>CM068303.1:27096229-27560681 GCA_034768395.1 Linum lewisii | reverse complement strand
ATTACAGCCATTTCCCATTTCTTTCATTCCCCGTTGATCCCCTGTGGTTGTAGTTCTAGATTGACCTACCAAAGTCGGTTTGTGGTAACCTGCCTATAGCCATTAAACAGGTGGTCTTAGCTATTATGTCCAGACGTGTAAATCCCTCCAGCAACTAAAAGAAAATCGGCACAAAAACAGAAAAAAATATATAGATAAAGAAGAAAAAGAAGCAAATTCAGAAAAAAGTGAAGAAAAGAAAAAATCAGAAAAGTTTCAAAGTTTCTAGTTCAATAAAACGTTCTTCTCCCTACAAATGGAAGAACGAAGTCAAAAGAAAAAGTTCAAAAGAAAAAAAAAATCGTGTAAAGACAAAGAATAAGTGCTAGGTTGCTTGAGGGTATCATAGGACGAGCGTTCATTATTCCACCCGTGTTTGGTTAGACGGTAGGAAGCCATAGATTAGATTCGAGGAAAGTTAGTCGAAAGCTACACCGCACAAAGCCATCATCATTCATTCCCATCATCCATCTCATTATAAAACCCGAGTAGTGTAGAATTCATTACGGTCCTAGCAGGGAAGTCCTTCTTGACTGGATACTCGTGTTGTCACAGTGGTGGAGATGTGGTTGAAATGCAAACCTATGACAGAATTCGGTAACAGAAAATGATCGAGAGCAGAAACACGTCCTTAAACACAGAGAGTGAGAGTTCCCATTGTATTATATATATCCTGTGTGAGGAGTCTGGTCGGTCAGGTCAAATTCGTGCATAATTGGTTGCTAATTACTTGTCGTGTGCAGTTTATTAGTGAGACCAGGTAGCTTGGCTGATCGGTATGCATGTTAGGTTTCTTGTTCTAGGATCGATTTGTCTAATAATTCATTGTGTTTGATTGAGCTCAATTTAATCGATCTTATCATTTGTGAAGATGAGCGTCTCAATTCAGTTTGCTTGAGGACAAGCAAAAGCTTAGTGTGGGGTATTTGATGACACTCGATTTGACATGATTATCAGCCTCATTTAAGAGACATTTCTTTGCTTAAGACATGGTTTTTAGGGTAGAATAACGAAATTCAATCGATTGCCCTATCTCGTGCCATTTGTGTTACCTTGGCCCATTTCGGGTCTATTTGATGGTTTTCTAGTGTTTTTCTGTTAGCATAGGTTTTTGCCATCGAATAAGTAACCAAGGACGTGTCTAAGGCATTGGAATCTCGAAGGATTGCACCGGGATCGATCAAAGGAGCCAATTAAGTTCAAACAAATTCCTGCCCGGATTACAAAGGAATTTTCGCCGAAAATATCCTTTTTATTTTTGGTGAAAATATCATCACAAATCGATTGTTGGTAACTGAAGGAATTTTCGGCGAAACCGATTAAGTTTTTGATCCGAAAAAAAAGTCCAGAAGAATCAGCCGGCAAAGCCTCAAATGCAAAGGAATTTTCGCCGAAAATTCCTCAAGAATTTCGGCGAAAATAATAGGGAAATCAGGACTGATTAGGGTTAAGTATAAATACTTTAACCCAGCGGCCCAAAAAGGGATATCTCATAACATATCATTCATAATTACGTTTCCAAGGATTCTCTAGAGTTCTGGAGCGAAGAGTTAGAGTTCGAAGAGCCAGAAAGAGATCGTGACGCCATCCCTTTCATCTCGGAGAACCCGGAGCTAGGAGTGTAGCTTACCGAAGATCGAAGTCTGTCAGAGTCGTGTAAATTAGGTTTTCAGATTCTTTTATGTTCTTCCTCTGGATGATGAACTATTTCTTTGTCTTTGTTTCTTTTGTGATAAACATGAGTAGCTAAACTCGTTAGAGCTTAGACTAGATGAACCCTAAGTGACCCAGGGCTTTAAAGCGGTCACGGATCGGCGGTGATTAGAATCGAAATTCAATCAGTTTCTCATTCATGTTTGATTTGTTCTTCATTGTTCATGTTTCTTGCCTGGACTGATCACCTAGATTAGATTCTGGTTAAGCTAAGGATAGAAGCGAACGCTCGCCTTACTTTAGAACATCGAATTGAACAATTAACCTTATAATTGGAGTGTGCCTTTCGTAGGAACCGGTTTAGGGTTAATCCACTGCAAGAGTAACTCATTAATCATTAGTAATTGCACCAGTTAATTAAGTCGTTGCGAGAGGCGACCGTACCCGGGCGGCTAGTTAATCTTGGTAGTTAGAACGGATAGAGCGAACGTTCGCCGGTCTTAAACCTAAGGGTAAGGAGTTATGGTGGTGTCTTAGTAATTGATTGAATGAGAATCGAAATCCGCTGATCTGTTGATTGCCAATGCTCTGGGGAACGAAGGGGGATTCAAAGTCTAAGTTTGTTTGTCATTCTCTGTTTTAAAACCCTAATTTCCAATCCGCTTTAGTTTAATTTTTAATTTCTCTGCATTTCTTAGAATTAGAAGTCGTGGAACTCACACCACGCACAACTTGTCTGCATTCGAGTATTTTGCTAGTTTTGAAGTAGTCAATCTTAGAAGACCCCTGGAATACGATCTACCCTAGCTTTTGTTAGCTTGGTAGTATTTGATCACCGCTCTGTACGTTCATCAGTTGGCCTCTACAACTATGAGCATTCTTGCGGAGGAACCTTCTCTTCTGAGTCCTCGTCAAGTTAGCCAATGCTACTGGTTGTTGACGTCGGATATCATAGGTATGCCAACAACCATGTGGCACGTCGGGAATTTGAAAGGTCCTCTTCATGGGATGGCCAGGGGCCAACCATTACCTTGGCTGCCATCCGACTGGTTGTCGCACTCCCTCCACCATTCTCTGATATGGTGGATACTTGGTCTATTGGGAGGAGGGCCAAGCCTTTGATAAACGGGCTTGCTTGATTTCACCTCATTGAAGTTGAGACTCCTCTTGCACTGAACACACAACTTCTCCTCATCTTGCCTACTGATGAACCCATCGTTGTGCTGGTTCAATCAAATAACTAACAAAGCTAACAAAAGCTAGGGTAGAATCGTATTTCACGGGCCTTCTAATGATCGACTATCAAATAAGCTGGCAAATTACTCAGATTCAAACACTTCGTGCGTGGTGTGAGTTCCACGACTTCTAATTCTAAGAAATGCAGAGAAATTAAAAATTGAACAAAAAGCAGATTGAAAATTAGGGTTGAAAACAGAGATGACAGACGAATTTAGACTTCGAATCCCCCTTCGTTCACCAGAGCATAGGCAATCAACAGATCAGCGGATTTCAATTCTCATTCAATCAATTCTAAGACACCACCATAACTCCTAACCCTTAGGTTTAAGACCGGCGAACGTTCGCTCTATCCGTTCTACCTACCAAGATTAATTAGTCGTCCGGGTACGGTCGCCTCTCGCAACGACTTAACTTAACTTGTCGAATTACTAACGATTCATGAGTTACTCTTGCAGTGGATTAACCCTAATCGATTCCTACGAAAGGCACACTCCAATTATAAGGTTAATTGTTCAATTTGATGTTTTAAACTAAGGCGAGCGTTCGCTTCTATCCTTAGCTTAACAAGAATCTAATCTAGGTGATCAATCCAGACAAGAAACATGAACAATGAAGAACAAATCTCACTTAAAAGAGAAACTGATTGAACTTCGAATCTAATCACCACCATGGTGACCGATTTAAAGCCCTGGGTCACTTAGGGTTCATCTAGTCTAAGCTCTAAGAGTTTAGCTACTCATGTTTATCACAAAAGAACCAAAGATAAAGAAAGAGTTCATCATCCAGAGGAAGAATAGAAAAGAATCTGAAAAACCTAATTAAGACGACTCCGGCAGAACTTCGATCTTCCGGTAGACTGCAATCCTAGCTCCGAGTCTTCGAGATGGAAGGGATGGCGTCACGATCTCTTTCCGGTCTTCGAACTCTAAACTCTCCTTCAGAACTCTTGATAATCCTTGAAGTATTTCGTAATTATGATAAGGAAAGTGTTTCTCCTTATTTGGGCCGCCTGGTGCGCAAATTAATGCACACTAGTTTTAACTCAATGGATTTCTCCAAAGAGATCGTTTTTCCCTAGGGTCTTTCTTTTTCTATTACTCAGAAATGTGTGTTGAAGCTAATCGAGGTTTCGTTTTGGGTTTAAATTGGTTTAAGAATGAACTATGTGAACTAAGAATGCAAATTGAACAAGCAAACAAGTGAAGCAGATTTGAGATTTGAATATAGACTAAGGCGTTTGTCCAGACTCGAATCTGCTCTAGCTCGATTAAGACAGATGATGCAATGCAATTTCAGTTTATCAGACTTGATGACTCGACACTTCCTTGGGTAATCTCTACTCCATGGTCAGGACGCAGAGAAACTATCCTATCAAACCTACAAGTTCCTATGGTCAAGATAACTCGCAAATCGTCAAGAACGCACGAAGAACAGTGATATGCCACACAGATATGCAAGGAGATTAGTTTCATCGGCCCTATGGTCAAGACACCGGCAACCCTAATGACCTCCTAAACTCTAGAATGATCTACGTCCATGGTCAGAACCGCAAATCAAAGATGAAGCAAAACCCTACGATATGGTCAATCAACGGATTCTTAGAGCTTCAAATTAGGGTTAAAGAGAAAACTCATCACATGCCTGAATAAACCTCAATTAACATTAACGGGTTAGAAACCCGATATCATCCATACAAAATCTAACTAGAGTTTCATCTAATCTGAACAAACCTAAAGAGTTTAACCAGACATAGCGAAAGAAGAAATCAGAGAAACAAGATAAAAGCAAACTGGAGAAGAAGACATCTTACTTCGAGAAAACCTAATCCTGACGAATCAATGAAACTCCCGAGCTAATCCTCGCTTCCTCTCCGGGAATTAATTCCCCCTGCTCGCTGCCTCCAACTCTCTCCTGTCTGCCGCACTCTGCAATTGTTCGTCTCACGTATGCTGCAATTCCCTTCTCTACACGCTGCCTTCCTTCTTGCCCTTTTTTTCTCCTTCTTTTCTTCCGCCAATCCCAATAATTAGGATAATTGGGTGGGCCTTTTTAGCCCAATGAACACATTCGGATGATGGGGATTAATAATCCTAATTCCACTCTTTCTTTCATACACTATCCAATCCGTGTACTTTAGTTAATCCAAGCCCACTTCTTAGTTTATTTCTTCAAAATCCCACTTCTCCGCCAACTGTTGCATTTCTTTATTCTCTTCCATGTAAGGGGACCGGGGTGGGTGACAATATGAGAGTTTTGTCCCTTAGACAAAAGTTAATATGGGCTCTTACATTAACTCCTTCTACTCCAATGCTCATAACTAGTAAATATAAAATAATATTTTTGCCACATTTAATTACCATTTTTTCAATGGCTCATTTAATTACACATTTAATTACCATCCAATGGCTGAGATCCTAGTATACTGGGTTATTATGTTATTGTCTCCATCAAATAGTTCCATACTAACTGTAATACTAGTATGGAATTAGGATTTTTGTGTTTTAATTGTAATTTGGATTTGTTCAATTTCATGAAATTTGGATTTTTGTAATTGGGATTTGTTCAATTTCCTGTTTCAATTGGTGTAATTTTAGGTTAGTTGATTCTACTAACTTTAATACTAGTATTTTGGTTACTTGATAACTAATTATAATATTATTATGGAATTAGGATTGTGTGTTTTAATTTTAATTTAGATTTGTTCAATTTTATGAGTTTGTGATTTTTTAAACATGTGATTTGTTCAATTTCCAGCTTCACTGTATTACTAGTATTTAGGTTACTTGATTACTAACTGTAATACTAGGATTTAAGGGGATACACTAGGATTAATACTAGTATTTGCTGGTTACTGTAATACTAGTATTTATGTTCTGTGAATAAGACGTACGATGCTATGTAATCCTTAGTATAAAATATATAAATAGAATTTTTAAGGTGAGTTATATGGAAGTTATTATCTACATTAATTGTAAAATAAAAAATTAATTTAGATAAGGTAATGAAAGCACAAAATATGAAGGATAATCAAAATAATAATTAAAACAATATTTCAGTAATAAATAAAGATTAGATGGATGGTTTGGATTCAATTTTGTCTAGGTGTGTTGTCACTGAAAAAATTGCTCCATGTAAGCATGATGATGATGATGATGATGATGGGTGGATAATGGGTGTTTCTCATATTCTTCATGTCACCAAATAAATCCCCACATAATTATCTTCAAATTACGTGGATGAGAAACTGGGAAAATTTTAAACTATCACTTAGCTCCAACTCTGATTCATACTCCCAACATCGTATATATCCTGAAATACATCAAAAACATACAAAACGACATAAAACGGCCCAAAGGGCCAAGGAGTACGAAACTCATGCAAAATCATGCAATACAGTCAAGTAGAGTATGAAAAATGTCGTCTAATTAGGGATTGAATACACCAATATTTGGGTGCATCAAATCACCCCACACTTAGACTTTTGCTTGTCCTCAAGCAAGAACTCAACACAACAATGCACCAACCTGAATGAGCAAACCGAAAACCTCTTGGTTCCTAGAATGATGTATACGATGCTTCTATCAAACAAGAGGATTACCCGACTGACCACACAGCTAAAACCAAACTCCACGAGAGTAAAAGAGGAGAAGAAGGCTATAACGACCTGACTTGATAAATGCAAGACAATATCTACTTTCGCTACACTTACTTAGGACGCAACCTGACACTTGCTAGATAAGGGAACACGACTAGAACAAAATTAAAGAGCATTTCATTTTTCTTTCTTTTTTTCTTTTTTTTTACATTTATTTTCGAATGGTCGGTACAGTGTGGATACTACCGGGTATGGAGCAGCCGGAAACCTTTGGAATTCCGCGTTATCCTAGACCCCAGCCACGATCGGGAGTAGGTTAGAAAAAGAACGCCACATTGAGATTTCCCTTTTGGACTACAGCAATGGGCAGGCACGTATGCCAGCTCGTGAATCGACCCACAACTTCAATACCAAACCACTCTTTTTTTTCAGATTTTCTCTGATTGGGAACATTAACAACAATTTAAAGCACGAAATTAAAAGATCCCTTATCTAGACTCGATCATGGCATTGAACTAGAGAATTCGAGCATCAGATAGACCAAGTCTTCCATATTACCAAGTCAACTGTTCACTAACACGATAAGGGCAAGTTCCTAGAATACTACAAGCAAGAAGAGTGGGAGATGGTCATAATACAGGTTCTCACACACACATTTGGTCAAGCAAAAGCACCACATCAATCTCACCATATGGAAGAAGGTAAGCAAATCCAAGAAGATATTAAGCAATGTGAAAAGTTAATTGTCAATGAGAATGGAAGAAGCAGTGAAAGAGTGAAAAACAAAGCACAATCACCACCCATTAAACGACAAGAACTTGATAAACATCATATCTAACATGCAAAGAAACCACCCCACACTTAAATCAGACTGTGTCCTCACAGGACTAAAAGAGAGTAGAGGAATCCGGAAACCTGGAAAGTGAAGATCGGTGTCGTGGTTGGCGGCGAGCTCAGAGTTAAGTACAGGTAGACAGTCATGGCAGAAGCTAAGGACAGCCTGAAACAAGAAAGAACCTCACAACAAGATCAGAGCATTCAAAGTACAAAATAGATCACTGACTCAAGAACCACTAAAGTTCGACACAAACTCGAAATAAAACAACTGACTCAAAAACTCAAAACAGACTCCAAACATGGGTTGTCTCCCATGAAGCGCTCTTTCTTTAACGTCTTTGAGCTAGACGATACCTGATTATGGACCCCAACTCAAGAGTTCCTTGAAGTCAAATAGCTTCTTCAGGGCTAGCAGTTGAGTTCCAAATAGCACGCCAGAAGGAGCAAGATGTAGTCGGTGGTGCTCAAGTAGATCTTGGTTATGCTCGGATGACATTTTCTTCGCAAATTTTCCTACTAGGGGAGGAAAGAGATAGTATGGTGTGTTATACTCGATGATTGCAGTCTGATCCACACCAATGTCATCCAAGTTTCTCTTGTAGTTGAGCTCATACACTTCAGAATCATTGCCCTCCTCAGTTTCAGTTGCCTGAATTACCAATGAAGGTGACTCCTCGATATCCATGTGCTCATCTCTATCTGGAACTACAGGCTGGCTCGACGGAAGCATAAATGAGAATAACTCCTCATTATCCAGATGCTCATCTTCAGCTTCAATCAAGAGATGGATAAGCTCCACATCTTCATCTACCACCATTGTCAAAGATTCTTCATCAGATACCTCTAGCTCACAACAGTCATGGGCTAGGTTATCATTTTCTTCTTCGACCAGCTCTCGAGAATCTTCTTCCATCAGTTGATATTGTTGCTCAATCTCGACGTTCACAACATTAGGAGCTCGTAGAGTCAAGAGGATCTTATTCAACATAAAATTTGTATAAGACTCCTGTTGTTGGTACTGGTGCGAATGTAGATATTCCTCTTCGTAATCTCGGTAGTAGTGTGTAGCTTGTGGCTCTGGCCAAGAAGGCAAGGGTGGTGGTTCCTCATTCCAGTTTGGCATACATGGTTGCCATGATGTACTCCACTCTTGGTTGTAATCATTAAGTGGCATTCCATTGTCATACCATCCTTGGTTGCTATCGAACCTGTAGTCCTGCATCTCAAAACACAAGAGCACTACCCAGGTAAATCATGAAACAAATGGGGAGAAAAGAGATGATAAAAGAGTGAATGAAAAGCTTAAAACGCACAATGCCTTTCCTAGAAAAAGAAAAGTCCCCGGCAACGGCGCCAAAAACTTGGTGCGCAAATTAATGCACACTAGTTTTAACTCAATGGATTTCTCCAAAGAGATCATTTTTCCCTAGGGTCTTTCTTTTTCTATTACTCAGAAATGTGTGTTGAAGCTAATCGAGGTTTCGTTTTGGGTTTAAATTGGTTTAAAAATGAACTATGTAAACTAAGAATGCAAATTGAACAAGCAAACTAGTGAAGCAGATTGGAGATTTGAATATAGACTAAGGCGTTTGTCCATACTCGAATCTGCTCTAGCTCGATTAAGACGGATGATGCAATGCAATTTCAGTTTATCAGACTTGATGACTCGACACTTCCTTGGGTAATCTCTACTCCATGGTCAGGACGCAAGAGAAACTATCCTATCAAACCTACAAGTTCCTATGGTCAAGATAACTCGCAAATCGTCAAGAACGCACGAAGAACAGTGAAATGCCACACAGATATGCAAGGAGATTAGTTTCACCGGCCCTATGGTCAAGACACCGGCAACCCTAACGACCTCCTAAACTCTAGAATGATCTACGTCCATGGTCAGAACCACAAATCAAAGATGAAGCAAAACCCTACGATATGGTCAATCAACGGATTCTTAGAGCTTCAAATTAGGGTTAAAGAGAAAACTCATCACATGCCTGAATAAATCTCAATTAACATTAACGGGTTAGAAACCCGACATCATCCATACAAAATCTAACTAGAGTTTCATCTAATCTCAAGATAACTCGCAAATCGTCAAAAACGCACGAAGAACAGTGAAATGCCACACAGATATGCAAGGAGATTAGTTTCACCGGCCCTATGGCCAAGACACCGGCAACCCTAACGACCTCCTAAACTCTAGAATGATCTACGTCCATGGTCAGAACCACAAATCAAAGATGAAGCAAAACCCTACGATATGGTCAATCAACGGATTCTTAGAGCTTCAAATTAGGGTTAAAGAGAAAACTCATCACATGCCTGAATAAACCTCAATTAACATTAACGGGTTAGAAACCCGACATCATCCATACAAAATCTAACTAGAGTTTCATCTAATCTCAAGATAACTCCAAATCGTCAAGAACCACGAAGAACAGTGAAATGCCACACAGATATGCAAGGAGATTAGTTTCACCGGCCCTATGGTCAAGACACCGGCAACCCTAACGACCTCCTAAACTCTAGAATGATCTACGTCCATGGTCAGAACCACAAATCAAAGATGAAGCAAAACCCTATGATATGGTCAATCAACGGATTCTTAGAGCTTCAAATTAGGGTTAAAGAGAAAACTCATCACATGCCTGAATAAACCTCAATTAACATTAACGGGTTAGAAACCCGACATCATCCATACAAAATCTAACTAGAGTTTCATCTAATCTGAATAGACCCGAAACGGGCCAAAGTAACACAAATGGCACGAGATAGAGTAATTGATTGAATATTCGTTATTCTACCCTAAAAACCATGTCTTAAGCAAGGAAATGTCGCTTAAATGAGGCTGATAATCACGTCAAATCGAGTGTCATCAAAATACCCCACACTTAAGCTTTTGCTTGTCCTCAAGCAAACTGAATAGAAACGCTCAGTTCACAAATGATAAGATCGATTAAATTGGAGCTCAATCAAACACACTGAATTATTAGACAGATAGATCCTAGAACAAGAAACCTAACATGCATACAGATCAACCAAACAACCTGGTCTCACTAATAAACTGGACACGACAAGTAATCGTAACCAATTATGCACGAATTTGACCTGACCGACCAGACTCCTCACACAGGGAAAATATAGTACAATGGAAACTCTCACTCTCTGTGTTTAAGGACGTGTTTCTGCTCTCAATCATTTTCTGTTACTGAATTCTGTCATAAGTTTGCATTTCGACCACATCTCCACCATGTGACAACACGAGTAACCAGTCAAGAAGGACTTCCCTGCTAGGGCTGTAACGAATTCTACACTACAAGGGTTTATGATGAGATGGATGATGGGGATGTATGATGATGGCTTGGTGCGGTGTAGCTTTCGACTAACTTCCCTCGAATCTAATCTGTGGCTTCCTACCATCTAACCAGACACGGGTGGAATAGTGAACGCTCGTCCTATGATACCCTCAAGCAACCTAGCACTTATTTTCTTTTAACACACATTTTTTTCTTTTCTGACTTTTCTTTTGACTTCGTTCTTCCATATGTAGGGAGAAGAACGTTTTATTTGAACTGAAAACTTGAAACTTTTCTGATTTTTCATTCTTTCATTTTTTTTTCGAAACTTGCTTTTTTTTCTTCTTTTTCTATTTTTTCTTTTGTGCCGATTCTTTCTTTTAGTTGCTAGAGGGGTTTACACGTTCGGACATAATAGCTAAGACCACCTGTTTAATGGCTATAGGTAGGTTACCACAAACCAACTTCCGGTAGGTCAATCTAGAACTACAACCACAGGGGATCAACGGGGAATGAAAGAATGGGAAATGGCTGTAATGTATTATCGAACCGAAAGAATAGGCCAAGGTCAAGGGTTTAAACCTAATGGACTTAACGTTTGGTAGGCTATCTGGCTTAGTAGCTGAATCTAGGTGCCCCTATCATTCTAGAACTCGTGTCATCGTGTGGTCTCGAATAGGTCTCATGCAAATTCTAACTCATTCAAGCAAACAGAAAATCACTCAAAAAGAATTGAAATTGCAAGTTACGTGCAATGGATCAAAAGCTCACATTTGGCTTGCTAGTCGGATTCGGTCATTTTCATGCAATCAAGGCTACAAACTACAAGTGTGATTTTAAAAATTCTGTTCTGACCAGGCAATTTAGCATCAAAGTAAACACGTTGGTTCTCAAGTTCTAGGTTAAGCAGTCTAAGCATCATTGTGACAGTTTGAACAACAACTTAACATCAAAAATCAAGAACTGAGCCATTCTAATGCTCGAGAGACTGGAAAGGAATCACGAGGCACACAAAAAACACAATCAAGGGAAATCAAGTTCATGCAAGGTTCTCTAGCATCCTACCCCACACTTAAATCGGACTGTGTCCTCACAGGACTAATTCTAGAGTTCAGAGTGAAGTAGAAGATCCTGAACCGAGATGGTTGGCGTAGGGGATGAGCATGGATCCTCGGAGCGGAGGGAATCTACCCAAGTGAAGCAAAGGGAATCTCCCTACTGCCTACAAAACAAAAACAAATGAAACATAAAAAAGAAACCGGAAAAGTGTCCCGGATCCACACAGAAAAAAGTTGGATCAAAAACCGAAAAGAATAAATAAAAAGAAGGGACAAGAAAAAGGACACGACCTGATCATGGCTGGCCAGGGGCGTCAGGGGGTGGAAAGTGGAGGAAGTCGCCAAGCTGACGTTGCCACGCCAGCTGTGCCTCATACCGCTCGTCGGAGCGGCGCATATGTTGCTGCATAATAGTCCATCTCGCCTCTTGAGTGGCGTTGTCGGTGATGTGCCACTCCTGCAGTCGCTCATACAGCTCTCCAACATTCGCGGGGTGCGGGTGGTGCTGCGGGTGAGGCCCCTGATATGGTTCTGGAATGGGAGGCGGCGACTGGTGTGCATACCCTGTCTGATGGTGTGGCGAGGGTGTGTGATTATGAAATTCTGGCTCGTACTGAGGCTAAGACTCCTCAGAATCATCTTCTTCTCTGACTCATCCTCGTCCTGGAGAGGAGGATATGCTGCTACCTGGGGGCTGAGGTCCAGCTCGAGGTTGTACTCGACCGCCAAATCGCCTCTAACGGTGCGTACTCTGCGGCGTGGGATGTTCGGGCCATATTCTTGGCTGAGGCCGAAGGAGATGATGAGTCGGCCTACAAAGTTGCCTCCCAGGAGTGAGCGAGGTGGCTTTGACCTCTGAGTCTTCTTGCGGAGTAGTCGGGCAAGCACCCATCCGGGGTGAAGTGGATAGCTCTCCCTGATGGCGCGATGAAGAAGAAGCTCCTCTCGGCTGATATGGTGGCGGTCCTTATCTGGAGCATACAAAAGAGAACGACGCCAAACCATGTGAATGAATTTAAAGAGAGGGTGAGAGAGAGACTTAACTGAATTATGCTTCGTGAGTCGATCGCCGGGCACTCAGTCATGTGGCTCCAGAGTGCATGGTACTCCTCTCCGTCGTCATCGTCGTCCTCCCAGCTGAGGTAATGACCATGGTAATGCTCGTGGGGAATGCCTAGATGAGCTGCAAACTCATCATAGGTGAGTGTCATGTGCACCCGCCCAGATAGAAGGAAACGACCTTCTTGCCCTGCCTCCTCTTGTGCTCGTCCAGATCGAACGTCGCCCAGAACTCCTGAAGAGCGACTTCTGGGAAGTCAGCGGCTATCGTGGTCAGCTCCAGCAACCAGCATGGGTCAGTGCATCGAGCACGTTCCGGTGCTAGTCATCATCGTGCTCGGAGAGCGACTCCATGGAAAGGGGGCGAACAGCAGCTCCAGGGATGTTCTCGAGCTTCTGGTAGCACTTGAAGTAGTACGGGGGCAGGCGAGCAACTGGTGTGGCGGTACCCAACACGGCCAGGGAAAACTGGGGAGGGCCATGGATAGCAGGTGTGACGGGAGCGGGAGCTGGGAGCTGGAGGCGGTGTCAAGTCTCTGCTTGGTTCTGCGCTCATGAGTTAAGTTCCTAAGCAAGAAAACAAACCAGATTAGTCAAACTAAAACCCTACCCCACACTTAGTCGAAAAACTCAATTTCACAAAGAAATGAGGAAAACCGAGTGGGGGTAAGCAAAGTAGATTAACCGGTAATCCCAAACAATTAAAATACGAGCTTAGGACACAGCCAGAATAGAATTATCACAATCAGAGTTCAGAAGTCAAACCGACATTCAAAAAGTCAACATAATCGAACATTGAACCCTAATCATGGCAATATTAGCACAAAGCGGGAAATGACGGCATGATATAATCTCAGATGGCAAGCATAGTAATATGAACGTAAATGAGCACATAAGGCAGCCAACTGATCATAAACAGTTCATGGTCAAACCGACATTTCTCAAAAGTCAACATCACAAAGAATCGATCTTATTTATAGCAACACATGATCAAATGATGTGAAAATTAAGCACAATACTCCCTAAGCATGCTAGATCAGTCCAAAGAGTTCAGCTAACCTAGTTCACACGAAATCAGTCAGCACGCAAATCGAGGTAAACCGGAAAGATCAACCAAAGTCAACCCCGACGAAATTCAGCAATCAACATGTCAAAAATTCGTAATGAAAAGTTCTACAACTTACCTTGAAGCCATGGATGCTGAAAGTGAACGGAGAAAGAGAAATCGGAGAAAAACCGAAAATTTTAGGTTTGGCTGAACGGGAGCTCTAGAGCTCCGATTCGACTGTTCTAGGGCTCGGGTTGATCGAAATGGAAGGGGAGACGTGCGGCGGCGGCGACGGTGGCGCGGTCGGCAACGGGCGGCGGCGGCGAGTTTATGGTGGCGGCGGCGAGTTTTCGAAACAGAGGGGGGTTTTTGCAATTTACGAAAATGAAGTGAGGAGAGAGAAGAAGAGGTGACCGGATTTAAAATGAAAATTGGTTGATTTTCAAACATATTTTCGGCGAAAATAGGTGCAAGTTTTCGCCAAAATGTTAGTGAAAAAGTATGCCGGTGTTTCAAAAGGATTTTCGCCGAAAACTTTAAATAGTTTTCGCCGAAAATGTTAACAAAAATCGTCTGGAAACACAGTGGATTTCAAAGGGAATTTTTGCCGAAAACAGAGTACATTTTCGCCGAAAATTTTGAACTGTTCGATTGAAAATATTTTCGCAATCCCGGCAAACTTCAGAAAATCACAGTTAAATCCACAAAAATCAGAAAACCTCAAACGACTTGCAATTGACACTACGACACACAGACTACACACGAAAAATAAGAAATCAAACAAACTGACACTTTTGGCTCCCCGAACCGACTCTAAAACACTAAGGTTGACACGAATGAAAAACTGACTCCAGCCGTGGGTTGCCTCCCACGAAGCGCTCTAGATTAACGTCCTTGAGCTGGACGATACCTGGACGGTATTAGGAGACATCCCAACTCAGGTTCTCCTTAACGCTAGCGTCGGAGTTCATGAAGTAGAGCTTCGAGGTATCTCCAGTGAGCGTGAATTTCTTCCCGTTAGCGTGTGTATGCTTGGTACGTCCATCGGGAAGGTGCTCAGTGATCTTGAATGGACCAAAGAGCTCTGTCAAGGGATCATCTTCTACGAGGAAGACGGTGGAAGGGATGAGAGTGATTGACTTCGTCTTCTCTTTGACCTCCGGCTTTGTATCACCAGGATCGGTGATCGTAGGTATTTCTTTAGGAGATGCTTTCGGCTTCTCCTTCAATACTTGTTCCGGCGCCGGTATCTCGGAATAAATTGGTGGTGTGCTGGCTCGGTAGAAGGTGGCGGCACAACTGGTCTCTAGACCATTCGAGTCTTCGTCTTCTTGTTCTTCCCCCGGGGCCTGCTAGGTTTTGTGCTCGGTGGCTTAGAAGAGGCTCTCAGTTCCTTCTTCTTTGGCGGCTGAGGAGCATATTTCGGTTTCTGCTTGGTAGTCTATTCAGCACCTGCAACAGCAATTGATCTAGGCACACTAGAAGAGACATCAGTAACGGAGTTGACCGGAGTCAACTCCACAGTTTCAACAGCTAAACAATGAAATTCTTCACTCTTAGGGTTATATTTCATTCCGTCTTTAAGGCGGAATGTTATCGTTTCTTTACCGACCCTCAAAGTTCAAGAACCATTTGGAACGTTAATTTGCATTCCAGTAGTAGCCATGAAAGGTCGTCCTATGAGAATGGAAGAATCATCCTTACTAGTGTCAATGATAACATAATCAGCTAAGAACGTGAAAGGGCCACATTTAGTAACAACGTCTTTGATTTCTCCCCTAGGGGTTTTAAGTGATCTATCAGTAAAGACAAGTTGCATGCTAGGCGGTTCAAGTTCTCCTAGGTTCAATTTTTCATATAGACTCATAGGCATAACATTAACAGACGCGCCAAGATCAACCAAACAACGTTCAATCTCAACATCATTAATGACAAGAGGTAGAGTGAAAGAACCAGGATCAGAACACTTAGCTGGATATGGAGAGGAGGGTTTCGTGCTACGAGCATCAGGATATCCTTCTTTTTCCCCTTCATGCCAGTCTCGATCCTTGCATTTGGCAGCAATGCTCTTGGAAAATGAGGTTTCACATAGTATGGTGCAAGAGGAGGATCATCCTCCTTAGGGCCACCTTATGTGCTTCCTTCTTCTCTGGAGTTCAGTGATCCTGCTTAAAACAGAAGAAGCTCAACAGATAAGCTTGTAAACTTTTTAACAGATACCATCTTAGCTTGTTCCTTTCTCGGATTCGGCTCTGTCTGGCTCGGAAGTTGGCCAAATGGTCGACCAGATGCTAGCATGCTCGAGATGTTGTTCACAGCCTGCTCAATTCTTTGACCGGCTGCTATTTGTTCTTGATTGAGAAGAGCTTGAGCTTTAAACTGACTGTCATAATCATCGAGTCTGGTGATGATCTGACTAAGCTTCTTGTCCAGGTCACTGACGTTGTTTTCCTTCTGGTACTGCTGACCTGTATAGGTGTTATTCAAATATTGATTCTGGCGATTGTAAGGAGCAGTTCCATCGTTACTCCGGATTACGGTGTGGCGGCTGATAGATACCTCTCGGTGGATGGTTAGGCTTCTGATCCTGAGCTGGATCAACTGGGCGGTTATTCTGGTTTTGGTTATGGTTGGCGCCATTATTGTAGGGAGGTCTGTCTTGATAGTTCCCTTGCTGCCTGAAGTTGCGGTAGCTAGCATAACCATTTTGATTGTTAACGAAGCCTTGTTGAACGAAATTTACCTCTTCGGCGGACCAGACTTCTGTCTTACCAAAATTCTGGCAACGGCCTCCATTATGCGCACAAGCTCCACACCATTCGCAATCAGCAACATAGACAGAAGCTGCCGGCGGTTTGATTGGTGTAGAAGACTTCTTCAGATGCTTCTCTACTTCGGCCTTGATAGTAGCTTCGAGATCGAGCTTGCTTCTTGATCCTTCAGATTGTCGTTCCCAGTTCCTCGACTTGGAAGCACAGTTTGCGAAATGAAGAAGAGCAGCTTCAGGTGTAAGCGTAGTGCAATCCCCTTCAGCTAGGGAATTGACCCACTTGGCAGATTCTTCTCGAAGACCTCAAGCAAAGATTTCAGCTAACTGTCTCTGCTCGAATCCGTGATGAGGGCAGTTGTAGAGAAGTTCTTGGAATCGATTCCAAGTATCGTATAAGCTTTCGCCTTCTTTCTGGGAGAATCTGGCGATGCTGTCCTTGATGGCTGTTGTTCTGGCAGGCGGGAAGTATTCTTCAACGAAGTCCTGAGCCAGAGTATCCAGTCAGTGTAATATCCAGGTGGTTTGCCAGTAAGCCACCTCTTGGTTGCGCCTTTCAGAGAGAACGGGAAAGCTCTCAAGCAAAGAGTGTTCTTGTCGAGGTTTCCCTTCTTGAAAGTGCTGCAGAGATCAAGGAAATCCGCCAGATGTGTGCACGATTGTTTAGTGGCCTGCCTTCGAACTGTAGATCCCTAGAGATCATAGTCAATAATGGAATCTTGATCTCATAGTCAGGATCTCCTTCAACGCGCGGTACGGCAATGGCAGATCGAACGCTAGTTGCGCTCGGCTTGTTGTAATCAGCTAGACTTTTCTGTGCAGGTGGTGGTGGTGGATTTTCGCCTGGTGGTGGTGGTGGTAACTGATCAGTCATGGTAGGAGATGGAGGAGGTGAAAGTGACTCGGTGTATGAAACGGATGAAGATGACGTAAAGGTGAAGTGAGGGACTCTCCTTCAATTCCTCGATCTTGATCGGAGTGACGGATGGAGGTGGATTGGTTCTGCTTCTCCTTGGAATCTGTGATTGTCGAGGTGGAGCAGAACTGCTTGGTCTCTTGATACTCTTAGCCTGTCGTGTTTGAGAGCGAGTCCAAGGGCGGCGATGCATACACCTGTGAGCAATCTATAAATAACAGAAACAACAAAAACCAGTGTAAAACGAAGTGGGTGGAAAGGTGAAAGATGGAAAGTAGAAGAATAAATTGCAAGTTCTTCTTTCAAACAATCAAAAGAAGTCCCCGGCAACGGCGCCAATTTGATGAACCCGTTCGTTGTGCTGGTTCAAATCAAATAACTAACAAAGCTAACAAAAGCTAGGGTAGATCGTATTCCACGGGCCTTCTAATGATCGACTACTCAAATAAGCTGGCAAATTACTCGGATTCAAACACTTCGTGCGTGGTGTGAGTTCCACGACTTCTAATTCTAAGAAATGCAGAGAAATTAAAAATTAAACTAAAAGCAGATTGGAAAGTAGGGTTGAAAACAGAGATGACAGACGAACTTAGACTTCGAATCCCCCTTCGTTCACCAGAGCATAGGCAATCAACAGATCAGCGGATTTCAATTGTCATTCAATCAATTCTAAGACACCATCATAACTCCTAACCTTAGGTTTAAGACCGGCGAACGTTCGCTCTATCCGTTCTAGCTACCAAGATTAATTAGTCGCCCGGGTACGGTCGCCTCTCGCAACGACTTAACTTAACTGGTGGAATTACTAACGATTCATGAGTTACTCTTGCAGTGGATTAACCCTATTCGGTTCCTACGAAAGGCACACTCCAATTATAAGGTTAATTGTTCAATTTGATGTTTTAAAGTAAGGCGAGCGTTCGCTTCTATCCTTAGCTTAACAAGAATCTAATCTAGGTGATCAATCCAGACAAGAAACATGAACAATGAAGAACAAATCACACATAAAAGAGAAACTGATTGAACTTCGAATCTAATCACCGTCGATCCGTGACCGCTTTAAAGCCTGGGTCACTTAGGGTTCATCTAGTCTAAGCTCTAAGAGTTTAGCTACTCATGTTTATCACAAAAGAACCAAAGATAAAGAAAGAGTTCATCATCCAGAG
Source organism: Linum lewisii (assembly GCA_034768395.1). NCBI lineage: Eukaryota > Viridiplantae > Streptophyta > Magnoliopsida > Malpighiales > Linaceae > Linum > Linum lewisii. The sequence goes on along the minus strand of CM068303.1, from coordinate 27,542,008 downwards.
GAAGAACAGAAAAGAATCTGAAAAACCTAATTAAGACGACTCCGGCAGAACTTCGATCTTCCGATAGACTGCAATCCTAGCTCCGAGTCTTCAAGATGGAAGGGATGGCGTCACGATCTCTTTCCGGCTCTTCGAACTCTAAACTCTCCTTCAGAACTCTTGAGAATCCTTGAAGTATTTGGTAATTATGATTATGAAAGTGTTTCTCCTTATTTGGGCCGCCGGTTAAGTATTTATACTTAACCCTAATACCGCCGGATTTTAACTGAGATTTTCGGCGAAAATATGAAGGAATTTTTGCCGAAAATTCCTTTACAAAATGACTGAACGCCGGCTGCTTTTCTTCTATGATTTTCGGTCCAACAGTTCTCGGCGAAAACTTAGTGTTTTCGCCGAAAACATCCTTCGGTTGACATCAGTGGATTTGTTCATGCATTTTCGCCGAAAACACTAAGGGATTTTCGGCGAAAACTCCTTTGTAAACCAGGGCAGGAATTAGTTTGACTTGGTTGACTCCTTGGATCGATTCCGGTGCGATTCCTCGAGGTTCCAACGCCTTAGACACGTCCTTGGCTACTTATTTGACGGCAAAAACCTGTGCTAATGTAGAAACACTAGAAAACCATCAAATAGACCCAAAACGGGCCAAAGTAACACATATGGCACGAGATAGAGCAATTGATTGAATATTCGTTATTCTACCCTAAAAACCATGTCTTAAGCAAGGAAATGTCGCTTAAATGAGGCTGATAATCACGTCAAATCGAGTGTCATCACCTACCAAGTGAGGCAGGAGTGGACTTTACATTTGAAGACGAACTGTCCTCTCTGAGGCGGCATTGTGTCCAACACCAGCTTGAACCGGGGCAACTCAATCTTGGAGAAATCAGGGTTAACCATGTTCACACCAACTGTGGCGGGGAAAGGATATGTATCCACCAACATGACATCTTTCCTTGGCTCAGGAACTTGATGCGTCCCTTCTTAATGGCATCCTATAAAATATTTTGAAAACCACGCATGAGTCAGTAGAGTGAGACATGCTATTATGCCATTTGCAATGTCATCTTCCTTTCAACTTATCAGGCGATGGGAGGTTATGCCCCCTGAGAGCTTGACTTGACCATCCTTGTAAAGTTGGTCAAATATCGAATGAATACTTCTTTAGTTGGATGGGTGCACGATTGGGTCTCCCCTCTTGTGGCCCAACATCAACTTGAGACAAAGAACTACACACATAGGGTTTCCCTAGCACTATCTCTACCAAGTCAACCTCAACCTCACCAACCCCACCATCGATGTGGTGGATGGCATAATCCGAATTTGGGAGGTATTGCCCCCTTGAGGCACTCCTCCTATTCTCCTCCTCGTGGAGAAGAGATTCATACCTAACAGCACATGATATGAGTTGGAACAAGTCAGAGAACTCTTGATCTTGGAATTTCTTCCTAAGTTCGAAGTTCAATCCTCCTTGAGCCAGCTTGACAAACTCTCTTTCTGTTAGATTGACAAAACAACAGTTTCGGTCATTCTTGAAACTAGTCAATAAACTCTCAACTGACTCTCCTGGCTGTTGGCGCATACTTGCCAAGTCTGCCATGGAGACCTCTGGCTCAGATCTATAGAATTAGGTATGGAAGATTTGTTCCATCTGTTGCCAACTTTGTATGGAGTTGGAAGGCAAGTTGACGTACCAAGCGAAGGTTGGTCCTGTCAACGAGTTTCAAAAAAACCTAAGCTTGACGAAATCACCTACGTCACCACATTGGACAGTAAATCATCCAACATGCTCCATGGTAGACTGATCACCGTCCCCGTGAAGGTGGTAAATTCGGATACCCTAAAGCCTCTGGGGAAAGGATGGTGTCTATCCACCCACTCTGGATAAGGCTTTTGGATATACAGGCGGCATGGTTGGCCTCCCTCCAAGGCCAAGATGCTCTTTGAGCAGTTGTGTCACCTATTCCCTTAAATTATTATTATCATGTACCCCTGGTGGTTGCCCCCCGGTGTTGAATCCTGTTGGATCCATTCCATGTCGATTGACTTGAGGTGGTATTGGTGGTGGATATGCACGTGGGGTACCTCCACATTAGGACGTGGTGGTACCTGATCCATATTGAATGGATGATTAGGGGCCACATATGGCCTAGCCTCTAGAATATGATGTCGAGTAAAACCCAACATGGGTGTTGGATGTGGTGGAAAGATTTTTGCCATTCCCATGTTGATGGGAAGGTGGTTGACTTGCCACTGGAGGTGAGACGTTGTCCTGCCATGGTTGGCCATTCTGACCACTAGCAGGATGAGGGCTTACATTCTCAATGACATTGCTCATCGATCCTAGACCATCAGGTGGTAAGGCTCTAGACTGAACTAAAGGCGTCATTAAAAATTTTCTAAACTCCTGAAAATCAGTTTGATTTTTGTTAACCATATCAAATACTTGACTTAAATGTCTTTCAACATGAGAACTTAAAGACTCAATTTGAGAGTTCACATGGCGGGCATTCCCTGCCATTGAAGCCTCCATGGGTTGGCGGTGCTCCACCATTGTCTGGCGGAGTGACATGATTGCCTCGCCTAGATCAACACATGGCGCCACAAGTGTGGCCTAGCCTCCTTGTCGCCGCCATGGATTCCGACAACATATTCAACTGTCTGGCCAACGTTGGCCACTTGCTCCTCCACAGATCTGGATGGAAGGTCTCCCTCTAGGTTCGTTCGCCTTAGAGCCATGATATCAAACACAATGTACCACTGAGCATGCCAATTTGTTTCTGGTGATCTTGTGTCTGAACACAATAAATGCTCTTTGACTTCTTGGAACAAGGAATATTTACATGATTCACACCTCTCCAAACAATGTTCGAATGAGGGTGTTTGATATTTTTGCTGATTCTACTGCTACTGATACTGCTACTCTTATGGAGGTTCTGAGAGAACTCCAAAAGAAAAGACAACTATGGCTACTGAAATTGAAATTGTAGAGAAAAGTAGAAATTTGGGCAGAGTGTCTGCTTGTGTGGGCCCTTTTCTCTGTTGAAAACCTCTCATATTTATAGACAAATGTGAGTGGTAACTGCAGTTGGGGAAGTAACTGCCATGGAGGTTACTTCCTATCTCTTGAACGTGGCTATCATCGTGGTGGTGGTGGCTGTTTCCTCTATTCAACTGCCTTGGGTGGAGTAGTGATATTGATGGAAAAATCTTGTACTCCTGAGGTAGGGTTTCCTTGATGGTGCATGTCATTGTCATGGAGATGCCTTTGCATGATATTATGTGTTTTGGTAGGGTTTGATATGATCATATCAGCCCTTAGGGTTTTTTACAATGAGGAGATCGGCATGCTGACACCGTCCCCATGGAGTTAACCTTAGGGTTTCCCTCTTGATAGGTCAACCTGAGATCTTCACTTTGGTGGATCCACATGAGATCCTCACTTCGATGGATCGACATGAGATCTGAGGATATTGATATGATGTTTCCTTCTTGGCGAGGAGGTCGACATGATGACATCATCATCATGGAGTCGGGCTTACTTCGATGGGTCGACATGTGATCCTCACTTCGATGGATCGACATGAGATCTTCTGCCTTAGGGTTTTCCTTTTTGATGAGGAGGCTTCCCTCCTTCCCTCTTGATGAGGAGGTCGACATGATGACATCATCATCATGGAGTCGGCCCTAGGGTTTCCCTCTTGATGAGGAGGTTTCCCTCCTTGATGAGCAGCCTTCCTCCTTGATGGGGAGGCTTCCCTTTTGATGGATCGACATAAATTCATCACTTTGATGGGTCGACATGTGATCCTCACTTCGATGGGTCGACATAAGATCTTGATGAGGAGATTGATAGGATGCTTCTATCTTGGCGAGGAGGTCGACATGATGACATCATCATCATGGAGTCGGCCTTAGGGTTTCCCTCTTGATGAGGAGGGTTCCTTACTTCCCTCTTGATGAGGAGGCCTTCGTTCCTGATGGGGAGGCTTCCCTCTTGGATGGGATGCCCTCCTCCTTGATGGGGAGGTAGGCTTCCCTCTTCGATGGGATGCCCTCCTCCTTGATGGGAGGCAAGCTTCCCTCTTCGATGGGAGGCTTCCCTCTTTGACGAGGAGCCTCCGTGAGGACAACATAGTAAATCAATGACCTCACTTAATCACTTTAACTCAATAGAATGGTTACAGCTTAATGAAGCCATGGAAACTTCCACAAACAAGCAATGTGGTATTTCTGGTCGTCGTCTTGCAGGTTCATATCTCACTGGTCTGGTGGAACTGGGTTGAGCACTACATATGGATGGAAAGATATCGAACTTATCTTTCCATCGCCACCGACTTCGCATCAATCGGAGTTCGTATGAAGGAGTTATAGCTAAAATACTACATTGGACAGAATTAGCACGAAAAAATCGGCAAAAAAGATGATGTCATGGCCCGATTTATGTTATTTAATTACTAAGGCAATTAATGGTCTAATAAAGCCATTTGATTTCATCTATTTTTTCAATGTGGTATTGGCTCAAAAAAAATTTAGGTGTAAACACTAATTATTTTTTCTGTACCTAGTTCCAAAGGCATGTAACTAGTTACTGAGCCACGCAACTAGTTATTTTGTCTCGTTACTAGTTACGATAGTCACTAAAAAAATAGTTATTAGATTTTGGTAATTAATTACGAGACTCATCTGAGTCTTGTTGGAAAAATTCGTGTAACTACTTATTTTATAATGTAACTAGATATGAGATTTTTGTCTTGTAACTAGTTATTTTTTCTTGTAACTGGTTATTAAATGGTGTAACTAGTTATACGATTTTATAACTAGTTACAGGTTTTTTTCTTGTAACTAGTTATTTTGTCTCAAAATTAGTAATATAATTATGGGTTATTATAATTAGAAAGCAGCAACTTTGAGCCTTTGTTTTGTAAATGCACAAACTTTTCGAAACCCCAAATCTATCCCAATTTTCGATATAGTTAACGCCGTTAGGCCTTGTTTGAATATTTTTGAAAGAAAGTGATCGGATTGCAATTTTGATAGACACGGTGGCTGAAACATAGTTACACGTGTTTTGACGTTTTGACTCATTTCATTTAAACTAATAAAAAAATTTACCCAATTAAAATTAATAAATTATCCATCCAATTTTTCCTCCACCTTCTATCTTCTTCTTCCTCTGCTCCCTCGACGGCGGCGCCGACACTAATAAACCCATCTCCTTCGATGTCGTTGTAGCCGCCTAACTCAACGCAATCGTCGTGGGTGAAGGTCCACGAGATCTCCGTCACGTCAAGGTCCTCCTCAACAGATCCCTTGCAATTTCCTCGTCTTCAGGCTCAGATTCGATTCCCTGATGAGGAACTCGCGGAACCACGATTTTCCTCAATGAGGATTCGTCGTGGGTGAAATAGGTCCTTAAAGACCCGTCGTCCGAATTGGCTGAGTGGTCAGGGGAAACACCGGTGTGGTCATCTCCCCGAGTGGTCATAGAGAATTGGGAGAATCCCAGATGAAGACCGTTCCTCCCTCCGCTCCCATCCGCCCGCTCGACTTTTCCTCTCTCAAACCGTTCGACCTCCGAACGGTCGAACCTCTTGCGGCTTCAATCCGTCAATATCACAAATCGGCAGAACTTTGAGTTCCGGGTCTCCAAATCCAACCTCCAGAGTATGAAATCTAATTGCAACCAATCCCTAGAAAACACATCCCCTTGCGTCGCCTGCGTCACAGCCTTATCGGTTGGATTTCTTGTTGACGAAATCTCAATCGGAACGTCTCCATTTGTAATGTATACCCGTCGATCTACGTCGCCGCGTTTGTGAACCAGAGTTCCCAAAAAATAGCTCTGATTTTTGGGTAAGTTAATGATTTACTAGAGTGGTGAAGTAGAGGAAGAGAAGACGATGAACGGCGGACAAGCCGCTGGGGTTTTGATTCTAGAGTTAGGGATTTGGATTATGAGTAGGAAATGGAGCAGGAGAAGAAATGAAGAAATGGTTGTAGTGCCGGCGGCTGTGCAGCGGTGGATTCGACTGGAGGAAGAAGATGATGAAAAATGAAATTAAAATATGGATTTATTATTAAAATTGAAGGGTTAATAAACACGTGTAACTACGTTTCAGCCATCGTGTCTGTCAAAATTGCGATCCGGTCATTTTCTTTAAAAAAAAATCAAACAAGGCCTAACGGCGTTAACTATTTCGAAAATTGGGATAGATTTGGGGTTTCGAAAAGTTTGTGCATTTACAAAACAAAGGCCCAAAGTTGCTGCTTTCTAATTATAATAACCCTATAATTATATAACTAGATACGAGATTTTTTCTTGTAACTAGTTACATGATTTTATAACTAGTTATAAATTGTGTAACTAGTTACTAGTGTAAATATGTAAGTAGTTATAAAAGAACTAGTGATAAAGGCATGTAACTAGTTACTAAGCTGCGTAACTAGTTATTTTGTCTCGTAACTAGTTACGAGAGTCTTGTAACTCGTTGTAAAGACATGTAATTAATTACTAAGCCTCGTAACTAGTTATTTTTTCTCGTAGCTAGTTACAAAGGCGTGTAACTAGTTACTAAGCTGCATAACTAGTTACGAGACACAAGGAAAAAGTCAACGACGGTCAACATAAGTCAACGGGGCAACAATAAAAGTCAATGTTAATCAACAAAAAGTCAACCCCGTCCGTTGGTGAACGGAGGAGGTAGGGGATAGAATATTAAAAAATAAATATAAATTAAAATTAAGTAGTAAAAGAGCTAACTAGCCCGTTTAAAATACACCCATGGATTAACCATGGGTGTATTTTTAATTTTGTTGGTTAATATTTTTGAAATAAATATATGTATGAAATTCTATACAGTGTTTAGTCCGGTTGTAGGATCCGGAAGGTGTGATTGTAATAAAGGTTGAATTAACCATAGGAACAAACAAGTCTATCATATCATCAGACCAATATGTAGTTGTTGTTGTTGTCGTCTTGAGTAGTTTGTAAGAAAATAAATTTGTACAATATTGTAGTGTAGTTAGAATCGAGACTGATTAACACTGAAGCGTAAATTAGAGGAGACAATTAATGTCTCATCCATCCACCAACCGAAAACAAGTCATCATTAGTGATGGATCATCGTCCGTGCATGATTGGCAGGTTGAGTAAAATCAACTCAATCACTCATCAACCAAGAACAAGACACTTATAAACTGAATTCCTCGTTTAAAGAAATGTTGGGTTTTAGTAAGGTTTTTTTGGGATTTGAATTGGTTTGGGTAGGGTTTTATACATTGACCAATTGGGTTAATAGAGTTGACTTAGACATTCCACATGTATATTTTTATTAACTCGCTATACTGACAATGCAAATTGGCCAGAAAAAGTAACCGATGAAATGAATTTGTACGATTTTGAAACGTATAATATTGAGTTAATTTTTTAGTAAGTACGGGGACCGGATCTGCGTCCAAACTTTAAAGTTTGGACCTGGGTCCAACCAATTAAACAGGGCTATTTTCGTCCATTCAAATAAAAAAACTAAACCTAAAATCCCTTCCTGTTCAATCCACATCCACCGACTTCCATCTCGGGCACGTCCACCGCCGGCAAAAGCTCCCTCACCGCCGATTCACTCCCTTCCCCCCTGCTCAAACCTCTCCCGTCGTCGATTTTCCTTGCTCAAACCTCTCCCACCGTCAATTCCCCCTGCTCAAACCTCTCCCGTCAATTTCCTGATTTTCTCACCAAAATCGATCCTCCACCGATCAGCGCCTCGCCGGAATCTGATATCCTCCACCGATTGCTTCCCGCTCAGAAACGACATCGGCGAGCATGCCACTATCACCGAAGCCTATCTCCGATTGAGGGGATGAGTTACAGGAGCAGTAATTGGATTTGAGATGGGGTTTACTGCCACCCACATCTCTTCGGCGGTCTGATGCTCACCGCCACTTTGCTCGGTTTGTCCACTAGCTATTTGCGGTAGGTGAGTGAGAGCTTGGCAGAGATGGAGATGGGCGACGACGGAGCTTGGAGGAGAATTTTGGTGATGGCGGCGACGGAGCAGGTGAACAAAGTAATTGTTGGCAGATTGGGTTAGAGAATAAAATGGAATTTAACATTTTAGTCACTATATTTTATGTTGTTGGCAGTTTAGTATTTTGGACCATTTTGTTAATTTAATTAAATAACTAGTTCATGTTAATTAGTTAACTCGAGTATATAACTAGTTAACAACTTGGTAACTAGTTAACTCGATTAGATAATTAGTTAACTCAATTAGTTAACTAGTTAACTCGATTAGATTTATAAATCATGATGTTAACTAGTTAACTAATTACAAATAACATAACTAGTAGTGAGGTAACTAGTTAACAACAAATTTAACTGATTGTGAATCTATACTAATATATATACATAGATATTTTCACCCCCTTTTATTCCTTCTCCCCTTAAGTTTAGGGATTCTACCAATCACAATTTTTTAATTAAATAATAATTATTAAAAAAATATTAATATAAATAATAGCATAAATCCAAACCCACGTTTTCAAAGTTTACACATATTTCTTTATTCTTTATTTTTCTTTCTTGGTAAGAATAGTTAATATTTTGATAATTATATGTTTTTACTATGACTACAAATAACGATATAATTAAAATTCACATAATATAACTATAATTAAACCGGGTTGAAGGAAGTATCTTAAAGATGTCTCAATCATATAGCTTATTCAATTTGAAGATATTAGTGTAATTGATAAAATTATTATGGTTTAGTAATCATCATACCTATAGTGATAAACCAGGTTGAAGTAATTTGAAGATGTTCCAAACTCCAATCATTCATATTTACTAAATATTATATTAAAAATTAAGAAAATAATATTTTGCCCCGTTCTACTTTGCCAACTTAACACCCATGCACTATAAATCTCTTTTTACCCCCTCTCACTTCAACCACTTTGCCTTTTGGGCTCTTCTATCCCAACTTTGTCTTCTTAAGATTAATTGATGCACATTCAACACATAACAACACCTCTAATAACCGCGTTTTGAATGAATAAGGGTTTTTTAATTAGAAATGTAAATATATACGACAATTGGAGGATAAAACCAACAAATCAAATTTGTGGTTTTAAAACCTTCTTAATTATTACACCGTACTTTTCGTGATACCTCTCCAATTTACCTCGCCTAATGCTTACTCACTAAACCGTAAAAGTAGTTGCTGATGTGGGTTGCAAATGTGTTTAGTAGCATCAAGAAGACAAAAAGTTGAAGGCACAGTGACTAAAGATGAGGGGTAAAAAAAGAGAATTCAATGTTTATAAATATTTTATGATCATGAAAATAAAATTTAATATATAGTTTACAATTTTTTCATTAATCAATTTATTTTGATATTAAATAATTATAATTATAAAAAAAATAAGCATTTGAACTCGGCCAACTGGCCGGCAAAAAAACTAGTTAACTAATATGCTAATTCATTAACTAGTTATCAACAAAAAATTAACATGTTAACTAGTTAGCAACAAAATAACATGTTAACTAGTTATCTGCTGATAACTAGTTAACTACTTGGTTAACTAGTTAACTCGATTAGATAACTAGTTAACAACTTGGTAACTAGTTAGCTCGATAAGTTAACTATTTAGCTCGATAAGTTAACTAGTTAGCTCGATTGATTAACTAGATTAACTCGATTGGTTAACTAGTTAACTATAAAAACTCAGGTTAACTATAAAAACTCAAGCTAACTAGTTAACTAGTTATCAATAAAAAATATTGTTAACAAGTTATTAGTAAAAATCAGGTTAACTAGTTAACTTGTCCTCGCCGGAAAAGTCACCAGAGTTTGGTCGGTCTCCGAAGCCTCACCGGAAAACATGTTAACTAACTAGTTAACTGTAAAAATCCAAGTTAACTAGTTATGAATAAAAAAATCATGCTAATAAGTTAATAGTAAAAATCGATTAACTAGTTAACTTATCTTCGTCGGAAAAGTCGCTGAAAAGAGGCAAAAAAAAAGTCATCGGAAAAAGTCACCAAAAAAGTGACCTGAAAATCACCGAAAAAGTCACCAAAAAAGTCACCGAAAAAAGCGACGCCGGTCACTGGAAAAGTCATCGGCACCGGTCGCTGGAAAAATCACCGGCACCGTTCACCGAAAAAGTCTCAGCGACGGTGGCCGGAGACAATGGCCGGCGATGGAGTGTTGCCACTGTCAACGAAGAAACATATAATATTTAATATAGAATATAATAATAAAATATTTAAATTAAATATAATAATTAAATTGTTTGTGTAAAGTCCTAAATGTCCCTATCAAATCTAAACCATTAGATTAGTCAAAGGGTCAAACTAGATCTAATGATTGAATTCAAACCCAAAAAAGTTTGGACGCTTATCTGCTTCCGTAAGTACGAGACATTTTTGTACAGATGTCAAACAAATCAGATGATTATGTATGTACAAATCCCAAAGAAATAGTATCCTAATGCTAATTACCAGGGCCCAAGAAGCTGAACCTCATCCCCTACTCCTAAAACGCGTTTTGTGGGCCCAAGAAGCTCCCAACCTCCCTTCTTTCCTTGGTACACTTTCCGTTCTCTTATGAACAAGAAGATAAACCGAAGAACAAACTATAGGATGCCGTGAAACGTCTGATAATGGCTTCCTAAGCCCACCAGCCACCATGATAATCAGATTATGAGAATAGTGAATTGCCCTTCCTTCCCCCCCTAACTCTCTCCTATTCAGGATTCTTTTGGATTCTAGCCTTTTAGATTGTGTTTGATTGTTCTTCTACCGTTCTTTCTTTTTTTTTCTCTTGATCTTTCACTCTGGTCTTCTTATTTTTCTCGTGTTCTTAGGTATCACATATACATATAAATACATAGACAGATAGAGAGATAGATATATACTCATATACATGGTCTTATTTCTCTGTCACTCTAAAGTCTTGTTTCTTCGTCCTGATCGATTGTTGTCTGTAATGGTAATCGATATCATCGTTGCCCCGTCTCTTCTTCATCTCCGAGCTGCTTTTCGTTGCTAGATTAGGTTTCGGCTGATAATAATGTCTCAGAAGAGACAGCCAGATGGAGGTAAGGCTACCGCTGAAGGAGATGCCGGTCAAGAGGAGAAGAGGAGAAGATTTAACCTCAGAAAGTGAGTACTTATCTCTTTTTCTTCGTTTTTATTTTGTGGTTCTGGGTTCTAATGCTTTCCTGGGTTCTGAACTAGAATGGATATTGAATTGAGTTCTAAAGCTGGCCATGTTTTGCCAAGTTGTTTTTGACTATCAACTTTTTATTAGTGTTTGGGTGATGGACTAATGCCTACTGCATTGTTACTTTTTTGGGTAAAGAGCTAGGCTTCAAAGCCAAATGTGTTGTGAGCTTTAGATGATATATGATATTAGCTTGTGTAGTAGCTGTTAAAACCTTGAAGAGCCTTACATTTAGTGATAATGCTAAAGAGTTTGAGTTTTTATTATCTTGTTCTATTTTAGAGATTGACTGCAGTGACATTTTTTGTCTCCTACTCCGCCTCTGATTCAATTGGTTCTGATTTACAGTGTGGTTCAAGAGGCAATGAAGATGCGTGCCCTGGAGTGCATCATGGAGCCATTGATACGTAGAGTGGTATGTTGGTAGCGTTATTGTTACAGTGGTCATTATATATGTCTATGATTGTTAACAGGGATGGGGAAATGGTCATAATTGAGTATGTTTTTTATTTTGCAAGATGGCAAAGGCTGGTTGGTTATATTATTATAATCATTCAACCTCTGTAGCCAAGTACATTATGGATTATAGTTTCCATGCTGTAGATTTTCATCTTTACTAAACTTATTTTGAACTTGTTTGAGTTTCACCAATGATTTTTGAACGGGTTTGGTTACTGGTTATGTGCTATAGTGATGTGTGATTAAGGTGTTGGTCATTTTGGTTCATAGGTGAAAGAGGAAATTGAATCGGCGCTTAAAAAGCATTTGATTAGCTTTGCCCGGTGAGATGGTCATAATTGAAACTTTGGTTATATCTGTTTCTTTGGTTATATCCCTGCTTCTATAGTTGAAACTTTTCTTTCATCTTGGTTCAGAAACAGTGGAAAAGAGGGAGGTTATACTGAATTGAGATACATAAAGCTACATTTCTCAAACAATCTCTCTCTTCCCATTTTTACTGGTGCTCGTGTTGAAGGGGATGATTCTTCAACATTACAAGTAGTTTTGATTGACAATCAAACTGGGAAGGTTGTCAACGCTGGCCCTGAATCTTCAGCGAGGGTGGAAGTTGTGGTTCTTGAGGGTGATTTTGATAATGATGAGTGCAATAACTGGACACCTGAAGAATTCAAGAACAACATTGTTAAAGAACGAGAAGGGAAAAAACCACTTCTTTCGGGAGACGTGTTTCTGAATCTTAAAGATGGGGTTAGTTTGGTTGGTGATGTTTCATTTTCGGATAATTCAAGCTGGACTAGAAGCAGAAAGTTTAGAATTGGAGCTAGATCTCTCGATATCTTTGATGGAATTAGAATAATAGAAGCCAAATCTGAATCTTTCATTGTCAGAGATCACCGGGGAGAATGTAAGTATTTCATAAACGAATTTAGGTACATGTATTTATAATGCTCATTCATTTCGTGAAGATTGTTTATACCTGAAGTAAATGCTCATTGATTGTGCGAAAGATTGGCTTATACACAAAACTTGGGACAATGTGAAGTGAAAGATATTAGTCTGATAAATCATGAAGTGCATCTCATTGTATTATTCGGGTTGCAGTATACAAGAAGCATCATCCTCCAGCTCTGTCTGATGAAGTATGGAGATTGGAAAAGATTGGTAAAGATGGAGCTTTCCACAAACGTTTGTGTCGAGAAAATATTCTTACAGTGAAGGATTTTCTCACACAGCTCTTTATAAACCCACCAAAGCTCCGACATGTAAGTTGCTTGTTTCTTATGTTATATTGCAAAAGTTTAATTGAGCCCTCAGATTTTGGGTACTGATTGAACTCTTTTGATGGAATTGAATTTGATTTGATATCCTCTAAGTTGGTGGTCTGTACAATACAAGTGTCGAGTAGTGGTTTCTTTGTCCATATCATATGTACTACTATGTTAACATGTATTTGTTGAATTGCAGCTGTTTATCGTAGATGATGATCAGTAACTCTGAACCCATATAAGTAGTACAGTTCATCTTCTATGCTCTTTGCATAACCGTTTGTTTATAAGATTAAGGTCTATGGTTTTTGAATTCATATTTTGATGACCCTTGAAGTGATCAGCGGGTACTTGTTTGCAGATCCTTGGCACAGGTATGTCTGCTAAGATGTGGGAAGTTACCGTGGAGCATGCTCAGACATGCATACTTGATAACAGAATATATTTGTACTTCTCTCCTGGCCAACCAAAAATATCAGTGGTCTTCAATATTGTGGGACAAGTTAGAGGACTACTATCAGATTGTCAGTATGTTCCAGTTGATAAGATGTCTGAAACTGAAAAGGCATATTTTTCTGCAACAATAACTCTCTTACACTAGCTTTGTTTTTCATTTTTGACTTGCAACGTCTTATTTATTCTTACAATAAAATTGTACCATACAGGTTGATGCTCATAACTTGGTCGTTGCTGCATTTGGTTGCTGGGATGAAGTCATATGTTGTGATGATGAGACATCTCTCGTGGCTGCATCTTCAAACTTGAATAGTGTCCCCTATAGTTCAAGCTCATCAAAGACGGAGAATTCTAATAGCTCAAAGGCATTGGTTTTACAGAAAGTGGGAGAGTTTGATTTTGCACAGCCAAGTGCAAGTTCTCCTGATATAGTGTCATCCTTGTATTCTGTTGGAGGCATTAGCAACTAGGTGAGTATGACTTCCATGGTATTGAAAACATGGGTCTCAGATATGACCAGACGTTCAATTTTGCGAGCCAAGTGCCCAACCCACTCATCAACGAGTCAGATTCCATAACCCAAGCCTTATGTGATGATGATCATCTCCGGTTCTTCAACGATGATTTGCAGTCTCAAAACCTGTGCTTGGAAGCACAAGCCGATTTACAAAGTGCAGTTGATGGCTTTCTGCTGGCACGTTCTACTGCTGTTGCCATTGGTAGCAAGGCTAAGAGGAGATGGGCAAAGATATCTAGCGTTTTGAGATGGTTCTCTGTCCGTAAGCTAGTTGCGAAAAGGAATCGTGTTCGGGATGTTCATGATTCACTGAATGTCAGAAAGTTAGTTAGTAGGAAGTAGGTAGATGGCTATGTTGACTGATAATAGTCGCCATTGCTGGCCAGAGTAAGGTTTTTATGTGCAGTTTGTAGGGAGTGGGTCTTCTGCAGAGTTTTATAATGTTCACAAATCTCAGTCCATCTCAATATTTTATTTTCCCATGTTTTACAGCCTGTATATGCAACTCTTTGTCTTTGGTGCTCAAAAAGTTTGTCCAGTATTCTGGTGGCAATTCTTCTGAAACTCTTTTGGGATTGGACCGAGGCTAATCTACCATTCTACTCAACGATAATCACAAAAAACAACGTAATTATTATGGTACAATCATAATAAACTTGTATAATTTCATGATAAACTATTATAATTTTTATGATACAATCAAGACAGCATACAGTTAAGGATAATATGCCGAGATTAAATAGAAAAGTCCTTTTACAATTATTTGCGTAAAACACACCCTTCTACATAGAACACTTAACAAAAAAGTCATCTTACAATTATTTGCGCAAAAAATATCCCTCTACTTAGAACGCTTTAATAAAGAAGCCTTTCCGTTAGAATTTTGATAAACGTTATTACGATTTTGCTGACACGTTATGTTGACTCAGCATGTAGATTGTTAGATTTGACATATCAGCAAAACGAAACGATGTCGTTTTCCCTTTTGGTTGATTTTTATTGAGAAGGGGATTTTCATCCTTTTATCATTTCTCTCGTAATCACCCGACCTCCATCACAGGTTCTCCACTACCTATGTCCAATCGCCAATGCTCGATAATCCATCTCATTCGGCTCCTCTTGTTGACACTACTTCTGGTGATGGCAATTTTCCTTCTTGGGCTTGTGATTGCGGTCATTATTAGCAGTAGTTGGCGGAGAAGATGGATTATCGAGATTTGACGATTGGAGATTGAAGGGGTGAGAGTCTGTGGTGGAGGTCGGGTGATTACGAGAGAACGGATAAGGGGATGAAAATTTCATTCGCAATAAAATTCAACCAAAAGGAAAAACGAACGTCGTTTCAATTTGCTAACATGTCAAATCTGACAACCTACGGGCTCAGTCAGCATAATGTGTCAGCAAAATCGTAACACAGTTTATCATAATTCTAACGGAGGAGGGGCTTCTTTGTTAAGCGTTCTAAGTAGAGGGGTGTGTTTTGCGCAAATAAATGAATAATTGTAAGAGAGCTTCTTTGTTAAGCGTTCTACGATGGGTGTGTTTTGCGTAAATAATTGTAAGAGAACTTTTTTGTTATCTTTCAATAGTATAGGGGCCTCTCGGCCTATTATCCCTATAATAAAGGGTGTTGCTATTTGCAGTCCTTGTTTTACTAACGTAGTCTGTATTTTAACACAAACTGACTATTATTTCCTCGTACTCCATATTTACTAACACAGTTCATTTTTTACTGATGTAATCCGTTTTTACTAACACATTCCAGTTTTACTGGTGTAGTCCGTTTTTACTAACACAATCTGGCTTTTACTAATGCAATCTGTTTTTACTAATGCAGTCCGCTTTTACTAATACAGTCCCTTTTACTAATGCAGTCTGTTTTTTTTACTAAAATAGTCCATTTGTTACTAAAATATTACGATACTAATGAATATCGCTAAGAAATTATATAATTTTAAAATGAATTAATAATATTTTAATGTTTTAGAATAATGAATTATTATATATTCAAAACTACAAAACATAAAGTGCATGATATATAATTCAATTAAAAATAATTTTTCCTAAAAAATAATAATTTAATATCTCAAAAAAATAATTCAAATAACTATAAACGATTCAAATAAATTAATAATATTGATAGGAAATTATAAACGTTTAAATAAATTAATAATATTGATAGAATATACCAATGTTGTTAGTACCAGATCTGTCGTTGAACCGGTAAAGCGAGATGTTTAAGGGTTAGAGGTTCAACCGAGATTGGACCATAAAAATCGGTGCAAAAAACCGGTCACACTAGTTTTATAAAGATCATATATTATGAGTAAATGTAGTTGCAAGTTGCAATTAAAGTAAATGTAGTTGACTTGATCTGTTTTGTGCCATTTGCTATATTGCTTGTTTGACGACCGCTTTTTTGTATCAAACCCAATGCTATAAGCATAGTCTCTATAAAAGACATAAGCATCATCAATAGTCTCAAACCCCAAGACTTTATTGTCAAAGTCAACTTCAGGTACATCTACAATTGGGATAAAAACATATTAGCTATAAAACACATAAAAAATAAGCAAAAATTTAATTATACTTTGTATCACAAAACAACAATTACACTGAAATCAAAATACTAGTATTGCTATAAATTCATTCCAAATCTGAAAACAATGAACTCCCTAAGGAATTTGAATCTTAAACAGCATCACATCACAAGCATCATATAATAGACTTTGTAACACATAATAAAAAATCTGAAAAGGCATAAGCATCATATCACAAAAGAAACAACAAAACCTCAAATAGAAAACATAATTAGACTCCGTATCACATAACAGTAATTACGCTGAAATCTGAACACTAGTATTGCTATAAATTCAGTCCAAATCCGAAAAACTGAACTCCCTGTGGATCTTGAATCTTAAAAAATTGATTCCATTAAAGAAATTACGCATAAAAAACATATATAGTTTCTATGAAGATAGATTAATCTACAACATAACCAAGCTACGGAGACAGATTCACAGAGGCACATAGAGTGTCTGCCTCTAAAACATACTTTTAAAGAACAAAAACTGTAAGTGCCTCTATAAATACAAATATATGCCTCTAATTGTATTTTATTTATTTATTTTTAAGTTAAATAAATATTATTTCCTAGTTTTAGAGTCAAATAACTTATAAATACCTCTATAAGTTGTGACGAAACTATTTGTAGTGACAATTAATATTATTTGCCTCTAATAATAACTGATTAAATTAATATTTATTAATTTTTCCATTCTAAATAATATTAAACAAATATGTTGAGCATGTCCGATGAATAACTTAAGTTTGCATCAGTTGGGTAACTTGAATCTTTATGAACTTTTTTTTTTTTTATGAATTAAAGGATTCATTTCATAAAAAAACCATGAAAAGCTATACAAGATATTAATTCCTACTCTACTCCTCTATACTAATAACAAACTATAAACATCTCAAAATTTCCACTCTATCTCTATGATTGCTCGCAAAGGACCTAATATCTTCTATAATTTTGACCATATAACTCTCTATTGTTTTCTGCTTATCTCCAAAGATCCTGACACATCTCTCTCTCTAGAAACAATTGAGAATCATAATGAACTTCAGTTTCCTCACTTTCAGCCTCACCGTGTCTCCCCTCTAGGCAATGGCTGAGCTCAAAACATCTCCCCACCTGAAGCTTCTAAACAGCCCCTAAGAAGCTCTGTAGTTAACTTCTGGGATTCAATGCACTCAAAGCAAATATGAGATCGAGTTTCAGCTGAGCTGTTACACAGCACACAACTTGTATCAACTCCTGCATTCCACCTTTGAACCTTGTCTTTAGTTGCAATCTTATCAGTGACAATGAGCCAAGCTATAAAGTTCCATCTGGGAACAATGAAACCTGATCAAATGAGACCATACCAATCAACCTCTTGCTTTTTCTCCCTTATAACTTTCCATATCAACTTCGGTTTAAATCTCTGCAGGACCTGACCATTCTAACAGTTGTCACCACTAGCTGAAATTGTCATGTAATCTTTAACTAAGTCTCTGCAATTGAGCACCCTCTTCCAATTCTAGGATCCATAGTCGGCTCTAACAACACAGATACTTTTGTCTTTCAACCTGTACTTTTCTATCCAGGCGACCTATAGAGATCCACTTCGAGAAAAAACACTCCAAACGTGTCTGACTACATTTGCCAAATTCCAGCAGGTGAGCTTCTTCAAACCTATTCCTCCTTCACGTTTGGGAAATGACAGATTATCCCAAGAAACCTTTGCACGTCCTCCATCCAGTTTACCCCAAAGGAATTATGTTGAGCCCCCTGTTCTCTGGAGCCAGCCTGAGTTGCCCATAACTCGGAGCCAAACCAAGACCTTCAAAGACCGGCTCCATTCCTATATGTAGGCCTGGAGCAAAGACCGACATGAAGAGGATGCAGATCGGATTACCAAGAAGGAATACACCCTCCTAACAGTTGAGAGATCCCTTGAGAACCCAAGATTGGAGATAGTTCAAGAGATGTCTCCAAGCCTAGCACTGATGCTAAGGCAGAGTCCCAGTACCCGCCCCAAGCCGAGTCTAACACTCAATCGAGGCCCCAAGCCAGAACCTATGAGCCCCGTGAGTAGAGAACTACCTAAAGACAACCTTGAGGAACTCGTGACTAAAGGCTCGAAGCAAGGACTCAAAAGGCCTGGCTGAATTTCAAGAAGGCCCGAAGTGGAGCCAGCCACAGGCGCCAGCCCCGGGCACGGAGGATACCGTGGGCGCTTAGGGCCGGGCCAAAAAATGGCTCGGGCCTTTGGAGGTTTTCCACCGGCCTTGGATACCTTGTGACCCCTGGACAAACCACCAACAATCGCCACCCAAGTCAGAGCCGAACTGAGGGAGGGAGTGAAGATCTTGTCCGTGGCGGACAAGGAAACTGGAGCTTGAGCGGATACGACATCAACAATCGAACGCGGCGCGGGCACGGCATCAACATCCGGAGCGGACGCGAATGCGGCATCAACATCAGCCTCCGGAGCAGACACATAATCCGTGTTTGGCACGGATTCGCACCCGGATACCTAATCCGGCGCAGACACGAATTAGGGTTTTCCTCCGGTTTTGCCGGATTAGGGTTTATCTGTGTCTATTTTTAGTATTTTCCCCTTTTAAGCATTTGAGTCGGATTTTCCTTTTGACAAACGATTATTTAGGAATTTTTGAGTCTTTTTAGTTGTCTAAAGAGGACTCTAGTTATTTATTTTATTATTTCCGAGTTGGAGTCTAAATAGGATTCAGTGAGCCTGTTCACGGATCCTCTACTATAAATAAATGCCGACGGCCTTCATTGTAAGGCAGATTCCCTTTGATTAAATAAAATTAAGAACTTTGTTCTTTTTCCTCAAGTCTTTGCGAGTTGTTGCATTGCTTAAAGCTAGGCTTATCAGCAGAAGCTCTCCCCCTTCTGTAGTGGCGCCCCCGACTGGAAACTAAGGTTCCTAGACTACATGTGCTAGTGGGTCTTAGTACGCATTCTTAGGATCCATAGATTCAACTGGAGTGTTTGCTATCAACAAAAGGTGAACGGGTCTCGAAGCAACTTTAGCTGTGGTTCACACCAAGAAGTGATCGGATCTAGGACAGCTGACTTTGGGGTTCACATAAAATTTGTTACGTACTATTTCAATTTCCTTCATCAGATACTTTAGGAGAATAAATATGGATAACCAATAATGGAGCATGCCATTGATTACTAATTCTATCAGCTGGAGCTTACGAGCATAAGACAACATTTTTGCAGTCCAATCTTTGATACGTTTGATGATCCTATCAAGTAAGATTCTGCATTCAGGCATTCTTAACTTTCCTGAGGTCAAAGGAATACTAAGATATCGCATTGGTAGCTCACGACTTTGGAACCCACTTTCAGAGATCAGGTGAACCTTATATCTTCATCAACACCTACCAGGTATATTTTGCTCTTATCTGGGTTGCATTTAAGACTAGAAACTTGGTAGAATCTGTCCAAAATGACAACCACGACTTTTATTGAAGCAGCTTTAGCCTTTTTGAAGATCATCATATCATCTCCAAAACAAAGGTGGTAGAGTATCCCTTTTGCTTGCGGGTGACACTCGAAATCTCCATTTTCTACACCTTTGTCCATCAAGCAACTCAGAACTTCTATAGCTATAACAAAGAGATAATGGGATATTGGATCCCCTTGTTTGTTTGAGCCTTAAAGTAACCACATAGTCCCCCATTCAGATTGACTGAGAGTTTAGTGTAGTTTAGACAAGCTTCAATCCAGGCTACATAAGAGGCAGGGGAATTCATGGCAAGCAGAACCTTAATCAAATAGTCCCAGTCCACATTATCAAATGCTTTCATTAAGTCAATTTTCATTGCAGCACTAAGAGATATACCTTTCTTACCATAGGATCTCAAGAGTTCATGCACCAGAAGAATGTTATCACCAATTAGTCTTCCTCTAATAAATGCAGACTGAGCTCTGTTGATTAAGATTAAGCAAGCCAGCACCTCACTCATTCGATTAGCCAAAATCTTGAAGATTAGCTTATAAATAACATTGCAAAAGGAGATAGGTCTAAAAATCTTAACTTCACTAGCATTTTTCTTCTTTGGGATTAGAACTAAGATAACAGAGTTAACAAAGCAAAGAAATCTTACCAAAAGTAAAGAAATGCAGCACTACAATTATGATATCATCCCCTATAGTATTCCCGCACCTCTTAAAAAAAAAAAGACTCGAAAACCCTTTATGAACTTTCAAAGAACCAACTTATTGTTATTTTATAATTTGGTTTTCATCTTAACCACAATCTCAATTGTTCATATATTGATTTTCTCTTATATATGGCCAATGTATTTATTTGTCTTATAGCTCCTCCTCTCATATATCAATTTAGGTGCAAAATGTCATGTTCTTTTTGCCTTCCGGATTTGTACATTGGTTTGTATCTTGGCAGGCCAAATAGTATAAAATCATATAAGCATCGAGACGAGATGTGGGATGGATATCGGCGTCCAAGCTGTAGGAGGGTTTAGAAAGTTACAACTCTCCACTCAACCATTAGATCACTTTTGACCTTTTAATTAATCTAATGGTATAAATTATCAGGGGTATTTAAGACATTTCATATATAATTTAATTATTATATTCAATTTAAATGTATTAATAATTTCCAGTGACACTCCAATGACTGGCCACTGTGGCCGGCGACTTTTCCAGCGATCGACCACCATCTCCGGTGATTTTTTAGCGAGACTTCGACGACTTTTTGACGGTCGGCCAAACTCCGATGAGACTGACAAATTTTCCGGCAAAGACATGTTAACTAGTTAACACATATTTTATTGATAACTAGTTAATAGTATTTTTTTACTGATAACTAGTTAACATGATTTTTAAACTTATAACTAGTTAACAAAGATTTTTTGTTGATAACTTGTTAACAGATTTTAATCTGATAACGAGTTAAAGAATTATCATACAATCAAAATTTTAACGAGATTTTTTGTTAACAGGTTATCTAACTAGTTATGTTCTTTTTTACCTAGTTATAAGTCACCATCCCATCCAAGGAGCTTCTCGTAGTTTGTCTCTTCAACATGCTTCAAGGGAAGGTGATATGAAAACGTGACTTGAAAGCTTCCCTATTGGGGGATGAATGAACTTGAGGGAACTGGTAGGACGAGCCTCCTTGAAGTTCCCAATCAGAGCCAAGTCCTTCTTTTTATCTTGCTCGACCAACTTCATCTCTTTTCGAGACCTCTTCCTTTTCCTCCTACTAGGGTGCTTTGCAGTTGCCTTAGTAGTGGTTGTGTCATTTGTGAGGGTCTCATCCGCATAAAGCGAGGGCTAATCCTTTGGAGCAGCTACAACCGTCGAAAGTTCGGTCTCAAGGGGAGCATTAAAGGCATTATCATTCGCCAAGGTGACTCGTACTCATTTCTACTCCACCAATTGTCGTTTTTCATGTAGTCCTACATATGTACACAAACAAGAACTACCACGGTGAAGCTAGAAAATGAAAATAAAACAAAAACAAAAACAAGAACAAGAACGAAGGAAAAGGGTGGAGGAAAGTCGCTCAACACTTTTAAACCGAAATAAATGGTCCTTGACAACGGTGCCAAAATCTTATCGTGGATCAAAGATACCAATCTTTTGGCTAGGGTCGTATTCTCGTTGGGTCCCTTCGTTCAGCTTACTCATGGAGAGTGAATTTTCTCAATAGGTGGTGAGGTGTAGGTTCCTCGAGTAACAATGGTCAACAATCACAAAATCAAACAATGCTCGAATCAACTCAAGTCAAGACTCAAGCACGGGCTCAAAGAGCATGGAAAATGGTGAATACGACCAAGACAATGTTAACAAATTAAACAATCAGGACGAATGAGGATGGGGAAATGGAAGGCATAGATAAGTTTTCCCCTAAGGACAGTGGCGGAGGGAAGGTGTTGAAAGGGGGTTCAGTTGAACCCCCTTGGATATTTAAAAAAAGTTCATGATTATATATATGCTTTGACTGCAGCTCAAACATAAGAAGATGATATTACCCCCACACCTGCAACATTCCTATATTTAATTTACCTAATACGTTTTCCTCTGAGGTTCAATTATATTTAACTTATAACTTATATTTACACAAGATGAGTTTACAGCGTAGATGCATATATTAGAAACGAAATTCATCAGAATTAAAAAAAAAAAAATTACGGCTTCTTCCTTGTGAGCCTGCAGATTACAACAAAAAGGGTAAATCCCTAATAATTGCGAAATTACTTTAGATCGGCCAGCCGGCCATCGACGTGATACTTTTGATCGATGATCTTTCTTTCTAATGACTCCTAATTCTCATTGTAGTTATTTATTTTCATATAACTATTAAGGTATGTAAAGTATTTAGGTTTAGGAATTTATTTTAGAGTTTAATATTTAGACTTTGAGGAAAAATTATTGTGGTGTTTACTATCAATTAGATGAAGAGATTCTACTATGTGATGGCGAAAATCACATCTGTTGTGAAAACTGACGTAGATGAAACCAAGTTTAGCTATGGCGGAAATTGATGAGAATGAACCACAATTAGTTGAATTGAAAGGTCG
The DNA here is from genome assembly GCA_034768395.1 of Linum lewisii. Classification (NCBI taxonomy): domain Eukaryota; kingdom Viridiplantae; phylum Streptophyta; class Magnoliopsida; order Malpighiales; family Linaceae; genus Linum; species Linum lewisii. The sequence continues at coordinate 27,518,945 of CM068303.1, read as the reverse complement.
GTGGAATTTCTCTACAAACCGATCCTGCTTATTTGTTGCAACAGCAAGTGTGGAGAGAGGATTTTCATCCATGAAATATGTCAAGAATGATCTTCGAAACAAGTGAATGATGAGTGGTTGAACGACGCCTTAGTGACATATATTGAACAAGATTTGTGTGCTAGTTTAGACAAGGAATGCGTTTTATAATGTTTTCAAAATATGAAATATGACCGTGGTTCGTTGTAAACAGTGTGTCATGATTATTGCTCGTTTATAGTAAGAATCTTAAGTATTATGTTAGTTTAATTTTGAGTTGACTTTTTAATTATTTAGTTGACTATTTAAATGCTACGAACTTCGAACCCCCTTGAACATTTTTCTGGCTCCGCCACTGCCTAAGGATCATGACAATTGACTAAGTTGGTGAATCTAAGATGAACAAAACTCGTTTCCATACATTGAAACCCATTAGACATGTAAAACACGGGTCCTAAGACTCTAATGAAGCCTTAGGCTAAGGCCAAACACAAACCAATAGGACTCTCATCACTAATTGACAAAATTCAAGACGCACTCCAAGTGTTCGATAAAATGCCTCAATGGATTTTGCAACATCCCCGCCAAACCGAATGGTTTGGAACTTGAGTTTGGGTGGTTGAGGCATTGGAAACAGTGTTCTTGAGGTCCCATCGAAGTCTGGGACGTTCGTAATTGAGTCGGGTTGAAGTTACAAACGAGAACGTTGTACAGTGTGGAGTACACAGTCGTGTAGTGTGGTAAATGCCATGTATCATAGTACAAGCCGTGTATCTATGTGCCCTAATTTTCGGGAAAATTCTTCGAGTTACCAGTGTGGGATACACGGTCGTGTATTAGAGATACACGTCGTGTATCACAATACACGCTGTGTATCATGATACATAGCTGTGTATCGTGGTCTGACTATAAAAGACGGGTTTTGGACGGATTTTTGCAACTTTTCCCTCTCTCTTTCCTCCCGAAAATCCTTTTACCAAGGTTTTTCCCCCACTTCAAACCTTGATTCCGTTAGCTACGGGTGTCCGATCGAGGATCGGTTTTCTCCTGTGCGTTCCTGGTGACGAGAGGAAGAGATCACATATCTTGGTTCTAGGTATTTCGGAGTTAGGTGCTGTCAGTAAGAGAAGGAAGAAGCTACATTTTTGGAGAAGGAGGGTCTATTCGTTCACATTCCTAGAAGTTGTTTAGAGCCTCGTCTTCTTGTGAGGAGAGGGTTTAGCGTACGATAGGTAGTGATGGTCGACATTAGGAGTTGTAATTATGACCTAGATGAATTTAGGGATTGCATGGAAATGGAAGAGAGTAAAATGGGATAACCTTTATGTGATTGTTCTTTGATTGACACTACAAAAAACTGTTTAATTAACCGCGATAGAAAACGTATTTAACAACGGTTGTGGCTGCTGTTAAAATAATTTAACAACGGCCACGTGCCGCCGTTAAATTGCCCAATGGCAAACGCATTTAACAGCGGCAAATTGTGGCCGCGATTAAACCAAATAATTTAACCGTCGATTAAAGTAATAGCCGGAGCTCCGGCGATTGAGCCGGAACTCCAGCGATAGTCGCTTTCGTCGCCCCTATGCCAAATCCATCGCTCTCCTCTTTCCGTCGAAAACAGATCCCATCCGACTTTCGTCGCTTCTTCCACCAGCTTCCATCGTGTCTTCTTCCACCAGCTTCCGACGACGCCAGATCATGTCCTCCTCTTCCGGTGAAAACTAGCGACGACGATGGATGTGGGAGAGATGAAGGAGAAGACGAATGAGAAGAAGAAGAATAAGAAGATCGGTAGATCGGTGAAGAAGAAGAACAATTAGAAGAAGAAGGGCAGCGACGAAGAAGAAGAAGAGAAAGAAAAGAAAGAAGAAGAAGAAGAGGAGAAGGAGGATCAGCCAAGAAGAAGAAGAAGAAGAGGACGAGGATCAGCCAACAAGAAGAAGAGGAGGATCAGCGAGGAAGAAGATGAAGAAGAGGATTAGTGAGGAAGAAGGAGATGAATTGCAACTCCGACGGCGGTGGCTCTGAAATAGAAGATTGGAGCTGATTAGGGTTTGTATTAAATCATGACTGAAATTCAGCACGATTAAATCAACAGATGAGATTCGATTTATTGTTATCTGCGTCTAGCTTGTTCAACCAATCAGATTGTTTTATTTTAACAGCGGCCACATACGCCTGTTAAATTGTCTAATTTAACAGCGACTAAGTGATTGCTGTTAAATTACACGAGTTTTATAATTTAACAGCGGCAAAAAAAATAGCCGATGTTAAACTATTGCTGTTAAATGCATAGTTTCTTGTGGTGTGATTGTTGACGATTGCCAATTGATTGATTGTGGATGTATGCTGATTGTTGTGATGCTATGTTTTTGGGATTGGGGTAAATGATTAATGTTGATGATAAACGAATCAAACGTAGTAATGAGTGATAGGAGGGACAGGGTTGTGATCTTATAAATTTATAAACATATTTTGTTGTTGTCAGTTGTGGATGCAGGAGGATGGCCCTGCCAATGTGGGGTCGTCCTATTAATGATAAACAAGAGGGTAACCCTAGACTTACAACATGGCTACCCCTGTACTTGCAGGTGGGGGTGGCCGGTGAGCTAGTCATTTACCCTTGACTTGGTTGTGATCTGTGGAATGTGGATTGAAATTGATTGAAATGTAAAAATGGAATTGGATGGATTATGGCGGGATTAAGGAGGGAATTGATGGTGGACTTGATGGTTGGTTTGTGATGGATTTGATGAGGAATTTGATGGATGGTTTTGATAGATGAATTTGAGGATTGGATTAATTGTGGTGATTACTTGAAATGATAGAATTGGAAGGAGCCTGTACTGCCCCAAATTGTCACCCCTTCTACGGTTGGTGGTGCGGTCACGCCTCCTGGAAGAGTAGTGTGATGTGATGTGATGTGTTTGTGAGTTTGTCCATGAATCATTATACTACGATTTAGGATGCGTCTTCGGGGACCCCCTTCTGCGGTTGGGGGTGCATTTGTGAGCCGGCAGGGGTGGTACGGGAATAAACTCCTTATGGCGCCTAATGAAAGAAATGTGGTGTATGTGAATGTGCATGTGTGTATTGATGGTGATTGCGAGATTACTTTTGATATGATGCTGAGCTGTTTGTATGATGTTTCCCTGTTATATATTGTTGTGGATGTGAAATGTGAATGTTGAACCGAGAACTGCACCTATGTGATCACATAGACTACTTTAGGAAATTAAAACTGGTAAAGGTTGAGTCTGATTCCATTGTTAGTGTTTCGTGAGGAGTTTGGAATCGCTTCTTTTGAATAGGTTTGATGCATAGTTAAACCCAGTGGGTTCACACAATTTCATTAGGAAATTGATCCCCCCTCTTCCCCATTCAGGTTCTCAAGGTTAGAGCGAGTGTGTTGAGGTTCAGGTGTTTCTGGTTGAGTTCAGAGGAGTTGCTGGTTGGAGCCATGAGGTCAAGATTGGTGATCTATTTGGAGTTGATCGTTTGTTTTGGTTTTTATATTTTAGTTGACTTTTACCATTGGGAAAATTTGTAATCGTTTGAGGATTAATTTCAAATTTTGGTTTATCAGTTGTACTCAAATTTTATGTTTTGGAGGTCTCCTTTCGGATTTGATTTTTAATAAGAATTTTAGTCTTTTCTTTATTGTCTCCTTTGCTCTTTTCGTTAAAGATAACTTCGAGTAATGCTCATTACCGGTTCAACCACGGGGTTACCCAGGTCAGTTCGGGATGGGTGTTACAGATTTTCACCCAAAGCGGACCTAATTCTCGCCCCTCTCTTGAGTGTAACAAGGAATCAAGCAAATAATCCTAAGTTCTATGACATAACCACCTTCTTGGGACAAATCAAGTCAAGCATCAAGGCCGAAATCAAGAATAACACTTAAACACATGAAGAACATGGATATTCTACGCAATTGCATTAACAACAAAAGTTCATCATCATCCAACACAACGTAACAAATCAATAAAGTCAATCCCCTTAGGGTTCCACAAATCTAACCCATGAGGGTTCAGTTATACATGAAAGAAGAAAGAAAGAGAAAACCTAAAATGAAGAACAGGTCATGAATCTTCAATTCGGGGTGTCTTCTTCTTCGATTCGTGTTTCCAAGATGTAGATGATGATTAGGGATGATTAGAAATGAGTGGAGGGTGTCTAGGGATGATAAGGAGGTTTTGGAGAGGTTCCCACCTTCGTCAAAATAGGTCCGGAGGCGAGCCAAGGTCGAATTTCTCCTTAAAAATCCCGAAAACAACATTTATATATAGGTTGCTTCCCAGCTCGGGGCACATAAACGGCACGTTGGTGGTGCACGTGCCATTTTTGCGTTGTTTATGCGACAGGGATTGCCGACGCAGCCTCTTTACTGTGCGTTGAGAGTGATCAGTTAGTTTTCGATCAAACTTTGATATCTTGAGCATCCGGACTCCGATTTGATCACCGTTCAAACTCGTGGCTTGTATTTAATAACCTGAAAACTAATAAAAACCTAGAAAAACGTGAAAATGGACTGCAAGATTCCCAATAGGCTATTTAAGACTAATAATCATCTAGTTGACCGAAACCACTTAAAAGACAACAAAAACACTCGAATGTCAGCAAGAATGTATATTGTTTATGTGGGAAATTAAAAGTGACATATTTCGAGTCATCACAGGGTCCCTTCATTCAGGTTATTCGTGGAGAGTGAGTTTGCTCAGGGGGTGAGGTCTAGGTTCCTCATATATCAACGGTCAACAATCACAAAAGTCACAAACAAGGTTCAAGTCAATTCATGTCAAGACTCAAGCACGAGCTCAAAGAGCATGGAAATAGGTGGATACGACTAGAGCAACACAAACAAAACAATCAACATGAAGGAGGATGATGATGGAAGGGCGTCGATAAGTTTCCCCCTAAGGATCACGATAATTGACTAAGTTGGTGAATCTAGGATGAACAAAACTCGTTTCCATGCATTGAAACCGATTAGTCTTGTCAAAAAAGGGTCCTAAGACTCCAATAATACATTAGTCTTAGGTCAAAAACTAAACAATAGGACTCTCGTCACTAATTTACAAAATGCAAGATGCACGCCAAGTGTTCGATAAAATGCCTCAATGGATTTTCACCCGAAGCTGACCTAATTCTCGCCCCTCTCTCTAGTGTAACGAATAATCAAGCGAATAATCCTAATTTCTATGACATAACCACCCTCTCGGTACAAATCAACTCAAGCATCAAAGACGAAATCAAGCATAACACTTAAACATGACAAAAACACATGAAGAACATGTATATTTATGCAATTGCATTAACAACAAAAGTTCATCATCATCCAACACAATGCAAAAAACAGTGAATCAACCCCCTTAGGGTTCCACAAATCTAACCCAATGGGTTTCAGTTACACATGATAGAAGAAAGAAAGACAAAACCTAATTTGGAGATCAAACCCATAATTCTCCAATCCCGAGCATCTTCTTGTACGATTCGTGTTTCCAAGGTGTAGATGATGATTGAGGATGATTAGAAATGAGTGAAGGGTGTCTAGGGATGATGGAAAGGCTTTGGAGAGGTTCCCCCTTCGTCAAAATAGGCCTGGAGGAGAGCCAAGGTCGAATTCTCCTAAAAAACCTAGAAAATCCAGCATTTATAGGTTGTCGTTGGGCGGTGGTGTTGTGGCCACCGCGCTGGCGCCACGTGTGGTAGTCATGTGGCGGCTACCTTGGGTGCGCTTGGTAGCCACGCGGTGGCTCCTGCTGACGCATCCCATAACGCGCTGCGTTGAGCTGTCTATTGAGAGCGAACAGTCTTTTTTCATTCAAACTTCAATATCTTGAGCATCCGGACTCCGATTTGATCACCATTCAAAGCCATGGATTTTTATTTATGTGCTCTATCATGAAATGACCTGAAAAGTAACAAAAAAGCCTCTAGAAATGTGAAAATGGACCGCAAGTGTTCCAAGAAGCTATTTATCACTAATTATCATCAAATTGACCAAAACCACTTAAAAGATAAAAAAAACACTCGAATGTCACGCAAGAATGTATCAATTATGGGGAATTAAAAGTGACATATTTCGAGTCATAAAGTTTATATAGAGTTGAACTCAAATCGAGCTGGAGTTGAGCTTGATCTTAATTTTTTTAGGTTGAGCTCGGTCCTAGAATTTGTTGCTCGATTTGAGCTCAAACCAAGCTTGGGCTCGTTAACGCTCATCTCGAGCCAAGACCGAGTCGAGCTCAATAAGCTTATTGAGCTCGAGCTCATTAACGCTCATTTTGAGTCGAGTCCGAACCGCTCGAGCCGAGTTTGAGCTTTAAATTTTTTTAACGAGCCGAGCTCAAGCCAACCATACACCTTATCGAGCCGAGCTTGATCCTGGGTAAATATTGGTTCGGCTCGGCTCATATACAGCCCTATTAATAGACAATGGATTTTTCAAATGTTGTATTTCGGATGAACTCAGCTCGAGAAACACTTAAACAAACCAGGCCTAAGATGAGATGTTACACTAGACTAGATGAGAGAGCTAGTCAACTTGCACAACCAATGTAGAATAGCAGTATGAGGGCTTATTATCCATTTTGGTCACTAACGTATAGAGTTTGTAATATAGTGGGCATTAACCTTTAATTTGTAACTTGGTTGTAATTAACCTATAACCTTTTATACATTGTGGTCATTCCGTTAAATGTTCATCCAAAAACTCCGTTAAGTGTTGATTGATATCAACAAGCCACCTCATCATTTTTCTACGTAACCTCTTTCCATGTCACCTAATTGGACCTAGACTCGACCCAACCAATCTACTCAACCCAACCCAAAATTCAAAGCTCATTCTAACGTACTCTTCTTCTTCCCCGTCATCTTCTCCACTTTCACTTCCTCCATCGAGCATCTGAAACGATTAATTGTCCACTTCCTATGTCAGACTTCTGAAATGACCCATTAATCGTAAGCTGAAGGATATGAAAGTTAAGGTTAGGGCGAGAAGTGGGTGTTTCTGAGGGGTCGAAGGGAGTTGTCGCTTTACCTTGTTTAAAAAAATTGCAGACAGCAACTTAGTCAACCTAGAAACCCTTTTCACAAGGAAAAACAATTATCATGTTTGAACACGGATTAACCAAGCAAATCCACTTCCCAAGTGGATTAGGTGGTGGGCGGTAGATGGGAAACGAAATTTCTGACGTATTTTTACTTTACTGTTGACTCTTCTTCTTCTACCCTCACCCATACGGTTGTAATGTTTGCTCTTTTTTTCCTAGACAAATTTCTCACTCTGTTCTTCATTAACGAAATATCTAACTTCTTCTTCACTTCTGCTTCTCTTGAATCAAACCCTCACATCCTAATTTGAAGTCTTAAAGCTAGGGTTATTCACTCTTGACAGTAATAAGTCGAGGATTTTCTTTCTAACCTCAACCCCATCTTTCATCTCCTCCAGCTCACGAGTTGGGTCATTTCATATGCTCTGCGGAGGAAGTGAAAGTGGAGAAGATGAGAGGGAAGAAGAAGGGTAGATTAGAATGAGTTTTGGATTTTGGTTTGAGTTGATTGGTTGGATCGAGTCTAGGTTCAATTAGGTGACATGGCAAGAGGTGAATGTTGAGATGGCTTGCTGGTATCAACACTTAAAGGAGTTTTTGGATGAACATATAACGAAATGACCACAACGTACAAATGCTATAAGTCAATGAGAACTAAGTTACAAATTAAAGATTAATCACTATGTTACAAACTTATAGGTTAATGAAAAAAAATAGATAATAAGTCGTAGTATGACTCTGTTTGGAGGAAGTGTCTTCCCACAATCGGTAAGAACAACTCCCACACCCCTTTCCTCAGTTGGTTTTCTTCGTTTAAAGACTCCACAGACATCGACAAAAATGGTACAAGTTTCAGCCCTCTATTGGAACATCTGGAAAGCCAGAAATGACTACTTCTTCGCGAGGACCAACCCAGATGAGGATCGTGTGTTTATTTTGTTCAACGAGGACCTCACAAATTGGAACTCCGATCACATTCGTTCTGCCAACACCTCTGTCCACACCATACATCCCCACCGTTCAATTAGTTCACCGCCAAGTATTCCCAGTATTAGAATACACTGTGACGGGTCGTTCCTACACGACTCCCAGAAGGCTGCCTATGGAGTTATCGTTTCGAACTCCGAAGGACTAATAACTGATGGGAAAGCGGAGACCTTCTACTGCAATTCTCCTATTATTGCTAAAGCAAGGGATTTACTTCAAGCTACCTTTTGGCCATGGCCATTGGCAGTCCGTGCTCCATTCTGCCGATTGTCAAGTGCTGATAACAGCTATCAACGGTCAGAAACATCGATGGTCTTGGGAATGCTATGAATATTTGGGTCGTATTTTGGACCTGTGCAAGAATAGACTTGATATCTATTTTAGTTTTATCCCTAGAACGCTCAATGTCAAGCCTGATTGGGTGGCCCGTTCTGAGAGAAACGGTCTCCTCCATGAAGATTGGATCTCTTCTTTGTAACGTATTTTCCTTCATCATGAGATTACAGTTAAAAAAAAAAACTGTATGACTGTACGGGCTGCAGATCCGGCTCCAACCCTTTCCAAGGGTTGGAAGCCTTCCAACCTTTTCTCAACCATTAGATCATGCTTTGACTCTTTGACCAATCCAATGGTTTAGATTGTTAGGGGTATTTAGGACTTTACACACACTATTTAATTTTTATATTTAGTTTAAATATATTAATACTTACCGTGACCAGCCGGCGACTCTCCGCGACCGGCCGCCGTCGCCGACGACTTTTCCGGCGACCGGCCGCCGTCGCCGGCGACATTTATTTTTTGAATTTTTTTAAAATTTTTTTTTTTGAATTTTTTTTTGAAATTTTTTTTTCAATAATTTTTTTTACTTAAAATAAATACTAGTTAACAGTGTTTTTTTAACTGATAACTAGTTAACATCGTTTTTTGTTTGATAACTTGTTAACAGATTTTTTACTAACAGGTTAACCAACCGAGTTAACTAGTTAACTTATCAAGTTGTTAACTAGTTAACAAATTTTTTACTTGATAACAATATTTTTGTTGACTAGTTAACTAGTTATCAAGTTGTTAACTAGTTAACTAATCGAGTTAACTTGTTAACAAATTTTTTACCCGATAACAGTTATTTTTGTTAACTAGTTATCAAGTTGTTAACTAGTTAACCAACCGAGTTAACTAGTTAACCATACGAGTTAATTAGTTAACATATCAAATTGTTAACTAGTTACCCATTCAAGAAACTAGATAACACCTTTTTTAAATTAATTTAACTAGTTAACACCTTTTTTGCTGTTAACTAGTTACCGTATTTTTTATTAACTAATAACTAGTTAACATAGTTTTTAACGGATAACTAGTTAACATCGTTTTTTGTTTGATAACATGTTACCAGATTTTAACCTGATAACTAGTTAACAATGTTTTTTTTATTGATAACTAGGTAACATGATTTTTTAAAAATATTGTTAACTAGTATCAGTTTAAAAACCATGTTAACTAGTTAACATCATGACTAAGATAACTAGTTAACATTTTTTAAGATGTTAACTAGTTATCAAAGATAGTTAACTAGTTAACCAATCGAATTAACTAGTTATCAAGTTATTAACTAATTATCTAATCGAGTTAACTAGTCAACCAATCATAGTTCAAAGATTATTCTAATATTGTCAACAACATAAAATTTAGTGACTGAAACTATAAATTTTTAAAATTGTTGCCGGGACAACCAAAGTATTTGTATTAGCAAGTCAGTACTTAATAACAAATCAGTCACTAAACTTCACTTGATAACAAATCAGTCACTTAACTTAACTAATTAACAACACAGTCATTCTTCTTCAACTTCACTTCATTCTTCTCGGTCAACCCACCATGGCCGGCGAACCCGACTCCACCATCAGCGACATCCAAGAATCGCGGAAACCATCTCCCCATCTCTTGTGACCTCTGTGGCCTCTCTTCGGAACTCCGGCGAGGCTAAATCGGCAATCAAAATCGTGACCCGACGCCCATGGGCCCTACTCCGACCACGGCTTCGCTCCGGCCTCCGATGAAGGAATAGAAGCAGTCGTTGGACTCCGGCGCTCCCTCTCCTCTGTTCCCGCTCCTGCGCCGCATCGCTGCTATAGCCCCGCCGATAGTCGTCGTTGTTCCCTCTTCTTCCTTCCTCGATGATCCGGCGTGGAACCTCTCAATCGCCAGCCGATCAACCTTCTACTGCGACCCTCTCTCTCTTTTGATGAACAAGTTCAAGCAGCCGCCGTCATCGATCCTTGATTTCCGTCCCAAGCCCTTAACTCCTTCTGTACTTCTAGATTAGTGTTAAGGGTGGTCGAAGATCAGGCTTGACTGACCGACTTCATTGACGGCGCATTTCGTTCTGGCTCCTCATTTATTAGGTTTAATTCAATTTTTCAAAATTCCAAAATTGCCCCTTCGGTTTTTGGTTGGAACCAGTTCAACCCTGAAAGGGTTGGGTCCGGATCTTCTGCCTGAGTGTACGTATGACCATTCAATTTCTTTCTTTTGCATTTATGAAACTGGTCTGACCATTTGACAGTGAACAACAATACTATTGTACGAAATGTAATATATAATAAATAAATAAAAAGCAACAAAGATTCGAGAAAAGGTCAATTGTGTAAATCGCAATACACGACCAGAAAAAAAAAGGAATTTGCAACTTGCAAAGCACCATGAATATAAAGGTAGCAGCCAAAGTAGAGCTGGTTGGCTCCACACTCTCTCTTACCTCATTTTCTCTCTCTCTCTTTACCCTCTCCACTCCTCATCTTTACTAATCTTCAACAAAAATTAGAAAGAAACAATTTCTCTTTCTCAGCTCATCTCATCTCATCTCCGCAACCATCCAGAGTCGACTTCGTCTTCTTCAAAATTAAACCTAATCCTTCCCATGCTTCTTATTACTGCTATCAATCCTTGAAAATATCCCATTACAAAAACTTCTATTTCCTGGATCCATGGGGGGTAATGGGAAGCCACGTTGGAGAATCTCCTTTCACCACCATCATCCTAAACCATCATCTGAACCTCCCTCCGAATTCATCTGCCCCATTTCCGGCACCTTGATGTACGACCCTGTCGTCGTCTCTTCAGGCCAGACTTTTGAGCGCGTCTCAGTTCAGGTCTGCCTTGACCTTGGCTTCGTCCCCATTCTCCACGATGATTCTGTTCCTGATTTTACCGCTGTTATCACCAATACGGCCTTCAAGAAGACGATTCTCAACTGGTGCGACAAGTCCGGTGCTCAGCACCCTCACCCGCCGGATTACGTCTTCGTCGAGAAAATCATGCGAGCCAAGATGATAAAGGAATCTTCTGCTTCCTCTTCAATCAAGAGCGAGAATCCAGATCTTAGGGTTTCTGAGAGGGAGCTGCTGAAGGCCGTGGCGGAGAATCGTCCGGTTCTCTTCTCCCACGCTGCTACAGAGGTGAGTCCCCGAGTTAATCATTTCTACTCCACTTCCTCCGACGAATCCGTGATTGTCGACGGAGGAGGAACTGCCGGTTCGCTAACTCCGCTTCCCCTCGCTACGAAGCCAGCTTGCTACTCTCCCTCAACGTCCTCGAATAATTCCTCCGAGATGACAACCGAGTTTGAAACCCTAACCCTAATTCAAACTCCGAGTGGTACGAATTCCGATTCTTTCTATTCAACTCCGGAGGAGGCCGAAATCGTGACGAAGCTAAAGAGCCCGGAAGTTCACGAGCAGGAACAAGGCGCGATATCGCTGAGGAAGCTTAGCAGAACCAGAGACGATATCAGAGGCACAATATGTACGCCTCGGCTGCTGTCGGGTCTACGCAGCGCCATAGCGTCGAGGTACAGCGTATTGCAGACGAACGCCATGGCTTCGTTGGTGAATCTGTCCCTGGAAAAATCTAACAAGGTGAAGATCGTGAGGTCCGGATTCGTGCCCTTGTTGATCGATCTACTTAAAGGAGGATCCAGCGAGGCGCAGGAGCACGCGGCGGGAGCGCTGTTCAGCTTAGCGCTGGAAGACGAAAACAAGATGGCGATAGGGGTTCTAGGAGCATTGCAGCCGCTGATGTACGCGTTGAGATCCGAAAGCGAGCGGACTCAGCTAGACTCAGCTCTGGCGTTGTACCACCTGACACTAATTCAGAGCAACCGAGTGAAGCTAGTGAAGCTAGGAGCAGTTCCGACACTTTTGAACATGGTGAAGGTGAGAGGGCTGTCGAGCAGGCTACTGCTAGTGCTGTGCAACCTGGCAGTGTGCGGGGAAGGAAGGTCGGCAATGCTGGACGGGAACGCGGTTGCAATACTAGTGGGAATGCTAAGAGAAGGAGGAGGGGATGTGGAGGGTGCAGGGGTGAGGGAGAACTGCGTGGCGGCACTGTACTCACTGAGCCAGGGAAGCTTGAGGTTCAAAGGGCTAGCTAAAGAGGCTAGAGCAGGAGAAGTGTTAAGAGAAGTGGAGGAGAGAGGGAGTGAGAGGGGCAGAGAGAAGGCGAGGAGGATAATGCAGATGATGAAGGGAAGAGGAGAGGTGGAGGATGATGAGTCGGAAGTTGATTGGGATGAGATACTGGAATCAGGTGGATTTAGTCGATCTCGGTACAGAGGAATAGCTAGTGCCGGCGGGACCAAACTTGAGGGTGCTCCGAATTCCACTGAGTTTTGATGTTGTGTATTTGGGTATATTTATTTTAAGTCTTTTAAGTCTCTTTTGATTTGAACTTAAAAGACTTTGGGAGACACGTAAAATTGTAAATTAAAAGCTGGCCGGCTGTCTGTTTCTTCAGTTGCTGGGTAGCGGTGATCAGTTAATGTACATAAATGCGAATTAGGGGGAATTTTTTAGAGTGATTATAGAAAATGGGAGTGGTTTTCAGATGAATGTACTTGTTGTTTTTATTCTACGCAGCTTGTTTCTTATTAATTGTGCTGTCTATTATGGGTAAGTTATGCTATTATGGTCATCTTCACACATTTCCTCCTTAACACTCTTACCAATCTAGTATGATGCCATGGTTGGCGAATGTTGCTTTAAGTAGTTAATTTGACCTGGAAGAGTAGTAGATTAGTTGAGTATGAGTGAATTAGGTTGTTGGCCTTCAGCTTCTTGTATTGTATGCGTGAGAGTCTTCTCTAATGGCTCCTCGCAAGGCAATATGGACAAAGAGTAGTAAGTGTATGATTATGTGAGTGGGTAAAACTGTAAGAGTGTATGAGAAATAGGAAATATTTGGGTTGTCCATAGGCAAATAGTAGATAGTTGTGGGTGTATAGCTCCTAAGCTTACAAGCATTTAGAGGTATGTTGTAGGTGAAACTAAGTCATAGTCCATCAATGTTGGGATTATCTTGCTATTTATAGATTCTTGGGATTCATACTTAGTTTACATGTGTTGCCGAGTAATTGGTGACCTGACTCTACTGAGATCTTGGTCGTTTCTAGACGAAGGTCCAATACCCTCTCTGCAAAATCCTAGGCGTATAACACAATGGGTCAGGAAACATGCTTTTGTACGTTGGGCTTTTAGGTTGTTTGTGCGAATCAACTTAGTACGTAGCTAGTCTAATCACTTGGGCTATAACCAATCAATTTCTAAGCTAGACTTTAAATGAGGTTGCTTCCTTCGTTCACACATGCCCTTTGATTCTTGTATTTCCTAAGTAAGTATCCCCTGGACTCGGTGAAAATGTTAGATCACGCCATGACATTTCATTACACCATTATGTGTTTTAGAAACCATTTTGGCTCTCTAGGTTCCTCCATGCACGACTCATCAGGGCTTGTTACACACACGAGATTTTGAAAATTTGCACGCTGCCTAACACATCGTTGGATGTATGACACATGTCATCCATGTCACTATGCGACATTTCAATGACCCACATCATTGTATAAATACTCCATTCATTTATCAATTTTCACACTTTGCTCCTCTCTAGACTTGAGTTAAAATAGGTTGAGTTGTTGAGATCTTCTTCTCTCTAAGAATCCCCCAGTGTCGAGATGCTTTCATCTACTTCCTTTGACTCATGTATGGTTTCCCTCATCTTACTAAACTTTTCTCCTTCTCAATTATAATCATTGTTCTTGATCCGCCCCTTACGCCTAGCGTGATAAACATTGATCGGTTGTCCCTCACCGATGAGGATAAGCCAAGACATGTCGAGCTAAGGTCAATGCTTATGTGCAATCCTTCAAGCCAAGTGGAGCATGAATAAGTTGAGGACATGTTCATAAAAGGGTACATAGATGAGTCTCCAAGTGTCCAAGTCAAGTGAAGCTTATGTGGAGTCAATACGTGTCGAGTTGAGGATGTTGATGTTGATGTCGGCACACACTAAGGATAACTAAATGACGGGTATCATGCTTAACCGAGAGAATTTAGATGTTGACGAGTGTTGCTAAGACAAGCATGATGCTGAAAAATAAGAAGAGTCGAAGGGTATCGGGTCAAGGTGTGTCGAGCTCACCCGACTGTGTAACCCCCCACCCTAGAAGACTTTGGTCGGACTACTGGTTCAACCCATGCATTACTAACCTAGGGTGCTATTAAACCAACAAATGCAACACATACATCAAAATTACCAATAAACTCAAGAATCAACCATGAATATCCAATAAATTGATCTTGTAAATCAACTAGTACCAATAACCAAGTATGGAAACAAACAAAGAACCAATACATGTCAAACCTATAACAGAGACTAGCTTCAAATCAAGGAAAGTGGTTCCTTGATGGGATCAAGGAAAGATATCAGCCGTTGATTAAATTTCATTGATCCAATGGTTTAAAACATAAGGGTATTTTGGGCATTTTGAAAAGTTACCCAGTCATCAGTTCACCTTCGTCGTCCTCCTTCGCCGTCGTCCGCCGTCTGCCCTCCGTCGCCCTCCACCTCTGGCACCGTTGCTGTCGCTGGCCGTCTTCCTCCACCTCTGGCACCGCCGCCGTCCTTCGTCGCTGGCTTCCACCTCTGTCCTTCATCGCCGACTGCCATCCTCCACCTCTGGCACAATAATTCTTTAAAAAAATTGTTGTTGAGGGTATTTTAAACCATGACCTCCTTCTTGTAAAATTGAACTCCTACCACTATGCCACTGAGTTTTATTGAAAGAGCATGACAATAAAATTGTTTTATTAACATAGTGTACACATGATTTATTCAAAATATGTGCACACGAGTTCGAAGTATATATCTGTACCCTAGTATAAAAAAAGGTGTGCACATGTACACACACATTATTTTATTAAGTAGTGTGCACATGATTTATACAAAATATGTGTACATGAGTACGAAGTATATGTACACTTGTGTAAAAAATAAGTGTGCACATGTACGAATGGGTGTACACGTGTACATAAAAAATGAAAAGATATTGTGTACACATGTACAATGAGTATGTGCACGTATATAAAAATATGTACATGTGTACAATGAGTATGTGCACGTATATTAATATGTGTACACGTGTACACAGAGTGTGTGCATGTGTACAAAAGAATTTGTGCACATGTACAAAGAGTCTATGCACGTGTACACAATGTCTACATACATACACAAAGAATGTAAAGAAACCTGTGTACACGTCGACAAATAAGTGCACGTGCGTAGAAAAATGTAAGTAACAAAATATAAATGTGTACATGCATCGAAAGTGTACAAAACGCGTACACATGTATAACATGTACGTACATGTATAGAACGTGTACATATGTATAGCACGTACGTATGTGTATAGAGCATGTACACATGCGTACAAGATAAGTGTACACGTGTACAAAAATGTAAGTACATAAACGTGTGCGTGTATAGAACATGTACGAAAAATGTGTGCAAATGAGTACACAGTTTGTATACAGAAATGTGCACGTACACATACTAAAAACTAGTACGAAGCGTCACCAAAAAAAATTCTAGAAAAATAGGCCCGACGATCATGGTCCGGTGGCCGAAATTTTTTCTGAAATTGGAGCTCCGATCGTCAAAAAAGTCACTGGAGCTCCGATCGCCGGACACTTTCCGGTAACATCAACACTTCAATTAAAAAAATGAAAATTAAATTAAATTGTGAAATGTCACTTTTACCCCTTTAATTTAAAACTATTGGATCTAAAAATGAATCAAGGGTTGAGATTAGTCATTGATACCATCAAGGAAGGCCAACCTCCTTGAAGGCAAGCCGCACTCCCGATAACAAGGGTAGATAAAATCCAATTCAGCTATTGATCTGAGACCTCAATCTCTCTGAGAGATTGTAGGCCGTCGGATCCAGGTTGAAACAATCATGCGGTTGAAAATAGAAAATTGAAAGCAGGGGCAAAAATGGAAATCACAAGTTATCACATAGGTGGGTATTTTAGGGGAGAGAAGATGAGTGGGAAAATATTTTTGGGAAAAAGTTTCTAACCAGTCCGGCTATGAATCTGAGAGGGGTATCTCTCAGATCCATCTGAGAGTACGTAGGCCGTTGGATCAGCCATTTCTATCATCCTACGGTTGAAAATGGAGAGAAGTAAAAAGGGTAATATTGACATTTGATAAAAGTTGTTGGCGGGAAAATAAAAAGAAAGACCTCTCTTTTCAACTTTTTTGGCTGACACATCTTCTTTTCCAGAAAAGTAGTTGCTTCAACTTTTATTACTTTTCCCTAATTTTTAATTAATGTCTATAACTTTTTTTACAATTATCAAAACAATTATTTTTCTTCACAAGTATTGTTTGTTTTATTTTTTTTTTTTGAGTAAAATGACATCAATTTTGATATATTTTATTCAATTTCAGAAGAAAAAAATTTATGATTTCAGTGTATAACTCATACTTTCATGTAAATGGAGCTTATAGTTTTAGCACACAATTTTATGGCATGTTGTTGTTATATCATTGTTATAACCTTGTTATGTTTCTAATGCGTCATTGTCATGTTCTTGTTATATCATTGTTGTATCCCAACATATCATTGTAAACATGAGCTCTATCAATGCTATAATTCAGGATGAAGAACATGAAAGAATATATCATGATTTTGTTATGTCAATATTTTGTTTCGGTATGTTATTGTTATGTCCTCTTTATGCCATTGGTATGGTCCTACTATGTCGTTATATATTTCTTTTATGACACATTATATAAATATAACATACATATAACACTAACATAACAATATGAAGTCTATCAATTTTATGTATAACTCATACAATTCTGTAAATGAAACTTATGATTTTAATACAATGCATCAACATGTGAAACCTTAACATACATTTTTATGTCATGTTGTTATTATATCACTATTATGTCATTGTTATGTCACTAATACATCATTGGCATGTTGCTATTATACCATTGTTATGTCGTTGTATTTCCAATATATCATTGTAATTGCGTTGTTACATCAATGTTATGTCATTGTTATGTTCTTAATATGAATGGCATGTTCTTGTTATATCATTGTTATGTACTTGTTATATTAATCTAAACAGTCATATAATAACTTGGAGGCAAATATAGAGATATATACAAACACATATGCATTATATAAACAATGATATATTCGATTCATACTCAATCTTGAACAAAAGTACATGACAATAATTAAAACATCTTCATATGCAGGTGCATCTTTGATGATTTCTTAGTAAACTTTGTCGTCTTTGTATGAATCTTCTTGATTAGTCTTTACAAATTTTTTTCTTTTTTTCTGCTTCTTCTTCTGCACCTATCAAGACATATATATAAGCGGGTTGCTATTTGCAGTCCGTGTTTTACTGTACGCAGTCCGTATTTTAACATAAATGGACAATTATACCCTTAATAAAAAATAATCTTTAATACGAACTGCGTGTAGTAAAAGACGGACTGCATGTAGTAAAACACGGACTGCATTAGTAATTACGGACTGCATTAATTAATTACGGACTGCGTTAGTAAAAACGAAAAAAAATCATACAAATCCAAAGCCTAAACGAAAAAGGATTACATAACACAAATCCTAAACATAAACAGAATAGGATAAACTAGTTAATAAATAGAGATTCTTCACGAATGAATGAATAAATTGTTCTTATAATTCTTTGTCAAGTTCATCATTCATCTGATCATTCAGGTAAGTCTATTTATAAATTTTTTTATAATACCATTGATCGGATTCTAAGTTAGTAAATATTGTGTTTTGGTTTGATTTTCCGAACGTAAACTATATTCTTGAATATTAACGTATCCCAAACCAACGAGAATTGAGACAACTCTTCTGTTTTGGTACAATTAGTAGAAAGTTAAAAGACATATGAATGAAGAATCAACTGAACTCCTTCCTTTCTCAATGAACAAACACCATTTACACATCATCTACACATCATCTATACATCATATATACTATATTCCTCTAATAATCAGTACAAGAAAACTCATTCTATCATCCCCAATTCCAAACAATCTATTGAATAGAACTGAATAGTAATCCCCAATTCCAAACATAGCTGAACTCGTTCCTGGCTTTCTTCCACCTTCATATCATATATCTTCCAACCCTTCAACGTCTTGCTCCGTCAAAGATCGAATCTCGTCATCTGAAGCAGCTGACGATCGTGAGCCGACGAAAGACTGAGGAAGCAAGGGCGGATCCGACGGAGGGGCCAAGGACGGATCCGACGAAGGTAAACCGACGTGGAAGGGATGACGATGGCGGAGGCGGAGACGAAGGGTGAGGCGGCGAATATGGAGGCTGTGACAGTGGATCCGGAGCCGGTGATGGTAAGAAGAAGAGAATAGAACAGAGGCGGCGACGATGGCGGACGCGGCGACGACGGCGGATGCGGCGACGATGGGTGAGGCGGCGAGGCTGTGACGCCGGAGCCGGAGCAGTGATGGTAAGAAGAAGAGTAGGGTCGGCGGAAATAAGAGAGGAGGCTAAGATTTGGAGTTGGCTCATATGAGGAGGGATAGTGGAGAGTTAACCCTAATTTGGTTGGGCTTATTTAGAGGCTCCATAAGCTGATGATGGGCCTGTTTGTATGCTCAATGAAAATGAAATAGAGGTTGATTGGGCTTAATTAAATCATAAATTTCACAAAAAATTTGATATATTTATAAATTAAATTTATTTATTCAATATTAACAATTTTAAATTTATTTTTGGGTGATTTTTTTATATATTTATCAAATTATTTATAAATTTTAATCCTAACGCATAATTATTATTTTCTCAAAGGTACAAAAGTTATCGAAATGGACCCAGTGAATCCTAATGGTGTAGAAGAGGTATGTTAATAGATTTTGTGTATTTAATATTATTATTTAGCATTGATGATTTAATTTCATATTCTTTTTATAATTTTTTTGCTTCAATTATGCAGGTAGAAAATCATAATATTGATTACTCACATTTGTTCACAACCGCGGAAATCTTCGAGTCTCATGATATTGCATTTGGTTGGGCTAACGCAATTGCATTGGAAAAGGGTTTTAACTTGGTCAATGCTAGTAAAAAGATACTAATGGGGACAGGTCTAACTTATTTCTACGTTACTTGTGACAGAGCTGGGAAATATCGAGGTAGTAAGGCAGATCAAGGAGCTAAGAAGCGGAAACATACAACTACGAAGAAATGTGAATGTCCATTTATGTTGAAGATAAACGAGGAGATGCGTGGAAACTATTTGCTAACCGTCATCAGAGGAACACACAATCATCAACCAACGATTTATCATGATGGACACAGACGACGGGCTGCTATCGATGATGATCAATTGAAATATATACAAGATATTAAGACCTATGGAATGCATGTACGAAATCCTGAAAAGCCGCAACCAGCCATAAAACAGATTTACAACGCTACATGTAAATTGAGGTCATTAGAAAGAGGGGGGAGAAATCACACGCAACATATGTTGGCATTGGCTACTCAACACCAGTATGTGGTCTTTTTTGACCAATGTGTTGAATCGGCTTCAGTTACCCATGTTTTTATGGCTCATCCGGAGGCAGTGAAATTGTATCGAGCATATCCTTATGTGGTTTTACTGGATTCGACGTACAAGACTAATAGGTACGGCTACCCACTGGTCGAGTTGATTGGGATTACACCAGTGAGGAAAAGTTTTACTATTGCATATGTTATCATGAAGGATGAGTCAATTGACAGCTACAAATGGGTCTTAGAGAAGTTGAAGATGTTGGTGGAGGAAGATTCAGTACCAAACGTTATCGTCACTGATCGGGAGTTAGGATTGCTTGCCGCGATTAAGGAGACATTTCCACACTCAGTGCATTTGTTATGCATATGGCACATTTCGAATGCCGTGGAAACGAGAGCGAAGAATATGGTAAAAGATGGCAAATTGGGAAAAAATATCAAGAACAGATGTGGAAAGATGTGTTGGAAGCTAGTACAGATGTTGAATTTCAGAGCGGATGGGAAGATTTTCAGAAAACATGGCCAGGTATGGTTAGTTATCTAAACAATACATGGATGTCGCATTCTAAGAAGTTTGTCAAGTGTTACACAAACAAGGTCATGCACTTTGGAAACACTACTACTTCAAGGGTTGAGTCTTCTCACGCTGCTTTAAAATTGTGTTTAGTTAACTCTGCACTTGCATTGGATACTGTTTGGAAACGTACGCACACTTTGTTGGAGGGGCAACATGTTGATATACGGAATTCGTTGGAGCAATCATGCAGCGTTCACATACCCTCCAATCACGGTCGCATGTTCTCATCCTTGGCTGGTCATGTGGCTACGTATGCTATCATTTTGATGCACGAAGAGTATGATAGGGGTGTGGTCCTTGGTGTAGGATTGAATGAAAGGTGTGGTTGTACAATTGTTACAACACATGGCTTATTATGTGCTTGCAAACTACATGATCTACATCGCAAAGGTCAACGAGTCCATTTGCAGGATGTACATTTGTTCTGGAGAACATTACGCTACAACCAAGCGGGTTCGATGCCAGAATCAGATCTTGATCATCTAGATAGTCTCTTCGAAGGAGTCGTGCGTCTGATCCATCATTACGAAGAATCATAGCTGAAACCATACATAGACAATTGCATCCCGAAGATGAAGATCTTGAGGACCCAGTAGAAAATGAAACTCGCAAAGGCCGACCAAAGAAGTCTACAAGCCGAAACCCTTCTGGAGTGGAATATGCAAGAAAAAAGTACCCTACGCCAAATAATTCCCCAAATTTCAAACGGCCTGACACGACTTCATCACAAAGTAGATCGACGTTCACACAACATGGGTCTACATATTCTACCTTCGATCTTCCGTCAGGTTGACTTTCTATACATATACAATTCTTATATATATATATATGTGTGTGTGTGTGTGTGTGTGTGTGAGTGAACTAACTAATATTTATTTCAAATTAGAACACGGTGCGCCTCTCGAGACAAACTATGTAGGATATGCAGGTGATTTCGAGTATGGTTGGGCTCTTCCATCGGCTGTTCAAGATTACTTTGACCATTGGTATAACCCTGTTTCGGATGGTCATTGTGGTTTTAGAGTTATTTCGCATGCACTTCGTGGGGATGAAAATCATTATACACTGATGAGGACAACGTTGTCTACGGAATTGGGATCACATCCTTGTTATCAAAATATCTACGA
Source organism: Linum lewisii (assembly GCA_034768395.1). Lineage (NCBI taxonomy): Eukaryota > Viridiplantae > Streptophyta > Magnoliopsida > Malpighiales > Linaceae > Linum > Linum lewisii. The sequence continues at coordinate 27,497,261 of CM068303.1, read as the reverse complement.
CGGCGTCGATCATAACATCAGAAGAATTAATTTCACAACACAAACACCATGCGGCCCAGATCATTGGATGGATACACTTGACTTGATAGGGTTCGCTACCATGTATAATTGGGTCATATGTTGTGTTAGTATCCGTAAGCAAGACGGGAAAAGTAAGTGGGATGCTTCAACCACTAACCTTCCACTACGTGTTGCTCCTGGTTGTGCTGCACCGTACGGTATTCTATGGATTTTGCATACAGGAAACCACTTCATGCGGATACATGTTCGTGATGGCTGTCCTATGCCTCCCATCAATATTTTGTGGAAGTACAATAAGGACGTAACAGTGACTCAAGAATCTATTTATACAGATAGAATTGAATTATGGAAAAAGTATTTTGGTGCATCAAACTAAATGTAAACAATAACATCTATATTTTCGGATATATGTAATAGTTTATAGTTGCTCAATTTTTTTTAAGATATTAAATTATTTTTTATTTTAATGATATATCATGTATTTTAGTTTTGTAGTTTTGAATGTGTAATTTTTCTTTTTTTATTACATAATTTCTCTCTAATTTGAAGAATTATATAATTTTAAACAATATATTATTTTCCATCAAAGATTAATTTTTAGGCGTATATAATTTTACTTCATTATTATGAATTTATTTCAACATTTATATTTTTTCATCAGTATTTTTTATCAATATTATTAATTTATTTTAAATTTTTAAAGTGCTATTTGAATTGTTTTGACCTTTTTAACAAAAACGGACTGTGTTAGTAAAAAACGGACTGCGTTAGTAAAAACGGACTGCGTTAGTAAAAAACGGACTGCGTTAGTAAAAAACGGACTGCGTTAGTAAAAACGGACTGCGTTAGTAAAAACGGACTGCGTTAGTAAAAAACGGACTGCGTTAGTAAAAACGGACTGCGTTAGTAAAAACGGACTGCGTTAGTAAAAAACGGACTGCGTTAGTAAAAAACGAACTCGTTAGTAAAAAACGGACTGCGTTAGTAAAAACGGACTGCGTTAGTAAAAAACAGACTGCGTTAGTAAAAACGGACTGCGTTAGTAAAAGACGGGCTGCGTTAGTAAAACGGAATGCGTTAGTAAATACGGACTGCAAGGACATAGTTGTCCATTTATGTTAAAAATACGGACTGCGTTAGTAAAACGCGTACTGCAAATAGCAGCACCCATATATAACATACGTATATTAGTCATATAACATACATATAATAGTTCGACAACACATTATACATAGAATCGTCATAACACAAACAATATTTTCGTCTAATATACATAACACATACGAGAACAAATATCATATAACTTAATGACAGTACATGTATCATATACGAGAGGCAGACTACATACATGTATCAAGCATGTATTATACATATAACATGCATAACACAAATATAACATGCGTATGAAATGAAGATAAACATACAAAACAATAACATACAACATATAGATATGAAGTTTAGACCCATAAAACCTAGATCTAGATCTAGATTTTTTCGAACTCACTAGATCTAGATTTTTTTGAAGAACAAAGATCTAGATCTACATTTTTTCGAACTCAGTATATTTACATTTTTTTCAAACTCACTAGATCTAGATTTTTTGAAGAACAAAGAAGGTTTGAGTCAAAGTTGAAGTTTGTGTTGGAACTTTTTCTTAGTGCATCAAAAGATAGAACCATGAAGAAGGCAGAAAACATACATATAACATAAATATATTAGGGTTTAGCGTACATAACACATGTATAACAGAAACATGAACTAGCAATATATGAGATACAGAAACTACAGAAGTACCTTTTTGGTCGAAAAGGAGGGCTCCTCTTTGCTCGCTCTTCTGAATAGCTTCGTGTTTCTTACGAGTAGGTTCATGTTTCTTCTGAGTAACTTCGTGTTTCGTCTTGGATATCTTCATGTTTCTTCCAAAGTCGTCAAAGGATAGAGATTGAAGTGAAGGTGTGGAAGCTTGAGATTTGTTCTCAATCCATGGAAGAATGAAAGAGATGAGAGGTTTTTGAAAGAATAGAGAGAGAATATAGATCTTAGATCTAAGATAAATATTGAAATTTGAAATTTGAAAAAGTAAATAAAAATAAAAGTAATTTTAATTCAAAACTTTCCCCCAAATGCCCTCGAACTATCTCAGCCATTAGATTAAGTGGGCAGCCGAAAGTAAATCGTGGCCGTCGGATCTGTCTCTTAGATCAATCTGAGAGAATAGGCTCTTAGAGCCATAGCGAAATTGGTTTCTAACAACTTCTAAAGAAGTTTTCACTTTTTAAATAACTTCACATATACTTTTCATTTCTCCTACTTTTATATTAATGTATATAACTAATTCTAGATTGATCAAAATGATTTCTCTTATGCACAAATGGTGTTTGTTTTAATTTTTCGAATCCAATGACATTAATCTTGATATATTTTATTCAATTTGTTAAAGAAAATTTTTGAACTTGTCCCTTGGTATTATGTCCAACTTATGATACCAATTTTTCATAACATGAGATAATGTTGATGTAAAATGAAAGAGATAATACGTTATAACTTAGTTATAAAATAATCGATGATTAAATTTTATTGCTACATATTTTCTTCTTTTCTCTTCTTCTTCTATCAAATGATTTTTCATTATTTCTTGTTTGCTCTATGTCAATATTTTGTTATTGTTAGGTCATCTTTATGTCATTGTTATGGTCATATTATGTCATTATTATGTTTCTTTTATGACATCGATCATTACATAAATATAACATACATATAATACTAACATAACATTTTGAAACTTATGGTTTATGTGTATAACTTATACAAATCTGTTAATGAAGTACAATGCATCAACACACAACGTTAATAGAAATTTTTATGTTATGTTGTTGTTATATTAATGTTAGGTCATTGTTATGTTCCTAATATGTCAATGCATGTTATTGTTATGTCCTTATTATATTAATCTTAACGGTAATATGATAGTTTAGAGAAAAACGTAGAGATATATACAAACACATATGCATTACATAAACAGTGATATATTCGAGTTATAATCAATCATGAACAAAAATACATATCAATAATAAAAACATATTCATATGCATGTGTCTCTTTAATGACTTCTAGTTGACAAAGTCATCTTTATATGAATCTTCTGACTCGTCAAAAAAAAATTCTTTTTCCCTGGTTCTTTTTCTTTGTTTGCACTTATAAAGACATGTATTAGTCATAAATTATATTTTATCATATATATATATATATATATATGGGTTGGTTACTTAAATGATCACTAAACTTTGACCAAATAACTCGGTGGTCACTGTTCTTCAAAAAATTTCCTAGCACTCACACAACTTTGGCCGATTATCCTAGCAATCACTACCGTCTACGGACATCCAATTTTCCATCCTTCTACATACGTGGCGATGACAAGTCAATTGCCACGTCACTTAAATTTGCCACATCAAAATTTATCTACCCAAAATCAACCCAAGCTATCCAACCCGATTACCTACATGCCCAATTACTCTATCTGACCAAAAATCAGATCTCGACCCTACCCCTTTTTCCTCTCACTCAGTTCCGCCACCGCCGCTTCTCTCCACCTATCCTCTTTTCCATTGTTCATAGTCTCACACAGCTCCAACCACACAAGCTTCCACTTCCACCATTGCTCCTGTTTAACTCCTCCTTCTCATTCTCCTTGGCGGCGGTGGCTGCTTATCCCAACCATAATAATAAAATCAGAACCACCAAATTTTTTTTTTATATGACTTCAGAACCACCAATCTTCAGAACACCAATCTCAAGGTTCAAGGCGGCGGGAATACCCAGGTCTCGTCAATCTCGATCTCTCTTCAAACAACCTAAAAAACACCGCTTGAAGGATTATTCCCGCCGGCCGTGGGGAAAGGTGAAGCGACGGTGCATATCTCTCAAATCCTCTCTCACAACTCCTCTGATTCTCTAAATCTCACCACCGAGGCCTACTTCATGGAGCGGGCCCACACTCCACTGCATATGCAGAGCTCAGGGAGTCCAAGCTTTGTACAGAGTGGGTGAGTAAGAGTCCGACTCCGCCGCCTGCGAAAAAGAAGGTTAAATTCAAACACCCTCTCCTTCCGCTGTTTCCAGGAGAGTTTCAGGGTACGGGGGATCGTCAATGCTGGCTCAATCGGTGTCGGATTTCTCAGTGGAGAAGAGGAGTAGGTTGGTTGGTTCAGGGGAGAAGAGGAGAGGGATTGGCACTGGCGGCGGATTAATGGGGGCTACGATGAGCTATGCGAACATGGAGGGAAACAAACCCAGATCCGGCGGCGTCCGACCGAGGCGACCGGGCGGCAGCGGAGGCGGCGATGACGGCGGTGGGGAGTGAGGGTGGCTGTGTATTCTGGATGTTGTGATGGAGGAGAGGAAGAGGAAGAGGAAGGAGGAGGAAAGAGAAGGAGAGAAGAGGAAAGAGTTGATTTGGGTTGATTTGGTTTGGTAATTAGGGTGGGTGTTCAGGTTTAGGTTTGGGGTTTGGTTTAGATGATGTGGCAATTTAGATGATGTGGCAGCCTTGATGTCATCTCCACGTATGCAGATGGATGGAAAATTGGATATCCGTAAAGGTAGTGACTGTTAGGATAATCGGTCAAAGTTGTGTGAGTGCTAGGAAATTTTTTGAAGAACAGTGACCACCGAGTTATTTGGTTAAAGCTAGTGATCACTTAAGTAACCAACCCATATATATATATATGGGTAACACTTCGGTACCATGGGGTATCGATACCCCATCACACTAAAATACTATCATATTGATGTTTGAACTTTGATGTTTGAGGGATTTGGTATAGTATTGAGGGGTTAGGATATAGTGTTAGGAGTTTCGAGTTTATTTTTTGGTTTATGATCTTTTAATTTGGACTTATTGTCAAATGTTAGAGTTTGGAATACGATTTAGAGTTTTGAGTCTATAATGTAGTGTTTGAGGGTTAAGATTTAGTGTTTAGGGGGTTAGCATTATTAAGTAGCGCTCATGGTTTGTTGCAATAGGTTTAGACTCATTATTTGAGTTTTAAAGTATAAAAATGTGAATTTTTATGCTAGCTAGGGTACCGATACCCATGGGTTCGGCATGCTTATATTAGACATGCATATATCATACATATAACATGTGTGTATATTAGACATGTATAACAGTTTATACATAGAACCGTCATAACACATAAATAACATTTCCGTATAATATACATAACACATACGATAACAAATGCCGGGGGATTGACATAAATGGTACCTTAAGTTTTAACTTATAACGTGCCGGTACTCGACCTATAAATCACGTCAAAATGGTACTGAAAATATTTTCCATCCAACTTCCATCCAATTTTTCGTCCAATGCTGACGTGGAAGATGACTCACCTGGACCCAGTCAACATAAATAATATTAAAAATAATTAAATAATTAAAAAATAAAACAAATACAGAAAATATCCTCACCTTCAACCACCTCCGTAGCTGCAAACCCTTTCCTCCCTACTCGACTTCCGTTCCTCGATCCCCCCCCCTCCCTCGACTTCCGCTCCAATCGCCACTGCACCATCGAGCTAGGAACCGGCTGCGGAGCAATCAGGATGGCTCATAAAAAAACCCTTCTCAGCGTCCTCTGTTCTTCGATTCATCATCACTCCAAAATCCAAAAATCAAGTAATTTGTTTCAGATTTCTCCATCTGATATGCCGTAAATATTTGATTGCTTCATCCCATGGAGCTGAAGATGTTACATCTTCCTTTGACTGTCTTCCCATCCAGTTGTAACATCATCTTCATTTTTCAGTACATTAAAACTTCATTTGACTCTGTATTTCTACACACTTCTTCAAAGATTGATACAAACCAGAAAACCAAAATGACCCAATACTTAGAATCCCTCGATGTAACTTTCTCTCCTACCGGTTAAACGTCGGTGGGACTGAGAATTACAATGGCCACCAATCAAGCATGCAACATGCTGATGCAATTGCAGAAAGGGCAAAGCCAGCTATCACGAATCGATCTCACTCTTCGCAACATCAACCCAAGTCGTGCGTCGCCCATGGAGGCCAATATCGCATCACAGGCGAGACTAGAAGATGGAAGTCGAGGGCATCGGCCGCAGCCCAACAACTATCTTCCAATATCAATCCTCTGACAGATTCGGCGTAGGCAGTGGAGCTGCTCCCCTGGAATTGGAATCGTTTGATCTGGGCAATAAGCTTCTAAATTGGAGTTTCAGTGAGTTAGGAAGGAAAACAGACAACGTCTTGTTCGCTCGAGGGAAGAAACATGTGATTGAAGAGGACGATGAGACTGAGATGGATAGTGATGTTGATGATGACGAAGACATTGAGGATTTGCTTGAGGATGGAGAAATCAGAAACCAATTACCTGATTTTTGGAGTCTGGAGTGATGAATCGAAGAACAGAGGACGCTGAGAATGATTTTTAGATGCCATCCCGATTGCTCCGCAGCCGGTTCCTAGCTCGATGGCGCGACGACGATTGGAGCGGAAGTCAAGGAGGGAGGAAAGGGTTTTGCAGCGGCGTCGATTGGACCGGAAGTCGAGGAAGGGGAAAGGGTTTGCAGCGACGGAGGTGGAGGTCGAAGGTGAGGGTTTTGCTTTATTTGAATTTTTCTAATATTTTATTATTATTTATGCTGACTGGTCGGTGAGTCATCTCCCACGTCAGCTTTGGACGAAAAAATTGGATGGAAATTGGATGAAAAATATTTTTAGTACCATTTTGATCGTGATTTTTAGGTCGAGTACCAGCGCGTTAGTTATTGAAAACTTGAGGGACCAAACGTGTCAATTTCCCCAACAAATGCCATATAACTTAATGACAATACATATATCATATATGAGAGACAAAAAGCATACATATCTGTGTATTACATAACATATATGTTGTTGTTATATATATAACATGCATAACACAAACATGACATGTGTATAAAATGAAGATAAACCATCGAGTATGAGAGACACAAAACAACAACAACATACAAGATCTAGTACAGGAGTCACAAAACAACAAAATAAAGATCTGGAGCATGTATAACTTCATATATTGTTTCGAACTTGATAGATCTAGTTTTTTTAAACGATGAAGGTTTGAGTCAAATTTGAAGTTTGAAATTTCTTTTTAGTGCTTCAGAAGATAAAACCATGAAGAAACTAGGACAGAAAACAAACATGTAACATAAATATACTAGACATATAGCATACATAACACATGTATAACATGAACGTAAACTAGCAATATATGAGACATGGAACAAAAAAGATAAGCACATAAGTACTATTTTCGTCGAAAAGGAGGGCTCCTCTTTGTTGATTTTTTTTACAGCGTTTCTTCTAAATAGCTTGTGTTTCATCTTGGATAGCTTCTTCTTTGGCGTATAGCTTGAGCTTGAGCTTACCTAGTCTGATAGTGAGTTAAAGCATCATTCGCTGATGGTGGAGCTTGAGTTTGAGCCATAAAAATGGTGGTGATGTATGGAGAAGATGAGAAGCAAGTTAGAGAGAAAGGGAGAGAATCATGTGAGAGAAAAATTTATGGACAAAGGTTTTGAAATTAGGAGTGAGAAAGGGGTTTGTTCTTTGTTAACGTATTGAAAGAAGATGAATTATGAAATTCAAATCTTTCCATCATTACCCTGGATAAGCTTCAACCATTAGATAAAATAAAAAATAATGGCTCATCACAGCCGTTGGATCGGCCTCTCAGATATATCTGAGAGAAATAGCTCTCAGTGCTATAGCCAAATTGAGATAAATTCCCAATAGTCCCAAAACCAATGAAAATAACAAAGTTGGTCAAGTTCCTCCTAGCCAGTGCTTAACATTGGCAGAAGAATCTGCATGTTGTCCATGTAACGACCCATTCTAAGAAAACTTGGATTTTTTCAAATTTTCTGATATTCAAGTAAAACCTCCTAAAGCCCAACGATTTTTTTATTAATTATTAATGAATTAATTACTAATATTTAGAATCTTTGTTGGCCGGTTGATTAATTCATCTTAAGTAAATGGATTAATTTGGGGTTTGTATTCGAAATTTTGGTTGATTAATCGTTTGGGCTTGATCAATTTAATTGGGGTCAAGGGAAACAAGGTTTAATCTTTTACCCAAGTCCAAAACTTTGTTAGGAAGTTAGTTAGGTCCTTGGGTTTAAGCATAACCCATCCAATTGAACAAACTAGGCCCTTTTGACCAAGCTTGACCCAACTGAACCAAATAAAATGGACGGCTTAAGTGATTGGTCCTCAAACCCACTCCACATCACCTTGAACTAAAGGAATGAAGAGTAGGGCCTTCGACCCGTTTCCCTAGAGAGAAAGAGAGGACTTAGGCGGTAGTGGGTTTGGATTCGAGAAAGAAGAATGGAAGGTGAGTCGAGGGTCGCCAACGTTCATGGTTCAGGTTCCAGTGGAAATGAAATGAAAGGAGTCACGATGTCGGAGGTCGGAAGAGAGTTGTGGTGGGGAGGGGGTTCGTCGACGAAAGCAACCAGAGGTTTGGGTGGTCGAACGAAGTTGTTCCAGGAACGTGGGAAGCAAAAACATCAGTGGAGGAATCTTCGTCGTCAGACTCTAGCTAGTAGCGACTACTTCAGATCTAAAGGTTAAAGAAGGGTGGTTGAATTTGCAATTTAATTACGTTAAGCGGTTTCATTGTGATCCAATAAGGTAGAAGGGAAAAAATTGGAGTGCTGAAACTTCAGCACTAAAATGGTGTTGAAGCCCCCCTAACCACTCATTTGTGAGTGGATTGTGGGTCCCATGCGGGTCCACTCACAAATGAGTGGTCAAGGGGTTTCAACGCCATATGTTGAGCCAAGTAGAAGGGTTGGCTTGGACCTTATTAACTTTGCAGTTTCGGTCACTAACCTCTATAGTCGGGATAGATGAGGACATAAGTCAAAGTTCCATTCATGATTTTGGAAGAATGGGGAAGAAGGATGGTGGCTGCTTTTTGGTATTCATGGGATGAGAGAGGAAAATGGAAAAAGTAAAAAAATATTGATTAGTGGTTGTTATCGTAAATAACATAAGAGGGTAAATTTGGTAAGAAGTTGAATATCAATATCCTCTTGAGATATTCATGGGAAAGTGAATATTTCGAAATGGATATTGATATTACTTTTGGCTTCGAACAGCTAGCTATTTGCGACATAAAAAACGGTAAAATCTGCTATCAAGATAGCACTTTTTTTCCTTATATGAGGACAACTCCTTATCATTCATTTTTCAATCTTAATCTTAGTTAAATTTAATGGCTTAGAATAGATGGATATTAGAGTAATTTCAATTTTTACTAATTTTCAAATTTATTAATAGGCTTTACCGTTTCGTTTTATTATTCAACAAAGATTTACAAAATTAGTTGTTCATTGACGTTTTTGGAGATCCACCACCAATCACATTTCTATTATAATAATTAATTAAATATACCTGAATATAACGGTCCCTTGGGAGTTCTTCAAGCTCTAGCGGATGGGACAAAACTTCTTTTCAAAGAGAATCTTTTTCCATCTAGAGGGGATACTCGTTTATTCAGTATCAGACCGTCTATAGCAGTCATATCAGCTCTATTAAGCTATTCAGTAATTCCTTTTGGCTATCGCTTTGTTTTATCCGATCTAAATATCGGTGTTTTTTTATGGATTGCGATTTCAAGTATTGTTCCCATCACACTTCTTATGTCAGGATATGGATAAGGGGAACGAAATCAAAGAATAGATAGACTTGTAGAGACTCTCTATGTAGTTGCTATGACGCATCTCTTCTTGTAACCGGTCTTCTTCTTACAGTAAGCGCTTAATTAGTGAATCCTATTTTGTTAGATTCCTCGATATCTAAACCAAGTGGGAAAAAGCATCACAGATCTTTCCATTATTAGTTAGACTTTTCAAAATGCTGGAGATCTAATTAACATAATTGACAAAAAAATTGAGATTTAATCTAAATCCTACCCAAAAAATAGGAACACGATTTACCAATTAATTCAGGTAGGAAAGAAAATTAATTTAAAAAATAATAACACGGTTACTTCCTACCGGAAATAAAGAACACAGTTACTAATTGTTTAAAAATTTATTGGATCCTAAATAGGTGAAAAGGAACGGATTCACTATAATACCTCAAATCGGAACACAATTAAGATTGTACCTGAAATTGGAATTTGTAACATCAAATAATCTCAATAATTTGGTCTCAAACTCAGAAACACTAACACCAAATTAATCTCAATAATCGGTTCCTAAACTCAAAAAACCAAAATATCATATTAATTCATTAGGGAAATCGGAACACTGTTAGCTAACAAGAACAAGATGAAGAACTTTTTCTAGATTTGGAAATCGGGACACAACCCAAACCAAATAAATCTCAATAATCTGTTCCAAAACTCGAAAATTGAAACATCATATTAATTCCTAATTGAAAATCGGAACACTGTTATCTAACAACAACAAGATGACGATGAAGACCTTGTTCCTAATTAGGAAATCGGAACACAACCCAAAAGAAGAAGAAGAACATGTTCCCAATCAGAAAATCTGACCACACCCAAAAGAGAAGAAGAAGGTCGACGACATCTCCTCTGTCGTTTTCATCTCTAGCGGAATCCAGCAAGCAGACAACATCTCCTCCATTTATGGAACTCCGTCTCGACGAGCGACGTCTCCTCCTTCGACCTAGTCGCCGCCTCCAACGGACGCTCCATCTCCAGCGGCGGTGACGATGGAAGGTTGCATCGACTCCATCTCTAGGGGCAACGACTATGGAGGTTGCAGCGACTCCATCATCAGCGATGACAATGATGGGAGGTTGAGACGACCACATCTCTAACGACAGCGACGACGGGAGCTTGCGACGTCATCGAGCAACCGTTAGGGTTTTTCCCAAACAGAGAGAAAAAAGAGAGCTTCCCGTTTTTTTATTATTTTTTTCTGATTTTGTATTTTGGTTGATGCTTTATGACCCACAACCCTGATTGCTAAAAAAGAATCAAAATTACTAATTTGTCCAATTTATTCGAACCATTAGATCTGATTCCTAATCTAATGGTTCTTATTAGAGTCCTCATATGAGGACACTAATAGGTTTCCATAATGGTAGTAGATCCCATAAGAAATGATGATATTATGAATAGCTAGCTATTACAAGATATCAATATTACTCATACCAAACCACCCTTTAACCATTTTGCTTAAAATTTGGGTTGTTAGCATACATATAATATATATAATCGGTTAGGTTTATTTTAGTATTGTTATACTATTAATATTCCTAACCCTAACGTAGATAGTTTTCCTCCTACATATACTTATTCGGTGCCCTCTATTAGGGTTATGTAATCTTTCTCTCATTCACTCTTAATAAAACTCTCTCTTCTTTTCGTTGAGTAGCTACACAATGTTAGTGAACCATGTTAAATTTCGTAACTTTTCATTCCAACCTCTCGTAGTTCATCAAAATTCCACCAAAAACTTAAAAGCAAGAAGTGAAACTTCATGTTGATTTTCACTTTATAATGACTCGTGACCAACTTGTTATGGCAGTCGGTGATTTTGCAATGCTAGCGTCACACTTCACCGACTATTCTGAAGAGGGTAAAGAGTTATAAAGTAGGGAGTTTCAACTGCGAGATCGATGCATGTTGCTTCTAGCTAAGAATCCTCCATCTCCACGACTGCGTTGCTACTAGGGAACTGAGAAACATCGTCAGAATCTCCAATCAAATCATTTATGTCATTGTCTCCATCGAAATCTCTATGACTGTTGTCGTTGTAGCACAATGTTGCAGCCTATGAACTGCAAATTCGCATCCGATGAAAATGTCAACGCCCCTAAAAGGCTATAACCAAAGTTTCATCATCATAAAGAGGGGTTGTTACCCAAATGGTCACCTAACTTTGAGCAAACAACCTATCAGTGTGGTTATCGCAGAGTATATAAAATATCTAATTTAAAATCATGGAAATGGATTGTTTCCGGCACGTTTTTAGTGCGTGAAACGCTCTAAAAAACCTAGGTCTTGTTTTGTGGGTTTCCTCCGGCGATTCTCTCCGATTACTGTTCTATTTATTTGGTTTGTAACACCCACCTCGAATCTCTCGGGTCAAACCCATTGGTTAGACCGGGAACTGGTGCTACTAGCGATAAATCAACCAAAATAACCAATATAAAACTAGCAGAAATAAAACCAATAAAATATAATCATTAAAACAAAAGGCGATGATCCCCACTTAAATACATTTCAAACCACAATCAACCAAAACCTCTTAATCGACATCAACAATAAATCACATTTGAAAATTCTCCAAGCTGTGAACTGAAATGATATAAATAAAATAACCTCCTCGTCCTCGGTCACCATCCTTAAGTCTTCTAGCTCAACCACTACCAACAACCAGCACTGCTGCTCCAAGCTCGGCTCACCAACTACTTCTAACTAAAAAGAGAGACTAGAGGGGCATCAGTTTCCTAATGAAACTGAGTGAACCCATTGCGCCCAACTATGCGTCGAACTAACCTTAGTGGTCTCCCAACCCATCAACAACTCAATTACAACGAGAGATTAATCCTTACGTCTAACTGATTATTAACCTTAGTAGTATTTCTAGGTGATCAACCACAAGTCTCTCACTACAAAAAAATGGATCTTTAGCTACTGCGAAATTACAACGGCATGAAAATGCAGTAGCAAATAGTTAGTATTTGCTACGGCAATCACTATTTCATGTAGTAATTTGCAGTAGCAAATACTATTTGCCACACCACTATTTGCTACACCCAGCATCCCGTAGCAAATAGTGGTGTGGCAAATAGTATTTGCTACTGCAAATTACTACATGAAATAGTGATTGCCGTAGCAAATACTAACTATTTGCTACTGCATTTTCATGCCGTTGTAATTTTGCAGTAGCTAAAGGTTAATTTTTTTGTAGTGTCTACCCTATCGTGCTCATCATCTCATGAACCATCATAAGCATAATTCACAATAACAATTCACCAGTTCATAATTATCATTCCTAAAGCGGTCTAAGTTATCAAACAAGTGCAATTCTATACGCTAGCCTTCTCATGATATTCATACATAATAACACATGTAACCCACATATCACAACAACAACAATCATCACATATCACCGAGTCACCAATAATCAGATAGTGCAACCAATTCACCAAGTCACCATCATCAATTCACACCATTTCAACTACTATGCATTACACTCACAACCACAATACAATAAATCAAGGTTCAAGAAAACGCTAAGCGTAAGCGAAGTGGTGAGCACTGCATAGCGCATAGCCTGATTAAACGTAGCTTAAGCACGATTAAGCGTTTGTAACAAAACATACAAAATATAATAAATATTTTGCATATTGCAATACCATATTAATAAGGTTCAAGCATAAACATGGTTCAAACATAAACATAGTTCAAGACTTCAAGTTAAACAAGAAAATCAACATAAAATCATGATACGATAAGCCATAAAGGCAATGTCAGGCTCATAGCCTAACATTTATCACTCGTCGTCATCCTCATATGTGCGTCCAACCACCACGTCATCTTCATCATCCTCGAAAGTAATTTCTTCAATCTCCTCATCCTCATCTGCATCATCTTCAGACTCAAATACTTCATCAATGAGGTCTCTCACTCTTGCACTTCTACTTCTACGAAGTTCAAGCTGCTCATTGGTTCCAATAACATTATCAAGCTCCATCCATGTCATGTTGGGTATTGGACACTCTTCCTCATCATCCCTGAACAAATGCAATGTACTTGCATCCCCTCCCTCAACTAAAAAGCCTTGTGCTTCGGTTGCATCAGTACTAAGGAGAATGTCAGCTTTCTTATTCTCTTTGATCCTCTTCTTCTTCGACATCAACTTGGAGTTGAACTGAATGTACACCAGTTGGTTCAGGCGACTCGTTGTAAGTCTGTTCCTTTTCTTGGTGTGTATCTGCAAGTACAATTGATCCTTTTAAGTACAATACCAGATTGAATCCCAATTACTCAAACTACTATTAGATTGAGAATTTGAGACTAACCAACTCAAAAGTACTCCAAATTCGCTCACATCCGAATGAAATTGAGGTTAACGAGAAGATCCTAATAGCCATTCTTTGTAAGTGTGGTGTATTTCCTCCATACATTATCCACCATGCCACTAATGAATGAATGAAACCTACATTAGTGATAGCTCAACACGACTATAGAAGGAGTGAATAACATAGAAGAACAAATGAAGAACTAACCAAGATTGTAATCAAAGTCCTCATATGTCTTCGCAAGCCTCTTTCCAAACAGTCCCTCTTTTTTAGGAAACTATTGGCGCGCAAATTAATGCACACTAGTTTTACTCCATGGATCGCTCTAAACAGATAGTTTATTTCCCTTGGGTCTTTCTCTTTCTATTACTCAGAAATGTGTGTAAAAGCTAATTGAGGTTTCGTGTTGTGTTTGAGAATTGGTTTATGAACTAACTAACTAAGAATACAATTTAAATCAAACAAAGCAAGTAGGCAAATTGGAGTTTCAAAGATAGACTAAGGCTGTTGTTCAGACTCGAATCCACGCTAGTTCGGTTAAGATGGATAATGCAATGCAATCTCAGTTTCAACAAACTTGATGACTCGACACTTCCTTTGGTATTCTCTACTCCATGGCCAGGCCATAGAGATTCTATTGTACCAAACCTACAAGCTCCTATGGTCAAGCTAACTTGCAAATTGTCAAGAATGCACGAAGAACGACGAAGTTTCACAAAGATATGCAAAGAGATTAGGTTTTCCAATCGTATTGTCAAGCTATTAGCAGAACCTAACGACCTCCTAAACTCTAGAATGACTCACGTTCATGGTCAGACCCGTGAAATCAAAGATGAAACGAATTCTACGATATGGTCAATCTGCGAATTCTTAGAGCTTCAAATTAGGATTTAAGAGAAATCACATCAAAGTCTGAATAAAAATCAATTAACAAAAATGGGTAAAAAACCCAACATCATCCATACAAATCCTCACTAACGCTTCATCTAATCTAAAAAACCCTAGAGAGTTTAGCTACTCATAGCAACAGAAGAAGTCAGAGATACAATGGAGAAGAGAACTGGAGAAGAAGACATCTTATTTCGAGAAAACCTAATCCTGATGAATCAATGAAATCCCGAGCTAATCCTTGCTTCCTCTCGCTCAATCGTCTCTTCGTAGCTCCAAAATCCTCTCTCGAGAGTGTCTGGTTCGTCGAAATCAGAATGAAGTATGAATTATGTCTCCCTTTCTTTTCCCAAGTAGGAATAAGATTAAAAACCCGTCAGGGGATGATACACTACAGTGTAACGTAATACACGGCGTGTATTACATGCACAGTGTGTTTCTTCAGTAAACAACGTGTTTTTCAATACACACCGTGTTTTGCTTCAGTTATATGTCCATCATTCTCCAGCCTCACGATTCGTTCCCAATCATCATGGATCATCTAAAATGAACCAAAAACGTGCAAAACACATAAAACGGCCCAAGGGGCCAAGGGGTACGAAACTCACTTAAAATCATGCCAATCAGATAAATAAATCATCAAAAATGTCGTCTAATGCGGGAATAAATACGTCAATAATAAGGCTCATCAAATCACCCCACACTTAGACTTTTGTTTGTCCTCAAACAAATAAGATTTGGAATCACACTCAAATTCACAAGCGACAAGATCAACCAAATTGAAGTTCGATCTCTAACAATTCAACCTACACTGTTTTATCTAGAAAGTGTGACCTGCACATAAAAGAATGTCAACCAAACAAATCCAAGACTCACTATTCTCTGCACACAAGTAAAAATCACCAATCATGCACGATGCCGACCTAACCGACCAGACTTCTTTACACAGAAAATATTTAGTACAATAGGGAACTCTCGCACTCTGTGTTTAGGGACCTGTTTATGCTCTCAATCTCTTTCTCGACCGAATTATGCCATAGGTTTACATTTCGACCACAATCTCCACCACTGTGACAACACGAGAAACTAGTCAAGAGGACTTGCAAGGGACTGTAATGATTATATACTACAGGGGCTTATGATGAATGGATGAAGGGATGAATGATGATGAAAAATACGGCGCAGTGCAGCAATCCACTAACCTCCCTCGAATCAAAATCTATGGATTCCTACCGTCTAACCAGACTCGGGATGGAATAATGTACGCTCGTCCTAGGATACCCTCAAGCAACTTAGCACTTTTTTTTTACAACTACTTATTGCTTTCGTTCTTTCTTATGTAGGGAGAAGAACGTTTTGAACTAAAAACTACTTATACTTGAAACTTTATTTGGAATTTTTTGTTTTTCAATTTTTTTAGTGCTAAAGTTTTTAGTTGCTAGAGGGGTTTACACGTCTTGACATACTAGCTAGGACCACCGGTTTCTGGCTATAGGCAAGTCACCACAGACCGACTTCCGGTTAGCTAATCTCAGGTTACTACCACAAGGGATCAACGGGATGAACAAAAACATGGGAATAAGCTGTAACGTAATATTGAACCGAAAGAACAGGCCAAGCTCAAAGGTTTACACCTAGGGGAATTAATGTCGGGATGGCTTCTGGCTTAGGTAGCAATTCTAGGTGCCTCTATCCTCCTAGTACTCCTGTTATCGTGCGGTCTCGAATAGGTCTCATGCAAATTCTAACTCATTCAAAGTACAAGAAAGCCACTCAAAAAGAAACAAGTTGCTAGTTATGTGCAACGAATCAAAAGCTCAAAATTGGCTGCTAGTCGGGTTCGAATCATTTTCGTGCAATTCAAAGTGAAGCTACAAGAGTGATTCTAAAATCTGTTCTGACCAGATTCATTTAATATCAATTCAAGCATGCTGGTTAGATAAGACAGTCTAAGCATCACTGTGAAAGGCTGAAAAACAGTTTAGCATTGCCAGTCAAGAATAGAGCAAGTTCCAATCAGGGACAACATACCGAAATCACATTAGAAAGCAACCCTAAAAAATAAACACCCCAACCCACACTTAAAATTGGACATTGTCCTCAATGGACCACACAAAAAAGTGAAGAGAAGAGTATAGGGGTACTGGGAAATAGATCATGAGGGTGCCAGAGAATGTTAGAGTGAGGTACCAATGTACATATCCTGATCAGGGCCGGGTTCATAGAAAGTACGTCACTGTATCCTGAAGAGAGTGGAAAGAGAAAGAAATTACACGATTAGAGCATTCAGAATACAAGAGAGTTACTGACTTGATCAACAGTAGAGTTCAACAAAGACTGAAAACACAAACTGACTCACAATCCGACAAATAAATAAAAGAAAAGACAAGTTTGGAAATGGAAAATATAGAAATCTTGGGGTCATGGTAGTCATCACTGATCCAGCGGTGGGTTTTGAGGCGGTGTCCAGTATGGTCATGTGTAAGTGATGAACACGTTTTAGCATGTGGTCAAATAACTACCCTACTTGAAAAGTAAGGTAGATCGAATCTCTTGAGGTTTCTTCAAATCGACTACTCAAAGAAGCTAACAAAGTATTCAGGTTTAAACAGATTGTGCGTGGTGTGAGTTCCACGACTTCTAAACTATAAAGCAATGAAATTGAAATGAAATTAAAAGATAGAATGATTGGGTTTTAACTAACGAGATGACAGACAAGCTTATACTCGAATCCCCCTAAGATCACCAGAACATTGGCGATCACAAGACCATCAGTTTTCAACCCTAATTCATTCAGTTCTCAGACACCACCATAACTCCTTACCCTTAGGTCTAAGTTCCGCGAACGTTCGCTCTATCAGATCTAACTACCCAGATTAATTAACCGTCTGTGCGTTCACTTCTGGAAAGAACTAACTGGTGCGATTACTTGAGATTAATGAGTTACTCTATAAGTGGATTAACCCTAAATGGTTCCTACGAAAGGCACAATCCATTGAATATGTTAATTGATTGATTTGATGTTCTTAAGTACGGTGGACGTTCGCCACTATCCTTAGCTTAAGGTGATCAAGCTAGAGAAGAAACACATGAAACAAAGAAAAAATCAAACATGCAAGAGAAACTGTCTGAATTAAGATCTAATTACCGACGATCCGTGACCGCTTTAAAGCCCCGGGTCACTTAGGGTTCATCTAATATAAGTTTAACGAGTTTAACTACTCATGACTATAACAAGAGAATCAAAAACTACAAGGAATTTCATCATACAAAGGGATGACAAACAAGGATTGAAAAACCTAATTTTGACGACTCCGACGAAGTTTCGATCTCTGCAATCTTCACTCCTAGCTCCGAGTACTCCGATGGGGAAGATGGCGTCAATATCTTTCTGGGAAACTCTGAACTCTCTCTCAAGCTCTTAAGTCTGGAAGTTTAATTCCTAGAATAAGTGTGTGAATAATTGCCTCGAATGAATGACCCGTCGGATGCTTAAATAAGGATTCTCCAAAGCTGAACCGGAAAGAGGAGACTTCTTGGCGAGAACATTAGTGCAAATTCACTCTGTTTCTTCGACAAGATTCCTCAATGTAAACCTTCAATAGTTTTTGGCGAGAACATTGGAAGTTTTCGCCAAGATCTTTAGTGTAATTGTCTGCTGGATCTTCGACGGGATTTCTTCATGTCTTCTTCAGCATATCTTCGGCGAGAACTTTGAGACTTCTCGTCGAATTGTCCAGTGTAATTAACTTCTGCACATTTGAAGGTATTTGGCTCTTGATTTCTGCATAAAACTTCAGCGAGAACTATGAGGATTCTCGCCGAGAATGTGGTGCTGGGCAGGGGGAAATCACTTCTTCACTTGGATTGATTCAGGATTCGATTTCGAGCAATTGCTTGAGGTTCCATTGCTCCCCGAACACGTCCGTGGCTACGTAATTGATGGCAAACACCTGTGTACTCATAGAGACACTAGAAAACACATCAAATAGACCCATAACATGCAAAGTAACCAAAACGGTATGAAATAGTGCAATTGAGTGGAAACACCCTAATTTACCCCAAAAACCGTGTCTCAAGCAAGGAAATGTCACTTAAATGAGGCTGATAATCACGTAAAATCTAGTGTCATCAGTAAGGCTCCGGAGCCTGATAACCCGGGATGGCGGAAGCAAAAGCCCTCTATTGGGCGTCATGAGAATAGTGCTGGTACGCGCTAAGGCTAAGGTACTATTGATCTGCCTGCTCCTTAGCCACTTGGAACTCCTCATCTATGTAGTCGTATAGACCGGAGACCCACTCGTCGATTGTGGACACTCTAGTATCCAGCTCTGTGATCTGACTGGACAAGCTTTTGTACTGCTCCTCCTGTGTCTTCCAGTAGCCCTGCTGCTGTCTCCAGTGCTCACCCTGCTGCTCCCAGTAACTCTGGTGGGAAGAGGCAACCTTAGCCAAGATGCCCTAGATGGCCTCCATAGGTGGCTCATGTTATAGGAGGAAGAATCTCCAACAACAGACTGAGGAGCCTCGGAAGTAGGAGGGAACAAAGTCTCATCCTCATCCTCCTCCTCCTGCACTCCCATGTTCTTCTCATGCAGAGGTGCACAGTAATCTGGCAGAATGGACTCAACTCCTCTAGAGCGGGGAATAGCTGGAGTGATATAACCTTGAGTCACTCTCCTCTAAAGCGTCAAGAAGTCAGACATGCATCTGTAGTAGTTGACCAATCTGGTGACATAGGAGCCACCCACTAAGAAGTCCGCCTTGTTGGAGGTGTTCTGGGAGGCGAGAAGCTTGGCAACAAGAGGTGCCAAATGGACGCGCCAACCCAAGTGCACGTGGCGTATCATGAAAAGATCCCGAGCGTTACATACGCCACCTGCATTCACCCTCTAGGTGATGGTCTCCCGAAATATGATCTGCATACATCTGTACGTCGGGTTAGTCATCATAGAGGTTTTTGACTAACTAGAGACATAGTACCGTGTCTCTCCTCTTTTGGAAGTCTTCAAGGGATCCGTGGGGGCAATTTTGTGTCAAAATGCATCGACCATGGTGGTGGATTCAACACTGGTATAAACCACCAAGTCTAGACTCTCATCCAGCTCCTCACGGGTGTAGAAACCCAAGGCTATACCAAATTGATCAAGGGTAATATTTTTCAAACTCCCCACCCAAAAGGAACCTAATAGCCTTGTTGTCCTCGCGCTTCCTAGTTGGTTTGAAGCGGAAAGTAGTGATAATCTCCTTCGTTTGCCACTCATACCCGGCTCGGCCACCTCGAAAAGTGGGGTCAAACCAGCCTTCTCCAAGTGCTCCCTAAGCTTCTCTGCCCATCCCTCTTCCTCGAAAGATGCCCAATCAATCTGAGAAGAGGCGAGGATGCCTTTCTCCTTAATAACACACCACTTGGCGAGGTCATTCGTATCCGTGAAACGGAAGTAGGCGGCCTGTATAGAGGTCGGGATGTCAGCCACTTGGTAGATGGTATCCACTACCACATTCTTCTGCCTCTTTTGTCGTGGTTCCCTGCAAACACAAACAAACAACCACACAATAAATTCAAGGGTATGGAAAAAAATGCACAAAATTCATGCTAGCCACAAGGGACCTAGCTCACACAAATATGGACCCATACAAGATCATGGCACCCCAACCCATTAATGTGTTCAACATGAGCTTAATAAGGTTCAATAAACAACATGAGAGCAAGTTGACCATTTAACCAAAGGAACAAAGAAACGATATCCCCAAAGAAAGCAATAATCAAGTTTAAGTCAGCTAACTAAGCAATCATGATGAAATCAAATGATCAAGAACCGACAAAAATGCAAAGCAAGGTGAAATCTTCATATTAGCTCAATCAAGTCATAATTGATCTAAAGCAATCCTTCCTATACGTCAAATAACATCATAAGATCATGCAAAGCACCTCAAACCATCAGAATTCGTCCACAATAAAAAATCCCCAATTTGCAAATAATCGGTATAGGAAAGTAACCTATATCATGCAATTCGTCAAGCAAACAAAGTCCAAACAAGCCACGATTCAAAATATAGCTATCCTAGATGGTCAATTGCAAGAATCCATGGTCAATTTCATCATTCAACTAACTTAAAAAATTAGGGTTCATGAGGCCACCCATTAAAACCGAAAATTCCTCTTTCAAATCCTAGGTTCTGCACTTCCATTCATGAAATAGGAGCCACAAAGAGTAAGGGAGGAATAATATACTTGGAAGACGACATACTAATGACTGAAATTGTCTTGGCAAGTGAAAATCGAAGGAAGAGCTTCAATGGAGGTGAGAAGCTTCAATGGAGGGTGTAATGGGAGCTGAAAATTGGTTGGGAGAGTGGAAAATGGAGGGTAAGTAGATGGGGAAGAGTGGGTAATGTGTTTATGAGGAGTTCGGAGCTTGGGAGATGGATTTGGGGTGGTGGAGATTGAAAAATCGGAGGTGGGTTTAGTTTGTTTTCCGTCGGTTGTGCTGGAAAAGGAAGAAGATGAATGAAACTCGAAGAAAGAGAAGAAAATAACTTTCCTTGTCTGAGGCTAATACACGACGTGTATCAGCAGTACACGGTGTGTAACGTGACGCACGGCGTGTATTATAAAGACACGACCGTGTACTATAAACTAGACATCTCGACCGAATTAGCGTCAAATTGAGACACGATCATGTTTTATTGAAACCCGACGTGTATTAGTGGGACACGGTCGTGTTCCAAGACCTATAGCCCTCCAAAAATTCTGTTTCAAATTGGACGAATTCTGCACACACTTAGCACCCAAAATCAACACCGGACGATCCCGATGTGACTCTATAACACTTTCCAGACATGACTGACTCGACACACGACTCTACCACAGACTCGACTGAAAAAAATTAAAAGACTCCAGCCTTGGGTTGCCTCCCAAGAAGCGCTCTCGTTTAACGTCTTTGAGCTACATGATACCTGGTTTAAGGTGTCTCAAGACGGAGCTCCTCCGCCACACCAATGAACTCACCAGATACATATAGCTTCAGGCGATGGCCATTCACCTTAAAGGGTTCCTCTCCGGCTTTGAAAAGTTCCACAGCGCCATGAGAAAGGACTTTAGAAACCGTGAATGGACCCATCCAACGAGATTTCAGCATGCTCGGGAAAAGATGTAGACGTGAATTGTAGAGGAGGACCTGATCTCCTTCTTTAAACTCCTTGCTTCCCTTCAAGCGTGAATCGTGGAGCTTTTTGGTACGCTCCTTGTAAATCTTTGAGCTCTCGTAAGCTTGGTTCCTCCATTCTTCAAGCTCCAAAACCTGAAATTTTCTTTCTTCCCCTGCCAAACTAGCATCCAGGTTTAGTAGCTTAAGGGCCCAATAGGCTTTATGCTCGAGTTCTACTAGCAGATGGCACGCTTTTCCATATACCATAAAATATGGAGAGGTT
Source organism: Linum lewisii (assembly GCA_034768395.1). NCBI lineage: Eukaryota > Viridiplantae > Streptophyta > Magnoliopsida > Malpighiales > Linaceae > Linum > Linum lewisii. The sequence goes on along the minus strand of CM068303.1, from coordinate 27,474,834 downwards.
CCTATTGGCATTTTAAACACCGTCCTATATGCCAAAGCGCGTCATCTAGCTCGGTAGACCAATCCTTTCGGGATTGATCGACGGATATCTCAAGGATCTGTTTCAATTCCCGGTTTGACACCTCAACTTGACCACTCGTTTGAGGGTGGTTAGCCGTGGACAAACGACAGGTCACTCCAAACTTTTGGCACACCTTATCAAATTGACCCTGAAAATGAGTTCCACGGTCGCTTATAATGGTTCTAGGTGCACCAAAACGAGCAAAAAGTTTCTTAAGGAACTTTCCAACAAATCGGGCGTCGTTAGTGGGAAGATTTTGTGCTTCCACCCACTTTGATACATAATCCACAACCACGACTATGTACTTGTTATCGAAAGACATGGTGAAAGGACCCATAAAGTCGATTCCCCACACATCATAGATCTCAACAACCACATAAACTTGTTGAGGCATTTCATCATGTTTAGAGATCTTACATGCTCGTTGGCATGCATCACACGCTTTGATGAAATCCTGGAAATCCTTGAAGATGGTAGGCCAGAAGAATCCAGAAGACAAGACCTTCCGAGTCATTCGGTTCGCTCCATGGTGGCCACCAACATGTCCTGAATGGCATTGTTCCATTATGTCGGTAGCCTCAGCAGAGTAACACACCTCCAAATGATGTCGTCAGAGCCAATTCGAAATAGGTACGGGTCATCCCAGAAGTACTTCTTCATCTCGTTAAAGAACTTCCTCCTCTCCTGACTTGAGAAATATGTCCTCACGTAATTGATGGCTAGGAAGTTAGCCAGATCCTTGAACCAAGGCCCTTCCACCTCACTCATCATAACGGCGAATAGATGTTCCTCCAAAAATTTTCTCAAACCACTAAGTTGTCGTCTTTACTCTGCTCAGGTCCCTCCAATCGTGACAAATGATCTGCAGCTACATTCTCCGACCCTTTCTTGTCTTGGATTTCAAAATCGAATTCTTGAAGGAGAAGAATCCACCAAATCAACCTTGGCTTGGCATCTGCCTTGCTCATCAGTGCTGGATAGCTGCATGATCTGTAAAAACTGTGACTTGAGATAGCATAAGATAAGAGCGAAACTTATCAAAGGCAAAGACTACCACTATGATCTCTTCCTCGGTAGTGGTGTAATTTTGTTGAGCCTCGTTCATAGTCTTGCTAGCATAATAGATAGGCCTGAACCTCTTCTCAATCCTCAGCCCCAAGACAGCTCCAACGGCATAATTACTCGCATCATACATAAGCTCGAATGGCAGATCCCAATTCGGAGCTACAACAATACGTGCAGATACGAGCTTGTTCCTCAAGGTCTCAAAAGATGTCATACACTTCTCATCGAAGAGGAAAGGAACCTCTTTCTCCAGTAATATAGTCATAGGCAAGGTAATCTTAGAGAAATTCTTGATGAACTGCCTATAGAATCCTGCATGACCTAGAAAGCTTCTTACTGCCCTAACGGAAGAGGGAGGTGGCAACTTAGTAATGGTGTCGATCTTTGCCGGATAAACCTCAATACCCTTCTTTGAAACCTTGTGCCGAAGCACAATGCCATCCCTCACCATAAAATAGGTTTTCTCCCAGCTAAGAGCTAAATTTGTAGCTTAACACTTCTTTAGGACTTTCTCAAGGTTCTTCAAGCCTTGATCAAAAGAATCTCCATAAACCGAGAAATCCTCCATAAATACCTCCATAACATTTCCAATGAGCTCATCGAAGATAGCCATCATGCATCTCTGAAACGTAGCTGGCGTGTTACAAAGTCCAAAAGGAATTATGCGATAGAAAAAGTACCAAACGGGCATGTAAAGATGGTATTCTCTTGATCATTTGGCACAATGGGAGTCTGAAAATACCCAAACATCCCATCCAGGAAACAGTAATACTCATGGCCCGCCAAACGCTCAAGCATCTGATCAATAAAAGGAATGGGAAAGTGATCCTTCATTGTAGCATCGTTCAATCGCCTGTAATCAATACAGACTCTCCATCCGTTAACCGTCCTTGTAGGGATGAGCTCTCCCGCTGCATTAGGAACGACGGTGATGCCTCCCTTCTTCGGCACACAATGAATCGGACTCACCCATTTACTATCAGATATGCGATAGATGATCCTGACATCCATGAGCTTGACCACCTCCTTTTTTCACAACCTCCATCATATTTGGGTTGAGACGTCGTTGAGGTTATCTAACCGGTTTCTGATCCTCCTCAAAAAATATATGATGCATACAATAAGAAGGGTGAATCCCTTTGATATCCGTCACCTTCCAAGCTATAGCGCGCACATGCTTCCGGAGTAAGGATATGAGCTCATCCTTCTGAGGTAGAGTGAGGGTTGAGCTAATAATGATCGGAAGCTTGGAGTCGCCTCCCAGATAAGCATACTCTAGGTGTGAAGGAAGATCCTTCAACTCAAGTTCTGGAGCTTCTTCATAAGATGTCCAGAGCCGAGTTTCAGGTGCAAAAGCAGTTAGTTGTACTTGGCTCTGAAAATCCATGGACTCATATGTGCTCATAGATGCTACCTGTTCATCCCGGACTGCTCCTGCATCAAAAAACTGACCAGAAACAATACACTTCTCTAGCAAGACTTCACTCACTAGGTTAGTACAAACAGATGTAGAGAGCACAGTAACAGTTTCTTCAATAGCACACAAATCATCATAGTGGTGAGGAAATTGGATGCTATTATCAAGACTAAAGATAGCATGATCTTGTCCTACCCTAAGAGTTATAGTACCTCCACCAACATCTATGAAAGATCTAGCTGGATACAAGAATGGTCTACCAAGAATTAAAGGCATATCAACATGAGCATCAATCACGACAAAATCAGTAGGAAACTTGAATGGACCAACTTCAAGAATGACATCTTCTAAAATACCCCTAGGCACAGTAGAAGATTTATCAGCAAGGCTTATGTTCATGCGAGTTGGTTTAAAATCCAACATCCCTATATCAGAAGCTAAGCGATATGACATGACATTTTTGCTAGCTCCTAAATCTAATAAACCACGACCAAGTCTAAAAATATCAATGCGACATGGGAGAGTGAAAGAACCTGGATCATGACGCTTTATGGGAACCTTGTTTAGGACAACAATAGATATCTCCTCAATCAGCTCCAAGTCCTCTAATAGCTCGGGGAAGTTCTCTTCCTCTTCCTCCGTGAGAGCTAAAAGCTCCTGAATTTTCAGCTTATTGGTGGCTAGCAGCTTCATGAACTTAGCAAATCTTTGTACTATTACAATCACCTCCTTGATTGTACTATTACAATCACCTCCTTGATTGGTACTATTACAATCACCTACTTGATTGGTACTATTACAATCACCTCCTTGATTGGTACTATTACAATCACCTCCTTGATAGGCATGTGTGAAATGATGTAACCTTATCCAGTATCTTCAGAAATAGCTGGAATTGAGCATCATAGAGTTCCTTATTAAGCCTAGCAAGATAAGGTGCCTTCGGCTTGTGAGGGTTTGCAACCGGTATTGGAGATGAAGGGATAACCGACGTCTTTTCCTTCTCAGGCTGTTGAACCTGCTCCTCTTCCTCCACATCCTCTTCTTCAATGATAGGAGGAGGAGGAATTAGAGTTGAAATCTGCTTCATGAGAGGATCTTCAAGCTTCTTCACGCTTCTAGTTTCCACGGCTCCCAAATGCTCATTCCTGTTAGGATTAGGGAGAGTGGTGCTAGATAGAGACCCAATACCCTTCTCCTTCAGAATATTTGTGATTCCTGCCACCCAATTCTCTAGCTTCTTGATAGAGGTATCGGTATCCTTCTTATTTGCTTGAGTCTCAGATAAAATCTTATCTAGCATAATTTCGGTGTTAGATTTCTGTGCCGAGGAGCTTGAACCACTGTTATCGTTCTGGTTCTGGTTCTAATTACCATTCCAACTTCATCTGTTCTGCCATTGGAAATTCTGATTCTGGTTCCCATTGTTCCTTTGATAACCCCCTTGGTTCTGATTGTTGTTCCAGTTCCCTCTGTTCTGCCATTGGAAGTTCTGATTCTAGTAACCATTAGAATTCCTGGAATTATTATTCTGGTTTTGGAAATTCTCTTGGTTCTAAACCACCAACATAATCGATCTCCTCTTGTTGTTGGTCTTGGTCACTCTCAAATATCCATGTACAGCTCTCTGCTGTATGACCTGCACCATCAGAATTTGAGCACGGGGTGGAAACTGTTGCTATATTCTCTGCCTTAGAAGTGGTTCTAGAGAGCATCTTGAACCCTGGCGGTGGAGCTGTAGGAACATCTGGTGAGGGAGCTATCTGAGCATTTACCAACTTGTGTCTCAACCTCTGCACTTCCATCTCCAAGTTCGAGTTATCCAACTCCAACTGACTTCTAACAATGTCCACCGGCGCAGGAGCTGTGGGAACAGGTATTACGAATCAATAGAGAATCTCTTTTTCTCTGAATGCCTGTCATCCATCTTCAAAGGATTAGCTTGCATTAGAGACTTAATCTTCATGGCAAAGCTCTTGCAGACAGCTAAAGCCGCAGTTGCGGTCATGTCATTCAAGTCCATATTCAACTGCAAGGAGAAATCCTTCCTCTCTCATATCCAAGCCTTTGAGAAATGTAGTGAACTTGACGTAGTCATCCCATCCATGGTGAGGACAAGCTCGAAGAAGTCTTTGAAATCTCTGCCAAGCTTCATAAAAATTATCCTTCGAACCACTTGTAAAGGCTGCTATCTGTGCCTTGAGTCCCTCGATTCTAGAGGGTGACAAGAACTCTTCAAGGAATGTTTTAGCCAGAGCATCCCAAGCAATGAAATGATTAGCCAGATGATCATACAACCATTGTTCTGCTTGTCCCTTCAAAGTAAAAGGGAATAGCTGAAGCTTGATGGCATTATGATGTTCTTCGTTGTTGAAGACAGTGTGAGCAAGCCTTATGAAATTTCTCACATGAGTATTAGGGTCGTCATTAACATCTCCAGAGAAAGTGTTCCCATTCGTTTGGATCATGTTGATAATGTGAGGGGGAATGTGCAGATTCCGAGTTCCCGTGTTGGGAATCTGAATACAAGAAGTCATCCCATCATTGGTCGGACGACCATAATCTTTCAGCGTCCTCTCTGCCATAACCTCTTCCTCAAGTGGAATAGGGGGATCTCTAGGAGGAGGATTTGTAGTAGCTATCGTGGATGGTGTAGGTGAAGATGTAGATGGAGAAGTAAAAAGGGTCTTCTTTGCCTTAGGTGTCTTAGCAGAAGGATGTACAGGAGTAGTGCCGAAATGAGTGTAGAAAATTCTGCCCTTATCAGTTATACGCTTACTCGCTCTTCTTTCTTCCCTACCTGCAATCTTGCCTGAAACACCAAAAATAAGAAACACTGAGTAATTTAGAAATGTGGGACGTAAGAGATGATAAAAAGAATGAATGAAAAGTTTAAACGCACAATGCCTTTCCTATAAAAAGAAAAGTTCCCCGGCAACGGCGCCAAAAACTTGGTGTGCAAATTAATGCACACTAGTTTTACTCGATGGATCGCTCCAAATAGATTGTTTATTTCCTTTGGGTCTTTCTCTTTCTATTACTCAGAAATGTGTGTAAAAGCTAATCGAGGTTTTGTGTTGGTTTGAGAATTGGTTTATGAACTAACTAACTAAGAATGAAATTTAAATAAAACAAAGCAAGTAGGCAAATTGGAGTTTCAAAGATGGACTAAGGCGGTTGTTCAGACTCGAATCCGCACTAGTTCGGTTAAGATGGATAATGCAATCTTAGTTTCAACAGACTTGATGACTCGACACTTCCTTTGGTATTCTCTACTCCATGGTCAGGCCGTAGAGATTCTATTCTATCAAACCTACAGGCTCTTATGGTCAAGCTAACTTGCAAATTGTCAAGAACGCACGAAGAACGACAAAGTGTTACAAAGATATGCAAAGAGATTAGGTCTTCCAATCCTACGGTCAAGCTATTGGCAGAACCTAACGACCTCCTAAACTCTAGAATGACTCACGTTCATGGTTAGACCCGTGAAATCAAAGATGAAACAAATTCTACGATATGGTCAATCTACGGATTCTTAGAGCTTCAAATTAGGGTTTAAGAGAAATCACATCAAAGTGTGAATAAACATCGATTAACAAAAATGTGTTAAAAACCTGACATCATCCATACAAATTCTCACTAACACTTCATCTAATCTAAACAACCCTAGAGAGTTTAGCTACTCATAGCAACAGAAGAACTCAGAGATACAATGGAGAAGAGAACTGGAGAAGAAGACATCTTACTTCGAGAAAACTTAATCCTGGTGAATCAATGAAACTCCCGAGCTAATCCTTGCTTCCTCTCGCTCAATCGTCTCACAGCTCCAAAATCCTCTCGAGAGAGTATCTGGTTCGTCGAAATTAGAATGAAGTATGAATTATGTCTCCCTTTCTTTTCCCAAGTAGGAATAAGATTAAAAACTCGCCAGGCATACACGACCGTGTAACGTAATACACGGCGTGTTTCTTCAGTACACTACGTGTCTTTGTTACACGGCGTGTTTCGTAATACATGCCGTGTTTTGCTTCAATTCCAGGTCCATCATTCTCCAGCCTCATGATTTGTCCCCAATCGTCATGGATCACCTAAAATGAACCAAAAACGTGCAAAACACATAAAACGGCCCCAAGGGGCCAAGGGGTACGAAACTCACTCAAAATCATGCCAATCAGACAGATAAATCATCGAAAATGTCATCTAATGCGGAAAAAATACGTCAATAACAAGGCGCATCAACTTTGTGTACTCACAGTTGACAACTTGAACTTGTATCTCTTCGTCCACAAGACTGTAGAACTGCTCAACACATGTCATGAAGGCTGTGGTAAGCTTTGGATCATCGAAGACTGATGGGTCCGTATAGCTATAATGCGGGTTCAGCAAATATGCTGTTAAATGCAAAGGAGCATCAAGTCTATCTTTCATCTTCTTCTCCACAATAGCAATGACATCTTTGTAGCGAATCTCCATGTTGCCTAATGCCTCTTTGATCTTCCTTTTAGCCTTCAGAATTTCCCCATACACGAAACCCATAGAAGGCTTTACGTCTCCATCAACCAAACGAAGAACTGTGACCAATGGCTCAAAAACTTGTAAGCAAAGATTCACACCTTTACAGAAGGATATATTCAACATTGTAGCTGTTGCATCCTTTCCCTTCTTGGTCTTCACATATTTCAAAGCTTCCCAGTTTGCATCCATCACCATCTTCCTTAATCCATCATTTGAATCCAACATACTTTTCAAAGTAAGATATTGAGAGGGAAACCGAGTCACACCTGGTCTTACGAGTTCTCTCTTCTTCGTGAAAAAAACCTCATGCATTCCAAGGTGCGATGATGTCCATATACAAAGATAGTGAAAGCCTTAAATTACTGGTCAATCACCTTCTTGAATCTTGGTAGATTGCCAATTCCTTGAAGCATCAAATTGATGGTGTGAGTTGCATAAGAACTCCAGAAGATGTTTGGTCGCTTTTCCAACAAAAGTTTCTCTCGCTCCCATATTTTTGGAAGCATTGTTAGTCAAAACCTGCACCACATGTTCAGCTCCAACTTCTTCAATTGCACCATCAACCAAATCGAAGATAACTTCACTTGTGTGCGAAACATCCGATGTGTCCCTCGACTTTATGAAACTTGTCCTTGGCGACAATTTCATTATGCTCCTCCTTTTCATGTAATTACATGCGTCCGTCATCAACGAGCAACCATTATATACCTTCTCCTCGTCGCAATCCTTCAGCAAGCTTTTAGTCCTTGCATATTTTGATTTCAGCAAGGGCTCACGAAGGTCATACTACATAGGAGGCTTCAGTCCAGCTCCAAACTGCCCAATAGCCTCGCACATTTGTTTGAACTCATCGTTATCAATTGCATTGAAGGAGACGGCTACAGTAAAAGTTAACAACACATTAGTTCCCTATCTTGTTCAATTGGATTGAAAGGTATAAAGATTGCATAGCACTCACCATGTGTGTACACCCATCTCGCAACGTACTCATGAACTTTACATGTTCTTTCTTGCCAAAGTACTTTGTCTATTCTTTATTGATGCAGTTCAACTGCCGGAGTCTTGGTAGGATCAATAGGACGTGCCCACTGATCTAACGACCCTAACTTGTGTGGCGTTGAGCTACCAACACAAGTAACGTCCTCTTCTTGTTGTTTACAAGAAACATTGACATCTTCTCTTAGACCTTGTTCACGCATGAGCTTCTCCTTCTTGTTTTTTGTTGTTCCCTTGAGAGCGCTTTTGCAAGCTTGGACAGCTTCTGGTGGAGCTTTTTTGCAAGCCCTAACAAAATTTCCAAAGTTACCAATGTGTGCCTTGAGGCGATAGATACCACCAGTGCTCACATGAGCACAGAAATTGCACTTGATATTGTCCTTATTTATTGGGTCAGCTATTGTTCCATAGTTCCATCCTATATCATCTGATTTTCTCTTCAAGGAATTCAGAATTTCAGAACTCGTTGCAGCAGCTATAGTTGCCTCTTCCATTTCACCTAAATCAATAACACCATTAAACATACGAAATCAATAACACCAATACACCATCCTCTACCACAATAATAAAACCCTGATGGCCTGCTACAACCATTAATCCCCTGCCCCATTTGACCCCAGCCACAAAGTTAAGAAGCCCTTGCCCATTCAACCCCCAACCACAACAACTAAACCCCTCCCATTTGACCCTTGCCACAACAACTAAACATTGACATCTACTAGAAAGGGAAAGGGGAGTTAATACTCACGACTCAGAGGGCAGAGCATCGACGGGGGGAAGAGGACGTCGGCGGCAGGGGCGGGGAAGAGACGACATTGGCGGAATTGAGGAAGCGTGCGAGAAGAGAAGGTGTCGGCGGAACTGAGGATGCGTCGGTGGGGGAGAGACAACGTCAGCCGAATAGAATAGGCGTGCGAGCCGAAGGGAAGAGGAAGAAGAAGAAGAAGACAAAGATTAGACGACGAAAGAAATCGAAGAATGAGGAAATAGAGAGAGAAGATAGGGTTTTAAATTTGTCCGATTTTTTGAATCGCAGACGATAGTATTTTTTTTAATTGAAGCGCAGTTAATCACCGATTAATCTCCAGTGGCGGCCGCTTAAGCGGTTTAATGCTTAATTCACCACTTATCCCTTAATTGTGCGGAAAGTCACCGCATAGCGATTAATCAGCCGCTTTTTACATAATTTTGAACCTTGCAATAAATATTACTATTATGTGTGTTTAATTAGACGCCAAGGAGTTTATACTATACCACCACCCAACTTACCATCGATCCAAGCGCATCCTCGCCGTATTCTTCCCGAAGGTGTATACCATCAGACACATCCATATAGGATCCTTCTACGAAGGAGTATGCCATCAGACGCATCAACACGGGATCCTTCCATGAAGGAGTATACATTACAACCAACCATAAACCCGTATCATGGTGATCCACCCCGATGGATCAGACTCAATCACATTACAACATCACATGCGAGGGCAGTGCAGGCTCCTTCTGGTTCTACCAATTCAATTCCATTTATTACAACCACATCAATTTCCACACATCAACAATACAATTCCAATCAACCAATTCTACATCCCAATTCCACCTCACAATCAACATCACATTCAACATAATAATTCCACATTACAGTTCCATATCACACACTTATTACGGGTGTGCTACTAGCCTTACCGACCACCCCACCTGTAATAGTAAAGTCGAAGGGGTGATCATGTCGCAAGGTCTAGGGCCACCCTTCTGTTCATCCATATAGAATGATTCTACATTGGCAGAACCAACCTCCTGCACCCACCGTTCCACAATACACACCAATGTCTCCACATCACATATGCATATTTCAATATTAAACTCTCATCTAACACCTAGTCAACGAACAATCAAAGCAAGTCAATCAATCATAAAATGTCATCATACACATAACACCAAGTCACGTCAATTCGGCCAATCAACAATCACATAGTTAAACCCATTTTCATCTCTCTCAATTTCATGCATTCGTGGTTATTATCAAGTCGAATTGTAATTCCCCACTTGATAATTCTAACCTATTGACGCTGAACCCTCACCTTAGCCTAAAATTAGCTTCCAAATTTTGTCTGGGAACGTCCTGATTCCACCGGTCCTGACAGTTCATCAAATGAAGCTCTAACGAAAGAGTTATGGTCAAATCTCTGATTTCACAATAAATGTCCTACCAAACAGACCTTAGAGCCAAATTTCCACATGAACCACAGCTTAACAGAATTCACATACCAGTTACTAGGGCTGTTGACGAGCCAAGCCGCTCGCGAGCAGCTCGGAGCTCGGCTTGGAAAAATGGCTAAAAAGCTCGCTCGAAACTCAGCTTGATTGTAAACGAGCCGACTCGCGAGCTGGCTCGATAGTAAATGAGTCGAGCCCGAGCCTACCCTGGCTCAGCTCGGTAGGCTCGTGAGCTGGCTCGGCATTGATTAAAGAGTAGAAATTTCTAGCTAAAAAGGTGTTGTTGTTGTAGCCCTCAGCAATACCACATTGGTGATTTAGGGGAGGAAGGAAGCCATCAAGACTTATAAATAACAAGGTCTAGACATTTAGATGAATAGTCTCAATTTAGAGACTTGAATGGTCTATGGATCATTAAAGTAAATTATTATGGGCTTTGACCCTAACTTGAGCTTGAAAGGGCCTAGAATTTATGGCCCAATTTGAGTTCAAGCTAAGCTCGATAAGCTTTTATCAAGCTTTGCTCGTTAACACTCATTTTGAGCCGAGCTCGAGCCGAGCCGAGCTGAGCTCGAGCTCTGATTTTTTCTAACGAGCCGAGCTCGAGCTCACATCTTCGAGCTCGAATCGAGCTTGAGCCGAGCCTGAGCCAGCTATATTCCTTATTGAGCTGAGCCAAGCTCGGCTCGGCTCGGCTCATATACAGCCCTACCAGTTACTTAACTTTGATTAATGACGAGAGGGATCACTAACTTTTACCCCACTGCAGTTTTGAGCACCCTTCTTCTCCGACGAAGGCTTCCGTCGCCGCAGATTCTCCTTTGGTGAGCGCCGGCCGCCGGAGCCGCCCCTCTAACTTTATTCTCCGTTTCTCAATGACCCACACAACCAAACAACTCGGACTCCACACTGTTCTTTTCCCTCTCTCTCCCTACGACTCCATCAGTCGTCGCCGCCTTCACCTTTGCTCCCTTCTCTCTCCATGTAAGTTGGAGCCGCCAAGCTCCTCTTTCTTCCCCATGAAAACCCCACGCCAAACCCTTCTGCTCTTTCTTTCTTGACCGAACCAATGCCTTGGGCTGGAGCACAAACAAACCCTCCCTTCACTCCTATTTCTTCCCGCTGCGCCACCAAAGGCCCAGCTCCTTTCTCCCTCGCTTCTGTTGCTGCTTGCGTGACAGGGTTGGCTTGAGGCCCAACCTCTTAATTAATTCTTAAGCTCCCACACACGGGTCGGGTTAATTGGTTTGACCAATTGATTCGGCCCACCGATTTAGAACTCGAATCCAATCAATTTAACCCGGAAATGATTTATTACGCCAACGGATAAATTTTGATGAATAATTAAGATTTTCATTTCATAAAAAACGGTGAAGATCCAAACCGTAACCCAAAGGGACCAAACCAAATATTGATTGTTAACACACTGACTATGAAACTATCTAACAACACTGACTGAACTACAACTCGGCTCACAGCCTAACTAAACTACAAACTCAAAACGGGATAAATTTACTTTCGCAAATTAATTAATTAAATTCGAATTAAAATACTCAAAGTTTAAACCAACAAGGTTTAACCAAGAATTTTAAATTCTAACTGGAGACTCAGAAGAGGATGTTACATGGTTCATGGTGCTCAGCTCTGATTCTCCTTCCTCACTTCCATCTTCCTCTTCTCCTTCTCTGCCCTCCCTGAAACTTTGGAAGGATCTCTTCGACAGCGGCTCTGACTTGTCCTTGAAGTATATCAAACCAGTATTGGTTGACTGCGTTCTTCATATTCCTAAATCAGTGGTAGCTCAGAGGCTCCAGCGGATGAAGCGGTGTCTTATCGCGTAGTTCATGGGATCGATTCCTGCGATAAGGGTGTTCCAGTCGGTGGCCACTCGTTTTGGGGTCGTGAAGGTGGTGTTCGTGTCTTTTTCCAAGGTAATGACCTATTCTTAATTCAATTCCCTTCGGCCGATGACAATGAATGGGTGCTTTCTAAGGGTCCATGGCATGTTCATAATTCCCTGCTTCATCTCCGTCGCTGGAAATCGAATCTAAAACCTATTTTGGTGGAGGATTCGGTTTCTCCTATCTAGTTGAAGCTCCTGAACATACCGCCTAAACTCTTCTCCAATGATGGATTAAGTATATGGTTGCAAGCTTGATTGGTGTACCAATGCAAATGGATATGCAGACCCACACAATCGATGGCTTAAAGTTTGTGAAGGCTTGTGTCCTCCTAGATAGGAATGATGTCAGGCCTTCTGTTCCGGGTGTTGCTGTAGACGGCTTTGAGATTGTGAATATTGATATTGAGTATCTCTATTTTAAGGACTAATCTAAGAGGAGTGAATTTGATGGTAAAAAATCTAAAGGGAAGGTAGTTTGGCGATAGAAAATGCCACAGGTGGAGGTACCTACTATAGGAAATGTATCTGAGCCCTCTTTGCAGGGTAAGGGTACACCTGAATAGTTGCCAGGACCTGTTCAAATTACCTTGGAGGCAGGAAATGAAGCTGAAACCTCTCTTCCGACAGAGGCTTCACCTGTTTCCTCCCCTATAGAAACAACATTGGTGGACACTCCCTCCCTGATACAACAGTGGTGGTCGCTTCTATTGAGCCTACGATAAGAGGGAAATCAAAGGGTAAGGAAGGCCAAATCCCTCTATCTGGTGGACGGTTTGGAGTCCTCTCGATTGACTCAAAATTCCCCCCTCTGCACAACTCTATTCCCTCCCCATTGAAGTAGAGAGTGACTCGTTCTACAGCTGATAAGGGTGGTATTCCTCCTAAACCACCACATACTAGATGGAGATTTTATGGTGGAACGTGAGAGGATTCAATCCTCCTCACAAACATACTAGTATTTTAAAGATAGCTTCAGCTAATAATATAGATATTTTTTCTGTTTTAGAAACTAGAGTTACTCACAATAAAGCTTATGAGCTGTTTTCCCATACTTTTTCTCTTTGGAGGAATGCTCATAATTACAGTTTCTCTTCTCTTGAAAAGATTTGGATCTTTTGGAAACCCTCGGTTGATTTGACGGTTATCTAAGCCTTTGATCAGCATGTTGGTCCTTGTTGGGGGGACCTCCCTGTTTCACTGCCTTTTTTGTCTATGGTGCTAACAAGGAAGAGGATAGAAGGAGATTTTATAGCCATTTCAGTGTTGCTCCTGCTTCTTTTAGTACAACGGGGGACTTTAATGCAGTCATTTCCCCCTCCAAAACTTCAAATAGGGATAGTTTCGCACCTAACATGTTGGACCTCAGAAAGTGGATTGATTCATTGATGATCCTTGATCATAGAGTGAGGGCCCCCCTCTTCACTTGGACTAACAGCTCCTCTGATAATCATATTGCCAGGAAGTTGGACAGAGTTATGATGAATACTGATTGAATTGATTCTTTCCCTAGGAGTCATGTTGAGGTTAGACCACCAAGGTTTTTGGATCATTACTGCCTGATCCTCAACACTGATGTGAGTATCCAAACTCTCATGAAACCCTTTAAATTCTTCAGGATGTGGACTTCTTTCCCAGGCTATAGAGAGTTGATTCGCTTTGCTTGGAACTTTATTGATGATCTCACTCTTAAGGGTCTCTATGTTCGGTTGAAAAGTGTTAAAGCGGAGTTGAAGAGCTTGAACCGTAAGGAGTTTTCTGATATAAGAAACAAGTTGGCTAGTGCTGAGACGGATTTAAAGGTTGCCCAACTCATTAATCTTGATCATCCCACTGCTGACACTATGAAGAGGGTCTCGGAACTTACTGATCAATGGAATGGGTTTCGTCTTGCTGAGGAAGCTTTCCTTAAGTAAAAGGCAAGAGACAATTGGATTAAATTGGGTGATTCCAACTCTAGATTCTTTCATAAGTCTTTGAAGGAGAGACAAGCTTACAATCATATCAAAAACTTGTTAGGGATGATGGTAGCATTGCAACTGCTTTACTTGAGATTATTGGATGAAGCTATGAGAGGTTAATTCTTAAGAAACTTCCTCCTAGTTCAGAGCATGATTTTTGCATGATGGTCATTAATTAAGAGATTAAAAAGCATTTTTCGCTATGAAAGGAGATAAGAGTCATGGCCCGGATGTTTTTTCGGCATTTTTCTTCCAAGAATCATGGGACATAGTGGGGGAGGCCTTCACTTCTGGTGTTAGGTACTTATTTGATTCTCTTTCTCTTCCTAGGCAAGTGAACTCAACCATTGTTGTTTTGATCCATAAATGTCCTAATGCTGATATAATGAAAAAAATTCTCCCCGTTTTGTGATGTAACGTGATCTACAAATGCATAACTAAAGTGATTGTGAATAGTATGGCGACTGTTCTGCCTTCCCTCATAAGTGACAGACAATCAGCATTTATTAAAGGACGTTTTATCAATGATAATGTCCTATTAGCACATGAGCTGATGAACTCCTACCACTTAAGCAATGTTTCTCCAAGATGTGTGGTTAAAGTTGATCTTACGAAAGCTTTCGATTCCATTGATTGGACTTTCTTACTTGATGTTATGAGATCGATGAGTTTCCCTCCAACGTTAATTAAGTGGATTGAATTTTTCCTTCGCTTGGCTTGGTTCAATGTTTCAATTAATGGAGGCCTTTGTGGTTATTTTGCAGCGAAGAAATGACTTAGGCAAGGGGATCCTTTGTCCCCTTACCCTATTTGTAATCGCAATAGGAGTCTTTCATTGTTTCCTCCATCACCTGGTAGCTGCAGGCATGTACTAATTTCATCCTAGATGCAAGCAACTTAACATTACCCATCTATGTTTTGCCGATGATTTGATGATTTTTACTTTTGGATCGTTGCAAGGGATAACCCGTGTTCATAATGCTCTTCAATCCTTGGTCTACGAGTTAATCCTAGTAAATCTGAGATCTATTGCTCAAAGACTGTTCCAGTTGATATTATTTAGGAAATGGTGAACCTAATAGGTTACTCTCTTGGGCGTTTACTTGTCCGCTACTCGGGGGTTCCTCTCATTTCTGGTAAGCTTACTTTGGCCCATTGCCAGGTTTTGGTTGATAAGCTTGTCACGCAAATTACTAACTGGAAGACAAAGACTTTAAGCTATGTGGGAAGATACAAATCATTGAGTTATGTCCTTCTTAGCATGTGCCAATATTGGATGAATGTGTTTGTTCTTCATAAAGGAGTAATTAAAGAAGTTGAAAAGACTTGCAATCGTTTCTTATGGGGGGTCATAGATAACCGGAAGCGAGCTAAGATGTCTTGGAAAACTCTTGCTTGTCCTAAAGATGAATGAGGTGTTCGCTTGCATGATCTTACTACCTGGTTCTCTTTGGATTGCTTGGCTTATGCGTTTTAGGTTGAAAATGAGGGATATTTAGTCTTGCCCTATTTCAGCTCATACTGATTGATTTTGGAGGCGGATTGAAAATCCAAGATTTGGTCTTTCACTCAGCACCTTGATAAAACCTATCTTTGGGATGGCTCTCCTATGGACAAGTATTATGTCATTCGAGTTTAGGAAACCCTCAGAACCTATGCTTGTTCATGTTCCCTGGGCTGCTCTTATCTACCACAAGCCTTCTATCCCCAGTCACAAATTTATTAATTGGCTGGTGACTAGAGACCGTTTGTCTACTACGGATAAGTTGATTTCTTGGGGTATTAACATTGCCCCTGGGTATGTCCTCTACTCTTCAGGTTTGGATACTCACGATCATATTTTTTGTTGTTGTCCTTATACTCTTGTTGTGAGAGATTTGTGCCATCTTGATCGTTTCACGGGTGGGACTTGGGATAACCACCTTGAGGAAGTGTTTGCTTTGACAACTAGGGGGGCTAGAGCAGCGACATTTAGAGTTCTGTGGACGGCCATTAATTGCCTTGTTTGGAAGGAGCGCTGCAGGAGAGTTTACGAAGGGTCGAAAATGGATGCTAAGACTATTGCAACTATAATAGGCAGAGATATGCATAGTGTAGTTGGCATAACTCTCAGCTTGTTGGGATTATGATTTCTTTAGATTGTTTGTCTATGTTTTAGTTGTATTTTGTTGTTCCCTCACAACTGTTTTGGCAGGGGGACTCCCTCTAATAGGAAATGGACGGATCCCTTCCTAGAAGGTGTATGTTCACCTATTAAAAGTTTGATCTCCTTGTTTGTGAGGTGGATCGTGTTGGCAATGCTACCCGAAATTTCTTGCAAATGGAGGGGGCACCAAAATGAGGTTTTTGCTTGTCAATTGTGCATAAACCTTATTTACTATGATGAATAAATACACTGCTTATTCGTAAAAAAACCGCTAGTAACTGAACTCAGAGAAATTACCTAGCAATCACCAGACTTCGGCCTATTAACCTAGCAGTCACTACCGTCAACGGACATCCAAAATTCCGTTTGTATGTCTATGTTAACATGCCAACTGGATTTCATGTCACACCACTTTGCCTAGGTGGCATATTTTCGCCCAATCAACCTAACCCATGTACCCAATTACTCACCCAAACCAATAACCAAACCAAATCAATCTGACTCTCTCCTCCTCCCTCCTCCTTCTATTTCTCCTTCCTCTTCCTCATCCTTCCTCCTTCTCCAACTCTAGTGAAGCTTTGTAGAAACAGTGAAAAACTAAAAGCATGTTAATTAAGAGTTGCAAAGCTTGATACATAAGACTGTTCTTGATTGAAAGATTCACTGATAAAATGAGCACCAAGATTTCAAATCCCCTGATTCACAGTTCAAAATTTGGACTAAGAATATCGATAGCGTCGAGGATCAACGGAAAGAGGTTCTTTAGATTGATGAATTTGAGTTTCGATCTCAATTCGTTGGAGGAATTTGAAGTCGGGACTTACGAGGAGGAAGATCCAATTAGGGCTTGATAGGGTTATGAATGATAGTGGTACAGTGTTGAGAACTTCTGGTTCTGAAGAAGGGTTCTAGTCTGACACTTTGTCTAGGTCTAGTTCTTGTTAGTTAGCGGAAGGTAAGGAATCGTTTGAGGATGGTGGTAAGGAGGTGGATTTCATAAGATTAGGAATTTGGATGATGGGAGAGAGTTCGTCTTCCAAGAACTGTATCAGGATGGGATCTATAGTCGATTCCGGAAGTGGGATCGAATAGGTGTCTTAACTTTGAGTTTCAGAGGAGTATTGCGTGGTCACCTTTGATTCAGAAGCTTCTTCGTAGATATTCAGACGAGGGTAGGAACATGGTAGAGGTTAGGAAGAAACCTAAGAGGAGTTGGCTTAGTAGATTGGGATCGCCATCGAGGGCTTTCGACTTATGTATCAAACTCTGCAACTCTTAATTAACATGCTTTTAATTCTTACTGTTTCTTCAAAGCTTCACCGAAGTTGGAGAAGGATGAAGGAGGAGGGAGGAGGACATAGTGAGATTGATTTGGTTTGGGTGAGTAATTTGGTACATGGGTTAGGGTGATTGGGCGAAAATATGCCACCTAGCCGGAGTGATGTGACATGGAATCCCACTTGGCATGTCCATAGGCATACTCGGAATTTTAGATGTCCGTTGGGTAGTGAGTGCTAAGTTAATAGGCTGAAATCCGGTGATTGCTAGGTAATTTTTCTGAATTCAGTGACTGGCAGGTTATTTGCCCAAAGTTCGGTTACCATTTGGGTAACCAACCCTCATAAAGAGTGATACCAAATACCAAAATAGTTGTGGTCGTCGATAGTCTGTTTGTTTTCCGAATGGAACGAAATTACAATGCGACAATTTTAATGTTTAATTATTAGGCTGTTTTGTCTTGTGAATGGCGATTAAGGGTGGTTGATACGGTTTAGTTTTAGCTTTTTATTAATATTATTTTATCATACTAGCAACAATATCATCCAGACATCTAATCTATCTTAATGAAAAAATGTATCAATCTTAGAAGACTACAGTTCTAGAGACACAGTTGATATTCTCTCTCCAAACCAGCAACAATCTCAGCCATTCATCTCATCTATGACCCTCATCTCTTACTTATTCATTGCTTCTTCTCCAAATCGTATGAATAAGATATTTTTCGACCAATTATTTTTTCGATCGAAGGAAAAGTTGGTTGGAGAGAGATTTCAATTTTTGGGACATCGTTTTTACTTGGCGGCTCCGCAAATGATGAAACGCTTAATTATATTGTCAATACAGTTTGTACAAACTCCATACAAATTGCACGCTATATAGATGTTGTACGATTCTCATACATAGTGTACGGATTTTATATAGAGTATATACAATTTATATGAATTGGTTACAACTCTATCGTATGAAAAAAATTTATACAAAAATAAATATATAGTGTACAACTCCTGTAAAAAGTGTATACAACTCTCGTACAGATTGCTCAAAAATAAATACATAGTGTACAAATCTCATACAAAGTGTATACAGTTTGTATACAACTTCAGTACAACATACTATACAAAAATAAATACAAAGTGTACGAATCTCGTTTGAAGTGTATACAGTTTGTATTCAACTCCAGTACAGGCTGTACAGAAATAAATACAAAATGTACAACTCATACAAAGTGTATACAGTTTGTATACAACTTGTACAAATAGCAATACGAATTATATACAGTTTGTACAAGTCACATACAAATTATACAACTAGCCGTCGTAAATATTGCTAGAAAAAATATTTTCTTTTCCAGAAACATAGATTTAATTACGGATGTGGGTGGAAAATTTTCATCACCGGAGGCTCATGTTATCGAGAAATTCATCGATAAACTTTTTTGGTGATAGAAAATGAGAGCAAACTTCAACAAACTAAAATAACATGAAATTATAAACAAAGATTTGAGATCACAAGATGAAACAACTAATAAAATCCACAGAAGGAGATTAATTGTTGCATATTAGATGCAACAGGCGCTGTCATGGAATCGTTATCAATCTTAGGGGGTTACGTAAATCATCACTGAACTTTGAGCAAATAACCCTCCAGTCATTGAACTCAGAAAAATTTTCTAGCCGTCACTAGACTTCATACCATTATCCTATCAGTCACTACCGTCTACGGACATCCAAAAGTCCGTTAGTCAGCTTACGTGGACATGCCAAGTGGGATTTCATGTCACCCACCAAGCCTAGGTGTTACCCATGTAACCGACCCAATTCAATGAATCTCTCTCCCAAGCCAATGATTCAATCCCTCGACAAACGAAACCACCGAATCGTTGGAATTTCCCACCCTTTCCCCACCACAATATCCTTATCCAGAACACGAAGGAACTCAACCTAGGTAACTGTTTCGTCTCTTTCTTGATCGAAGAGAAGGAACTCTCTCCAAGGCATTCCTCTCCGAAGGCCTTCCTTGATCGGAGAGCAGAAACTTCCTCCAAATCCAATCGTCACCATCAACTTACAGTAAAACAACAAGGCATTTGTTTCCCTTTCTTGATAGGAGCATAGAAACCTTCTCGAAGCCTGTTATCGCCCTCGTATTTCTGGAGACCAGAAAAGGAAAGAGAAAGAAAAAACCTAAGGATGAACAACGGCTGGAAGCAGCATTTGGACCAAGAGAGGGAGCCTAACTATGGTAAGTGGTCCCTATATTTCCTTGTCTTGTAGTTAAATTCCTTTCGCTTGGGTCACACTAACGGTGAGGTAATGCGGTGGATAGGTGGGGTAGTTTAATGCTCTTTTCTACCCATAACTATCTAGAAGTCATAATCCGTTCTCCGTTCTGAACTTGAAGGGAAACCATACTCTTCACAGTGGAGCTCCACCACGAAGGGACTTTTGGGAAATAGGGCTACTACGACGAAACAATCGATTGGTTCGACTTCGTCATTTCTAAACGTTTTTATTTGACGGAGCTCAACATGATGGTTTTAGGGTTGCTGAAGAAAAAAGACTACATGTAATACCTATGGTTGTCGGACGGGAAGGATATAAACAACGGATTGGTGCCCATCTACAACGACGATGATTTGGATATTGTGGTTGAGGGTAGGAAAGAGCACAAGGTTGTAGTGTACATCCATATGATAACAGATGAAGAGGTTGATGTGATCGTCAACTCACACATAGATTCAATACAATTGGAGGTGGAGTACAACAAGATTCAATCTGGCATTTGCATTGTACATCTAGACGACAGTGACCGCCAAATTCGATCGTGGTTAAACAAAAAGCAACCATGGAGAACTCATCCATACTCAAACTATGATGGAGGGACGACTGGAGGGCCCCCGTCAATGAAACGGAGCCTCAGGTGAATGAAACAGAGCCATCAAGGGCTAAAGTAGAGCATCCCAGAGCTGAAGCAGAGCCTAAAATAGTCTCCACACCGCCACCGAGGGCTGAACTAGTGTCACCTATGGTAAATCTGGTCGATGGCAATGCGATATGAAAGTGATGATTCAATTCAACTGGAGGATCCAAACTTGGATGTTTATGCTGACAATGACGTACAAGAAAGATTAAGAATGGACAAAATGTGGTAAGACAGTGCATATCGTAGCAATGGCCACAATGATGACGATACACAAGAGGGTTCAGCCAGTGGAAATCAGAAGCAACATACTCAACCAGTCGACTCGAGAAATGAAGGGGGTTCACTAGCCGAATCTACTAGAGGAGGCAGTACGTCCTGAAAGTGCAGGTTCAGAACTGACCCTGAACCTCAAGACGTTGATTCAGACCTCAAATCAAATAACTCCATATTCAAACGATGTCTTCTGTTTGACAGTGACAAAGATGATGAGAATGGGGAGGTTGCTTTCCCCGAATTCAATTGAGACATTGACATGGACAAACCAGAGTTCCAGGTTGGCCTGATCTTCACAAATCTTCAGGAGTTCAAGAAAGCATGCAGAGCTCATGCTATTGTTAGTAGGAGGCCAATTACATTTATGCCAAATGACAAGCTATATGCCTAGTGTATCTGAAAGCAGAAATGTGGGTTCAGGGTTTGGGCATCATGGCTGTAGGACAAGGGGTATGCTCAAATACACTCTGCCAATTTGAAGCATATGTGTGGGGTGGTAACAGATCTCAGATCCTGCACAAAGGAGTTTCTATGCAGGAAGTACTTGGAGCGCTTCCGATTAGATCCTTCGTGGGCCATGAGCAACATCATCCATACCATTCAGACAGATTTGGGATTATACGTTTCGCATATGAAGACCTTCCAGACAAAAAGATATGCCATGGAGCTAATTGACGGTGAGGATGCAATGTAGTTCAGTATTTTGAACGACTACAAGCTCGAACTTGAGAGACAAATCCAGGTAGCACAATTGTGTTGGAACACACAAACAATAAATTTGAAAACATTTATATGTGTTTGGATGCTGTGAGAAGTGGATTTCTAAGCGATTGCCGGAAATTGATTGGAGTTGACGGATGTCACTTACGAGGTGTTCCGGGCTAGCAGATACTCTCAGTCGTGGTATTGATGATGATAATGACTACATGCACCCAATTGCCTATGTTGTTGTTTAGAAAGAGTGCACGGAGACATGAGAATGTTTCCTGGGACACTTGGGGATAGATTTGGACATAGACCAGTCAACTTCGTGGACTTTCATGTCCGGCCGCCAAAAGGTAATGCTTCTGTAATTGTTTACTTAATATTATGAGTGTCATTGAATACCTCTTCTTCTGTAATTGCAGTTGTTGTATGTGGTTGTGTGTAGGGCTTGATGAATGTCATTCGTGACATGTACCCATGTGTTGAACACCGTTGTTGTGTTCGGCACATGTACGCCAACTTCAGTGGTAAATTTGGGAGAACAAAACAATTGAAGGGCCTGTTGTGGGGAGACGCAAGAGCAACATATAAGTCTGACCATCGAGCGTGGATGGATCTGCTTGACAAAGAGTCAAAGAAATACATTGGGGATGCACAAACTCCCCATCACTAGTTATTACAAAGAATGCCTGAAAAGTGTTGCAGTTGTTAAAGTGTGGTCAATACATTGTAGGGTGGTTCTCCTGGGGTCACACGAAGTAGAGGAGAACAAGAGGATGGGACACTAGGAGCGAACATGGAGTTCATGCTATCTCCTCGTGTTTCACCTAACGACTCTCTAGCTAAGAACACAAGATCTAAGGGTCGGATCACACGATTGATGACACTATATTTATAGTGTTTATCTTCCCATATTAAACTAGATTTTACACCCATGGATGCAATTATGATGAGTATTTGGTGAAAATGTGTTAACTATGCGATTCTTCACTCCAAGTGCGTACATTGTCCGTATTTTGACTATTTCTCTTTATTTTGAGTTTTTTTGTTGATCCTTCAGGTCACCACATTGTAGAGGACTCTCTCACGAGTCCAACGCTTCAAACAGGGACCAATTTGGAGTTCGGCGGAGCGAGAATCGCCAAAATAAGAAGCTGAAATTTGAACTAGAAAAAGTGCGCCCGACTACACAGAAAAAGTGCCTAGTTTTCCGGATTTTTGGGTATTTAAACTCCTAAATAGGGAGGAAAAAGCATAATTCATTCTACATTCGACTTCTGATGAGCCATGATCTGGAGAGAGTTTGGAGTATATTTTCGGACTGCTGGAAGACACTCAAAGCCTAGGAGTTGAAGATTTTCAAGATCGAAGTTGCTCGGAATCATTGAAATTAGGTTTTTCAGTTTCTCTCTGTTCTTCCTACTTAAGATGAATTCTCTTAAAGTTTTTTATTCTTGCTTTTCGGATATGAGTAGCTAAAATCTTCTAACTTAGAATAGATGAACCCTAAGTGACCCGGAGTTTTAAAGCGGTCACAGGATGGGCGGTAATTAGATCTTAATTCAATTAGTTTCTTATCCAGAATTGATTTGTTCTTAATATGTGTTTCTTTTCTAGCTTGATCGTCTAGATTAGTTTCCTGTTAAAATAATTATAGTTGGCGAATGCCCGCCTTGTTTTAGAACTTCAAATCAATTAATTAACCTATTCAATGAAATCATGCCTCTCGTAGAAACCGTTTAGGGTTAATCCGTTTCAAGAATAGCTCACTAAAATCAATCAGGTGCACCAATGAGTTATCCATTGAAGAAGTGAACGCACAGACGGTTAATTAATCTTGGTAGCTAGTTCGATCGAGCGAACGTTCGTGGACTTAAACCTAAGGGTAAGGAGCTATGACAGTGTTTAAGAACTGAATGAATTAGGATTGAAAAGTCGCCGGTTTTGTGATCGTCAATGCCTTGGTAATCTTAGGGGGTATTCGAGTCTAAACTTTTGTCTGTTAGTCGTAACCAAACCTCAATTAATCAATCTCTCTTTTAAATTCAATTTCATTTCCCTTGCATAATAGATTAGAAGTCGTGGAACTCACACCACACAACTTGATTTAAACCTGAATATTTGCAAACTTCTTTGAGTCTGATTTTGGGGATTGATTCATTGGCTTGGGAGAGAGATTCATTGATTTGGGTTGGTTAGGGGTGGTAACATGGGTAGGGTGATTGGGCAAAAATATGCACCTAGGCTAAGTGGGTAATATCATATGGAATCCCACTTGGCATTTCCACGTAAGCTGACTAATGGACTTTTGGATATCCGTAGACAATAGTGACTGTTAGGATAATGGACTGAAGTCCAGTGATATGTAATAAATTTTTCTAAGTTCAATAATTGACGGGTTATTTGTAGAGCTAGCAAAAAGCTGACCCGACTCAGCCCGACACAATTCAACCAAAAAATTAAATAGACTTAAAGCTAACATTTCAAAGCTAGCCCAATTTTAATAACTAAAAAACCTTCAAACTAAACAAACTGTCAAATAATTTATCAATAATATAATGAATAAATGACCTAATAAACCCTCAACCCGATGAGCCCCCCGCCCAACCCGACCCGTGACCCCCCAACCCGCCCGTTTGACAGCTCATCATTTAGTTATTTGCTCAAAGTTTAGGTAACCACTCTCCATCTTAAATTCTTTCTAGGCGGGAGTGAAATCTCATTAGGAATAAAAAGAAAAAAACCAAACTAACCTTGAATTTAAAATCAGATACAGACCTAACTGTGCCGAACTCGAATCAATTCCGATCGACCAAAAGAATACCGAAGCCAGAATGCAGAAAATCCGGAAGAGAAAGCAGCCGCCGTCGCAGCAGCTTAGGCCCCAAACTGAATCCAAATTATCGAAACCCAATACGGCCACCGAGGAACAAGAGCCATTCCCGATGTACCTTCGGCCCACCCCTCAAGACTGCAGAGCCATTCGTGACTCCCTCCTTGCCCACAATGGCTTCCCTCCAGAGTTCGCCAAATATCGCCGCGACAGACGAACTCGTTACCCAGATGACGACGAAGATAGGTCAAACAATGGCATGCAGTCGGTGGACAGTGAAGAAGAGGAGAGCGTTTTGGACGGTCTCATGAAAATCGTGCTCTCGCAGAACACCACTGAGGTTAACTCTTTGAGGGCATTTTCAAATCTCAAATCCGCTTTCCCAACCTGGGAAGATGTAATTAAGCACTTCTTCTATTCTCTTTGTTTTCTTATTTGGTTTTCTGGGAATTCGTACATTGATGCTTAATGGGCTGTTTCCTTATGTGTTGTAATGTTTTCAAGGTGCTTGTTGCTGAGCCAAAATCTGTTGAGAATGCAATAAGATGTGGAGGTCTCGCTCCGAGGAAGACTTCTTGCATTTTGAACTTGTTGAGCTGTTTGTTGGAGAGAAAAGGCAAGTTGTGCTTGGAATATTTGCGAAATCTGTCTGTCGACCAAGTTAAAGCCGAGCTGTCTCTCTACAAAGGAATTGGGCCCAAAACGGTAAGCTTCTCTGTCAATTGTGGCCCCTTCAATTAGTAGTATATCTTATCTCTACTGAATGCTGTTTGATATCCTTCGTCGGGTCACAGTGGTTATGTAGTTGAATTGTCAATCTTAGAGGCAAGAGAGTTTCAGAACCCCGGGAGGGCACTGTATAGTTAATGTCACTCAAGATGAGTGCAAATGAGTGACTTATATACTCAAGGGCGTACATTGATGTTCTGACTAACATGATATTCATGCAGCGGTTGAATTTTATAGAATGAGATTGTCGAAATGGTCATTCCCGAAGTCCTACTGCATTGATTTGCATCACATTAGTTCCCAGGGATCACGAGTAAACTCTTATGTTCGGAAGGAAAAGATAAAGAGTACAATCTTATTGTTGTAAGTGTGGCGATGCATTGTACTGACTTCAGATATTAAGTTTGATAGCTAAATCTCTAACACATGAAGGTGTGGTAGGAATTCTGCCTTTCATTCATTATTTCTGGGTTTGTTCTAACAAACATTCTATCAATTTCTTTTGAAAAACAATGTTGCAGTAAGGTCGGTAGGAATGTTGATTGTACTAGTAATGTTGGCTAGTTTATACCTCTGTGAATGACTGAATGCTACTTTGGAGTTCTCTGTCAGGCACAAAGTACTTGGAAATAGATAACCAATGTTAATCTGTCTTAGTCTGCTACTATATTATATGGGAGATGTCCCTATTTGATTGTAATGCCAATGTTGCCTCTTTACACTGCTGCTAAATATTTCCCACTTATTACTTGGAACATTTATGTGAGTTAAACTTAATCGAGCGCAGGTATCTTGTGTTCTAATGTTTAATCTTCAGCATGATGACTTCCCAGTGGATACACATGTGAGTTCATTTCCTGGATACTTGAAAAGTGCTGTAAAACAACACTTGGGCGTGCTGGTATAAACTACTGACACTATTCAAATGTTTGTTAGGTGTTTGAGATCTCGAAGGCCATCGGTTGGGTACCAAGTGAGGCAGATCGGAATAAGACGTACGTTCATCTTAATCGGCGCATCCCCGACGATCTTAAATTCGACCTTAATTGTCTTTTATACACTCACGGTAAGATTTGTAAAAGATGTACCAAGAAAGGGATCAACCATAAACGAAAGGAATCCGATGATTCCTCCTGTCCTCTTTTTAAGTTTTTGTAGCAACCTTACTGTCGTGGCAGTAAACAAGTTACAACTTTTAATCCCCGGCTTAATCTCTATTTTGGTCATCAACGAATAGAGTTTGTAAATTGTAATATAGTGGTTATTAACGTTTTCATGTCATCATTAACTTATTAGATTTGTAACAAGTTAGTTATTCTATCAAGTCTCCATTCAAATTTTTGTTAAGTACTGATATCATTTAGCCAACTTAGCAAAAATTATAAAGTTACCCAACCTATTATAGATTTAACCCAACTAACCAATTCAACCAAACTCCAATCTAAAATAACCAAATTCAAAACCCAAAATCTCATTCTAACCTAACCTTTCTTCGCTATCTTCTTTTCAACTTTCTCTTCTTCCACCAAATTTGGGATCTTAAAATGATGAGGAAAGAAAGGGTGGGCTTTTGATTTATCGAGTTTCTTGAGGTTTCCTAAGAGCTATCCTATGTACTTGGCTATGAAGCTGCATCAGTATTCTAACTTGGAGAAGGTTGATTAGATTTTCTCCAACTCATTTCAGGATTTGGAATCAAAGGTTGGTGAAATCTCCTAACTAGCTTATTTGCTCATGACCTAATTTATTTGGGTTATGGTTTGCTAACAGGAAGCAGTAAGTGTGAAACATCATTGGTCGGCAAAGTTGATAGGTCTGATGGTCCCATCAGTGTATCTTGATGGCTGGATCGACAGTGATAGAGGATATGGAGCTAGTCCATGGAAGCCACTAAATGACGAGTGTATGAAGTGGATGGAATCAAAACCACCTCAATCATTAGCCTACATTTCATTCGGGAGCATGGTTTCACTGATGGAAGAACATATGGGAGAAATCTCAGGTGGGTTAGAGGAAATAGGGGTCGAATTCTTATGTGTTGTGAGAGATTCAGAGCTCAGCAAGCATCCTAGGAAGTTCAGGGACTCGAGTTCTTCAAAGGGTTTGTTAGTAACATGGTGTAACTAGCTTGAACTGCTAGCACACGACGCCACAAGCTACTTCATGACTCACTGTGGATGGAACTCGACGCTTAAAGCACTAAGCCTCGACGTGTTGATGGTGGCCATGCCACAATGCACCGATTAGGTCATGAACGTGAAGTATTCGAGGATGTTTGGAAGGTTGGAGTTAGGGTTAAAGAGATGGGGAGAATGGGATTGGTGGAAGAGAGGAGATAGGTAGGTGCTTGAAGGAAGTGATGATGGAAGGAGACAAGATCAATGAGATTAACGAAGTTGCAAAAAAAAAAAAGGAGGAAGATGGTCGTGGAGGCTGTGAGTGAAGGAGGCCATTTAGACAAGGAGATGGACAACTTTGTTAAGTATTTGATGAAAGGTAGTTGCTAGATTTCAGAATCATACATGAACCTGTAAAGGGCCGTGGATTTCAGATTAAGAGTTTCAGAGGTTATTATTGTATTTTGTTTCAAAATTCGAGGAGCTTTGCTTCATCTTAACTAAAATCTCAATCCACCCTTTCTTTTTCGTTTTAAGATCCCAAATTTGGTGGATGAAGAGGAAGTGGGAAAGAAGATGGGGAAGAAGAAATGTTAGGTTAGAATCATGGCTTAATATCTATGTTGGTCACTAATATATTGAGTTTGTAACATAGTGGTCATTAACGTTTCAGTGTGGTCATTACCTATTGGATTTGACGAGTTGATCATTCCGTCAAGTCTCCATCCAAGTTTTTCGTTGAGTGTTGATATTAGCAAGCCAATTCAACTTTTTTCCATGTCACCTATTGCCACGTCACCCATTTCACCCTGCACTCAAATCAACTAACCAACCCAACCTAACCTAGTGTGATCAACCGAACCCAAAATGTTTACAAGAACTAATTTTCGCCTTTGCTTCTTATGTGAACTGTTTTGGGGAAATGAGGTTTTCAAAAGACTTTGAAGTTCAAATGGTTCAATTGAAAATGGGATACTGAACATTCTTTGTTCAATAGTAATCGAGATAGTATCATAGTACCACTGGTAGCATGAACATGCCAGCTGAGCTGCCTGCTCTAGTACTGGATTTCGGGCGACTCATCAAGAAAGGAGGTGTGACATTCAAGGGGAATACCTCGGATTCTCAACTTGCCCTGCAGTGGTTGAGAGAGAATGAGCATGGGTTCAACTTCATGCAAGCTACTAAGGAGCATAAGCTGTGTTATGCCATCTTCTTGATGAGAGGAGATGCCAAGAAGTGGTGGAGCAACTTGGCGGCTGTAGAGGATGACCCCTTCACCATCGAGCATGAAGGATTCTAGCAAGTATTCAAGAATGATTACATGCATGCAACTTGGCAACAAGCTAAGAGGTTGAAGTTCCAGACTCTAAAACAATGGGAGAAGCCGGTAGCGGAGTACTATAGGGAGCTTTTGTGTCTTAGCACATGGTACCGGGGGACTTCAGAGCATAAGGAGGAAGAGCTGAAGCAACAATTCCTAGAGGGATTGAAAGCAGTGATCCAAACTGGAGTCACAAACAATGACATGGGAAAGATTGATGATGTCAAGGTAGCTGTCTTGAGAGCCGAGTTGCTTGAGAACAAGCAAAGGGAGGAGCCTCAGGCTTGGCAAGAGGGGAAGAAGAGGAAGGAAACTTGCCAAGCAAAGCTGTTGCAAGACCTATTTAGTAGAGGAGGAGGGAATTTGTTGTAGCATCCAACCAGCAGACTAAGTAATTCGCGGCTCAAGGTTAGCAACAGAACACTAGTGCGCGAAGTGGGGGGGGGGGGCGTCCTACATCTTCCACTTGTGGCATACCCCATCCAGGGAGTGCCGAGTATTGACTGGAGGGTGCTTCTGGTGTGGCCATCCCGGTCACTTCAAGAGGGATTGCCCTAAGCAGGTTTGGGGTAATGGAGTGATTGTATCCGAGGCAACGATGCAACAGAGTAGAGCTCCGGCTAGGGTGGTTATATATAGAGGCGACTATAGAGGTGGTAGAGGGCCAACTATCAGGGCTAATTCCCAACCTATGGGATAAAGGTCGCAATAGGGAGGAAATACGGAAGTGCAAGCTCGGGTCTTCGCAATGACTAGATTTGAAGCAGAGGCGGCTCCCTACATAATGACTGGTATGGTTTATGTCTTTGAGCATTCACTTTATGCATTATTTGATACGAGTTTTACCCATTCATTTGTATCTGCTGTAAAGACCCCGTCTCAGAATCAATTCCAAAATTGGTTCGACCAGTCAGGCAACGGGCGTTGCAGCTAAGACAACAATCGTTGAAGCTGGAAAGACAATGGGCATTTAAGTTTTGACAATGGCTGTTGGATCTTTAGTTACAACGGGCGTTGGTTCTGAGCAACGTCTGTTGCGACCTGTAGTTTAAAAGATGATTTTCATTGGAAAACACACAACAACGGTTTTAATTCTTTTCTCACGATTCCTAAATCTTTAGAGGCGGTAGAGGAAGGTTTTTGATGAACTAAAGGTCCAAGAAACGAAGGAGGAGCTTGAGGAGGATTGGAGAACAATCAGTGGAAATATCTCAGGCTCGTTTCGTTCTTTGATTTGAGGTAAGGATCATTCTGTCTGGTGGGTTCGTATTTAGAGGGTAAAACCCTAGTCTTCTCAATGTTGTTGGTTGTTGGTGTGGGGGGTTTTTTTAGAGGGGTTGGAGTTTGTTGAAGGAATGAGGTTTCATGCAATCTCAGTGGAAGGAAAACTCAGTTTACCCAAGTGAGGATTTAACATTGATAGATAGTGACGTGAGGAATATAATCATACCTAGTAATAATATGAATGCATGAATTGGAAAGTTGAATTGGTTAATTATGTGATGTGGAGATTTATTGATGATGTGTGGTGCCTTGGTTGACTTGATTGTTTTGAATGGTTGACTAGGTGGA
This sequence comes from Linum lewisii, assembly GCA_034768395.1. Lineage (NCBI taxonomy): Eukaryota > Viridiplantae > Streptophyta > Magnoliopsida > Malpighiales > Linaceae > Linum > Linum lewisii. The sequence goes on along the minus strand of CM068303.1, from coordinate 27,444,804 downwards.
TAGATTGAGAGTTTAATTCTGCATTTATATGTTGATAAGGTGGCTGTGATTTTTGTACTGTTGTATGGTGGATGCAGAAGGATGATCTTAATGAAGGATCATCCTAAGAAGGATGAATAGGAGGGTGACCCTAACCTTGCGACATGATCACTCATTTTATTTTACTATTACAGGTGAGGTGGTCGGTAAGGCTAGCAATCCACCGTAATAAGTGTGGGAGTGAGAAATGAGTAATACAAAATTTTGATGTGGAATCAGGATATGGAATTGTGATGTGGAATTGGTCTAGTGGAATTGTATGGTTGATGATGTGTGGAAATTGTTGTTGTTGTGTAATTTGACTTAGATGATAGAATCAGAAGGAGCTAATGTTATCCCTAGAATGGAATTGTGGAATCATGAAATTGGAATGGCGTAGAGGCCTACCGACGGGTAGTGGTGCCTCACAATCCTATGAAGATGCGTCAAGGGCTTTGCCGTGAGATGAAGCGTATCTTTGCACTCTCCATAGACGAGAGGGTAGTAGTGGTCGGCGGGGTAGCGGGGGAATAAATTCTTATGGCGCCTAATTGAATCACCTAGTTATGAACATGAACTTGATTGTGTGAATGTCTGTGTGTGTATGTGATTTGATACATATGGATATGTGGACTAATTGTATTGTTGGACAGTGTTGTTGAGTGTTGGATGTTGTGGCATGTATGTGATGATGATGGTTAGGGCGATGCATGACGGGAATAGAGGTAGAGGAAATTGACAGATCACTTAGGACAACTACACTAGGATGTTAAAATGGAATAGACGTAGGTATGGGTCCCAATGTTGTTTGATAGTGCAGGAATTTGGGATGCTCCCTTGGTAGTTCGACGCATAGTTAAGCCTAGTGGGTTCACTCAGTTTTAATAGGAAACTGATCCCCTCATAGTTCTACCTTTTTGTATCTCGTGTAGCCGATCAGTCTAGGGTTTGATCGTGAAGTGGTTATGAAGGTTGATTGAAGGACGAGGGTCGATGATGGGTGGTGGACTTGTTATTTCCTTATTCCAGTTTATGACATTTTGAGAATTTGGAAGCATTTATGTGATTAATGTATTTGGTTTATAAATGTAAATTGAATTTGGGATTTACGGTGGTCAAATTGAGTCTTGGGATTTGAATACGGAAGCGCTTCCACTTGTCTTTTAATCATGTTATTGGAATTTAAGTTGTCTCGATTCTGGTATATGTTCCAATTTATCTCGGTCATCGTTAGTAGTACTCGTTCCCGGTTCAACCGTGGGTCCAACCATGTAAATAAGGGGTGGGTGTTACAGCTGCTATGCACAAGGTTAGACCTAGTAGTATTTTTTGATGAATTAAGGGTTTCATTTCACCAAAAAACAGTTAAGTACAAGACATCTATCAAAGACTACTACTCAAACAAACTACACTACTCTATAGCTGTATATAACTCAAAATTTTCCTACTCTCTGGGTGGTTTCCAACCTTCATAGTAATGATCTCGGTAATGTAGTCCACGATTTCTTGGGGAGACTTCCTATCACTAGTAAACACCCTACTACATCTCTCCTTCTATACACAACTTAACACCATTCTCCAACCAAGGCTTCTACTAACCATCTGCAGATTGGTCTCATTCAGCTCTGCTACAGCCTGTGAGAAATGCCTATCCCAAGTGGCCCGAGAGAAACCTGGTAGGAAAGCTTCCATCACAGCACAAGTGAAGCTGCAGTCCATGAACAGATGGTCCCTGCTATCAATCCCTGCATCACATAGGAGACAACTGACATCTACAGGCAAACCCCATGAAACCATACTCTCCCTAGTTGCCAATCTGTTCTTAATTATTAGCCACACCTGAAGACTATGTTTAGGAATACGAAGTCCCTTCCACACTAAATGAAACCAAGGCACTGTAGGGCTTTTTTTCCTGATGGTATCCCATACTTCCTTAAGCTTAAACTTTGGCATACTTATACCATTCCACAGCATCTCCCCTTGCTGATCAACCGTAACATATTGAGCTGCCAAGGACCGAAGCTTCATAACTCTTCTAAGCACCCAGGAACCGCTCTGCATATTGACAGTCCAAATGTCCATGTGCTTAATTCTGTACTTGTAGACCCAAGCTACCCATAATGAGCCACTTTGCAACAGTAAACTCCACAAGTGACGGAGAACATTAGCTTCATTCCAAATACACAGATCTTTCAAGCCTAACCCCCTTCCTCTTTAGGGAAAGCTAGATTAGCCCAACTGACTTTAGACTTTTCAGCATCCTCTTTACCCCGCAAAAATATGTTACATAACAGTTCAATTTCCCTTAGAAGGAATTTAGGGAGCAAAAAACCATCATCCAATACTACAGAATACCCCCTAAAACCAACTCAACCAACTGCATTTTACCTTCCTAAGAGAGACACTTCGATTTCCAGTCAGTAATTCTCCCAGTAATTCTTTCAAGTAATATCCTGCAATCCTGTCTTTTAAGTTTCCCAGATGTTAAAACTACCCCAAGATACCTAAAAGGCAGCTCTCCTCTATTGAAACCACATCTCAGTATCTCATCAGTCTCAATATCGTCAACCCCAACAAGGTATATTTCACTCTTTTCAGGGTTAAAACGAAGACCTGACATCAGTTCAAATTACTTCAAAACGTCCACCACAACTGCAACAACCTCTGCATTACCCTTTGTCAGACCTAGTAGTTTGGATAAAGTGTTTGGAGTAAATACTGTGGTTGGGATGACTTTAGTAGTGGACTCCATCTTTTTGGGTTTGGTAATATAAATAGATGGGAGGGTCTTCGAAGCTGATTTGATGTTGTTACCCTTTCATGAGTTTGACCTCATCTTGTGTATGGATTGGCTAGCGAGGCATGGAGTAGTGGTTAGCAGGTAGAAGGAGGTTAAGATGTTGTCGGGTTCTAAGGAGGAAGTGATCCTGAAGGGGTTCAAACAAGGACAGAAGTGCAAGCTGCCTTTCTTGTCAGCTTTGAAAACTCACAAGTTGCTACAAAAAGGATGCAAAACCTTTCTGGCACATGTGATTCTGGAACAACCATTGAAGGTAGAGGAAGTAAGGTTGGTGCAGGAGTTCCAAGATGGGTTTCCAGAAGACTTCCGAAGCATTCCAGCTGAACGAGAAGTGGCTTTTGATATTGAATTGGTGCCTGGTACCGTACCTATCTCAATAGTGTCATATCGGATGTTATCAGTTTAGTTGAAGGAGAATTTGCAAGAGCTTCTGGACAGAGGGTTCATTCGTCCAAGTGTTTCCCCATGGGGAGCACTAGTTCTGTTTGTCAAGAAGAAGGATGTGAGCATGAGAATGTGTGCATTAACTACAGACGGCTCAATCGGGTTACTATCAAGAACAAGTACGCTCTTCCAAGGATTGATGATCTATTTGATCAACTACAAAGAGTTTCGGTCTTTTCCAAGATTAATTTGAGATTCAGATATCATCAGTTTAAAGTAGCTTAGGGAGCAGTTCAGAAGAAATCTTTCAGAATGAGGTATGGGAATTAAGAATTCCTGGTTATGCCATTTGGTTTGACTAATGCTCCTGCTGCATTTATGGCCATGATGAACAAGCTTTTCAATGAATACCTTGAAAAATTCGTCAGTGTGTTCATTGATGATATTCTGGTGTATTCAAAGACGGTAGAAGAGCATGATGAGCATCTGAGGATGGTATTGTCATGAACCGTTACATCCCAATAACTCGAGTTGTTGGGAGAGGGTTCTGAATGAATCTTATAGTGTTTACTAACACGCCCCCTCAAACGAAAGCCCATGAAAGGGAAGAAGCCCTTGAAAGGGGATTAAAGTTTGTAAAGGTCCACCAAGCCTTATGCAAGATAAATTGTTATATTGGGAGCTATCGAGATTCGATACCTTGACCTCTCGATCATCAAAGGCTCTGATACCATGTCATGAACCGTTACATCCCAATAACTCGAGTTGTTGGGAGAGGGTTCTGAATGGATCTTATAGTGTTTACTAACAGGTATTGGAGACACTGAGGAAGAAGCAGTTGTATGCCAAAAATGGAAGTGACACAGACTTGGATAGACTCCTTCAGCCCCTCCAGCAACCGTTGCTTCAGCTCGTCCTCCTTAAACTCTGAGGTTTCCTGGTACCATGTGCTAAAATACACAAACTCTCGGTAGTACTCAACTTTCAACTTCTCTCCCTGCTTCATAGTCAGAAAACTCCAACCTCTTAGCCCACTGCTAGGTTGTCGATCGATATGTACTCATTCCTGATACTTGCTTGAAACCTTCAAACCCGACAATGAAGGGATCCTCCTCCACAGCCGCTGGGTTGTTCCACCATTCCTAGGCATCTCCTTTCAGCAAGAAGATGAAGTAGCGCAGCTTCTGCTCCTCCGTGGCACCCATGAAGCTGAATGTGTGCCAACCACTCCAGGGCTAGTTGAAAATCTGAGGTGTTCCCCTCGAATGTCACGCCCCCCATCTTGAGGAGTCGCCCAAAGTCCAATGCCGGAACAGGCACATCAGCAGCATGAACACCATGACGACCACTGGTGCTATCCCGGTCACTATAGAAGATCAGAATGTTCAACTACCCAGTTCAAAGTTGACTCACTTAAAAACTTTTAGAGTTTAAATCCTTTGAAAACCATTTTTTCCCAAAACCATTTTCACATAAGCAGCAAAGCGGAAACCAGCTCTTGCAAAGTCTAGTCTAACACGGAAGTGGAATGCAAACCCCCTATAAGGTTCATGACGCCTCAGGAAAGTAAGTAGCACCACTATGCAGCAGAAAAGAAACCAGGCTCTAATACCCGTTGTAAGACCCTACTCTGGAAGACCCAGTTAAATCACTGGTTTAACCCATGAAATGCTAGTCGGGTGTCACAGACTTGAACCAAGCAGATAAGCATACACACTTATGTCATAAATGAATAATTGAATCAATGGAATAAAAGGAAAAGACCAAACCGGCACAACCAGAATCAATAATCCATACAACCAATAACTAATAACCAATAACCAATGAGAAAGGGGTGTTGAATCAATAATCCATACAACCAATAACTAATAACCAATGAGAAAGGGGAAACACCGATAAACAACCAATACATCCATAAACCGATAAACTATAAAAGAATCCCTAGAGTCCCGGTCAAAACCAAAGAGTAAAAAAGGTGAGTCTGGACGTCCTGGATGTACCTACCATTGACCGACTCGTCGGTATGTAGAACAACAGCTCCTCTCGTAGCTCTCCTAGGTGGCATGGTGACCTGCTCACCATACCCCAAAACGAACCAGCAAAGAAACCAAAGAAAGAGGGGTCAATGACATGCACTGATTGAACCAGTAGTTACAATAATCCGAATGCTATAAAAGCAGTAAACAATAAGCCAATTAGATCAATGAAAGATCACAGTATTTAGAATGTTGGTAGCCCGAGTAATCCCTATCCTGATCCATAAAGGATCCCTTAAGCCTGTAAGGTCTAATGATCGTCCCGGTGCCATAAGTCCTTGTAATGGTCTATAAGAACCCCTTTAGCCCTTTCATTTCCTAGAGGATTGCGCAATCCATAAATGAATCACCCGCGCTTACACCTAATCCAACCCGAATGATTAGTCTAAACATGCATGTAATCTCAACTGATAACAATTCCCGGATGATCTATCATCCGAAGCCACAAACATAAACGAATGTAAATCCCTAACTTAACAGTTAGCCTTTAACACGGCAATGGATTATAGCAGTAAAAAGACTGTATTTAAAGAAAATCCCTCAAGGTTTCCTAAGCTAGTTATTGAATTGGACTGTCCGAGATAGCTTCCACCCTTGAGCACTGCACCACAACCTTCCTACACGAGTTTCCCAACAACCAGACCCATCAAAACTGATATGATTATAGAAGAATACCCAAAACCCCCAAACTGCAAAACCCTAACTGGCAAATCTGAATATGCATGAACAGGGAGGATTTACCTGAATCCAAGTCTGGACGATCGACCTAGATTAATCCTTAACCTTCCCCCGTTGATCCAACGACCCGAACTCTGGTTCTTCCTCTCGAACTCTTGTTGTTCGTCAAAAGGTTTGAGAGAGAAAAAGGATGAAAAATAGAATTATGAACTGTCTGCCGAAAAACCCTTATTTATGCTGACTCAAGTAACGTTCATCATCATATTCATTAAAAAAAATGTAACATACATCAGCACAATTGTAGCAGAAATTTTACAACTTTAGCGATTCAACCCATTCAAACCTACCTTTTTCCAAAATGACGGATAGCACAGTGATGTTCAAAACGGCTAATACGCCCACATATGTAAAAAAAAAAAACATTAAGCAACTTTTCATATCAAAACTTTCCAAACATTCACTCTCTGCCTAGTTTCTGAACTTTCTTGTCCTTCTTCAATGGCTTCGTCACATCCAGCGTTACCCTCAGCGACATGTATACCCTCGGGACGTATACCCCATCTTCTCGTCAAACTTACCAACATGTTGAAAGAACGCCAGCTTGTCCGTCACGTTATTCATTGTACAATGGAATTGTTTAATTCATGGTTAGAAAAAATGAAGATAAAAGAAGAAAAGGGTGTTCAATAACAGCCAAATGAAATACATACATTTCTTATAACCAGGAAGGTGGTCGTACAACAAATAGTTGTAAGATATGCAAGTAATGAAACAAAGCCTAGAACAACAAGAGTGCTGATGCTATTCTAATTCTTCGACTTTGAATGTTTTACAAGCCAATCGATGACAGAATCAATGTTGGTGGAGTTTTTGCAGGAGATCATGAAGCAGCAAACTTCTCTGTCAGTTAACGATTTCAGCCCCCTGCAAATAAAAGGAATTTATAAAAAGGACAGAGGTTTGAGTTTTCCATTTGTTGAAACTCGAAAAGGGGATGTGTGTGTCTAGTCTTAGTCTTACATCTCATCAGACAAAGCCTGCTTAGACAGAGCTCCTGCCTTGTCGATCTTGTTTCCAAGAACCAATAATGGGATGCCAGCAAGTGATGGTTTACTCAGCAAGTCGTGGAGCTCACTCCTCGATATGCTCAAGTTGTCATCATCCGCAGCATCTACCACATATCTAAATTAATAATAAAATGTCCAACACCATTAGTTTAAATGAAAAATAACCAAATAAACACCACTTCAGCAACTACAGTGGTTGCATATTTTCAGCTTCAAACATAAAAAACAGAAACTATGAGATTGATCAAAAATCAAATTTGCAACACTTGCAGAAGAGAATAGCAAAAGTTAAGCCAAGCAACTAGAGATTCTAGAATACAAGTTATTGACCACACAGAAACTATGACATGTTGACTCCAAGATGCAAGCTTGAATTCTATAGAAATTGGAGCATAAGAAAATAGGTCATCCTAAAGGCAAAGCCATAATTCAATTCTTCAAATTGCTAGTTGAATGTTTATGTTTCAATGCTTCAAATTGAACAAAATAATGGCATCTACAAGGGCAGAACATCAGGAAATATAACTCTTTTAAAGGACTCTAGAGACCACAACCACAGAAATCAAAATCATCCTAGATGATATGGAATCATAAGAAACTAAGTCTAGAACATGTATCGTAAACAACTTGAGGTAGAGAACAGTTCCCATACACAATAGCTGAAACTGCCCGGCAATATCGCTCCCACATACTGCGGAACCTAGGTTGGCCTCCAAGATCCCACAACTTTATGGTGACATTGCCTTTTGTTACTTTCCTCATGTTGAACCCCACCTGAGAGTAAAAAGAATTAAATCTATTACATACATCAGAACATAAGATGTTGAAGGAACAAAAATCCCAACTCGCTAAGGAGGAGCTGCAAAGCAGAGCAAAAAGGCAACCAAATTTTAGTCAGAACTAACCGTTGGGATCATATCTTCACTGTATCCACCCGTCTATCATCATAAACAAAGAAGTTAGAAATAAGGTTTGGTTTGCATGAAAGAGACAGTATTACATAGCACAGGAACTATTATGCTTACCGCAATAACATTAACAAGAGAAGTCTTGCCAGCATTCTGAAGTCCAATCAGGGACAGCTCCATCTCCTGCTTGAAGAAGAGGCTGCAGTCACATACATACCAAATGTTAGAGCAACTCTTTCCCTCATCCGACATTCAGAAGTAGAAAACCCTGTGACCTAGTAATTATATTATCTTAAGCACATTATAATCTTCAAGAAGGAACAAATGCTGAACAGAGGGATATTTCTTTCGCGGCTAAAAATATCAGCCGGTAAAGCGTCAAGAAATCAATACAAGCTCGAATGAAACCAAAAAATTCCAATGCAAATGTTTTGAAAGTAGCTGAATCCAACCGAAAACAAGAGGTATTCAGCCAGGAGCATCGCAACCCGTTAAACATGGCTCTATAAGAGAAATCAGAACTCGGAGAAAAGACACAAACCGCAATCCCCAATTAAATAAAGAAGAGAAGGAGATTGAGTCGAGGCAAACCTGCGGAGCCAATTGAGAAAAGCTTCCCAAATCCCCATCGCAGGATACGATGACGATCAGAGAAGAGAAAGGAGAAGAAAATTTGCGGAAGGAAGTTGGGAGTTCGGAAATTGAAATTGGGAGAGCCCAGGAATGACAAAGAACAGCGAAGCAGACAGATAGACAGACAGGCGGAAAGAGAGATTGATATCTCTCTCTCTCCCTCCTTCCTCCCTCCCTCTCTTTCTGAAAACCAAACAAATAAACACAGAACACAATCTCTCTGATTCTTTTTCGTCGAAATTTCAGCTATTTATCCATCTCATTCCCGTTATTTCGTCTTGTCTCTCTTGCTCGGATCTTCCCAAAAAAGCCTCTACACACGAATCACGAGTTTTTTTTTTACTTAAATATGTTAATTAAATAACTAATTATGAAAAAAGAAACCTCGATCATTCATTCTCGTGTGAGACCATAAGATAATCGTACATGCATACTAACCATTCACCTAAGCCATGTGATTTAACATTCTCTGGTTTGAAATATATCGAAAAGTTTGACATGTCACATAATAAGCAGCTTTGTTTATCTTACGAGGAATCGTTAATGTCAGCAGGTGGAGGAATGGAGAGGACCGGATAAGCCATCAAATATTGGAGAAAACCGACCTGTCATGGCTTAAGAGGAAGGCTTGTTCAAGCACCATTGAAGGAACCAAATTACCATCGGTTTCAATATCCACGTTGATGAGGTCATCCCAAGCGTGGTCACAATTGTAGACCATCGGTCGATTACTAGAAGCCAAGTCAAGACCTTCAAGAAGGACATGGCCGCATTTATGGGGTGTTGGAATAATGTGACACACGAGGAAATAGAAGACCAACTACTTAGAGAGTGTTGAATCGAGTAGCAGGTGATCACGACCGACCAAAATCCTAGTCGCATGATCACGGTGGATCTGATCGTGGCAAGGGTGATCCGGACGTGTCGAGAGCTTAAATCGTGGGAGAAGACTCAGAGCCATTAGAGATGAAGCACCATGAAGGCCAAATATATCAGGCCTTGATGTTGATGTCGGGCCGTATCGGGCCTTTGATGTCGAGTCGAAAACCGGCACTGATGTCGGTTTGGGAGCACAACTAATGTCAAGCCCACGAAACTTATGTCGGGCACCAGCACCACGGATGTCGGACTAATATTGGGCCACACCATCACCTATGTCAGATTAAGACACCAAGATCGAGGGATGGGTCAAACCCTAATGTTTTTACCTCGATCCACGTGGTTCCACCACTTCTAAAAGGTGTCCCAAGTATTTTGACACCTTCGACACATATCCCCAAGACAAAAGACTTAAGAACTAATGATGTCACCTGAATCCTTTTCGAACTAGAAATTCATGGCCATTCAGCCTTATCCTAAAGTGTAAAGGGCAATGGCCGTTGTCGAAGTGACAGCAGGCGTTGCGAGTGGAAAGACAATGGGCATTTCGAAAGAGGGAACGACCTTTGCCACCTCTTGGCCTACGGTTTGCTAAATGGTGGAATTTAAGAAGTGGAAAAGGAGTACTAGGAACTGATCGGGAATCAAGAATTCTGGATGATAATTCTTCTATTTTGAATTTGGGAACACAATGGTAGTGGTAAACGTACTTACTTAGTTCAAGTTCAGTGGGACAAGACAAATAGACTGAGGGCCAAAATTTTCAAAGAGACCGGGCCTTGGATCCGACTATGGGGAGGAAGCTTTACAGTTCAGTTGCGTCAAGGTGGGATCCGACCAATTGCAAGCCAAAGTGCACTTTGACCAGACACGGTGGGTATGTGAACACTATTGTTGGGTCCCCTGATGGCTCCTAGGGTACTAGTGGTGGCAAGGGCTGATATGAACCAACGACAACCGTGGGTCGTGACACTATACCAAATGCAATCCTCAAAACTGGATGGAAATAGACTATTACCCACTAACTGTGATGAGCTAGGAACCCAAAGTATCAAGTGAACGGTACCACGAAGTCAAGGGTGATGACCTTGAGCCACGATAAACCAACCTCAAATCTATGCTGCAACGAGCAAAATCTAGAAGAAACAAAGAACAACTGACCAATAAGAGCCTTGTTCTAGAACGTTGAATTTAACAGTTAACCTTTTCAACGGATTCACCTGACCAATAGGGGCCGTTTCGGGTTAATCCATTTCAAGAGTAACTCAAAGAATCAATTTGAGTGCACAATTTAGTTATCCGTTGTAGAAGTGAATGCATAGGCGGATAATTGATCTTGGTAGCTAGTTCAATAGTAGAGAATGTTCGTGGACTTAGACCTAAAGGTAGAGAGCTACGACGGTGATTAAGAATTGAATGAATTGAGTTTGAAACCAGCCAGTCTTGTGATTGCCAATGCCTTTGGTGATCTTTGGGGGATTCGAAATCTAAGCTACCTTTTCATTAATTCCAACCAAACCAATCAATCAACCTATTAATCTTAATTAGTTTTTTGTTCTTTGCATGATAGTAGTAGAAATCTCGTGGAACTCACACCACAAAACTTGTTAAAACCTGAATAGTTTTCAATTCCTTTGAATAAACATGAAGAAGAGCCTCATGGAATACAATCTATCCTACTTTTGTGGGTTAGTATTTGAACCGCTGTTTTGCAGCTTATCAATTACTTGACCCGATCTTTTGTTCACCGTCAATTACCTTAGCCAGTTTGTAAGCAAACCAATAGATCTCCATCTTCTTGTCATAATGTGCGTGGTTCTTTGTATTAAGAAAGATCCCACTCTTAGCTTATTCTTTCCAACTACTTCGACTTTGCAAATTCACGCCTACTCTGATAGCGATTGGGCGGGTTGTCCATATTCACGTCATTCCACCATAGTTTTTTGTGTATACGGCGACTCTCTTATTTTTTGGAAGTAAAAAAGCAAAGTATGATTTCTAGATCTTCGGCCGAGGCCGAATATAGGACTCTTGCGGCCACTACTTGTGAGCTCAAGTGGTTGAAGTCCCTTTACCATGACCTTTTGTTTAATTTCACATCTTCTATGTCTCTATATTGAGACAGCACCTCAGTGATTCACATGGCGAAAAACCTGGTGGCTCATGAACGGACTAAAAACATTGAAATCGACTGTCACATCATTTAGGATTGTGTCACTTCTAGCTTCATCCGAGTTATTCAAGTGCCAAGTACTCAACAACTTGTCGCATCATGACTAAGCCACTCCGATCTTTTGTCTTTACTCCTCTTGTGTCCAAGCTTGGCCTGTTGAGCATACACTGTCCAGCTAGGGGGTGAGAATTTAGGGATCAAACTGTAATTTCATTTTGGATCATTTTGTATTGGGATTAGGGTTTTATACGAGCCGAGCCGAGCTTTGGCCAAGATCAAGCTCAACTTGATAAGGAATATAGATGGCTCAAGCTCGATTCGAGCTCAAAGATGTGAGCTCGAGCTCAACTCGTTAGAAAAAATTAGAGCTCGGGCTCAGTTCGGTCTCGGCTCAAGCTCAGCTCAAAATGAGTGTTAACGAGCCAAAGCTCGATAAAAGCTTATCGAGCTTAGCTTGAGCTCAAATTGGGCCTAAATTCTAGGCCCTTTCAAGCTCAAGTTAGGGTCAAAGCCCATAATAATTTACTTTAATGATCCATAGACCATTCAATCTCTAAATTGAGAATATTCATCTAAATGTCTAGGCCTTTTAGAATATTCAGCTACAACAACAACACCTTTTAGCTAGAAATTTCTACTCTTTAATCAATGCATTGTGTGCCAAATCCTCTCATGCAATTATTTGATGTTAATGCTGCATAATGAAACTAAACCAAATTGATGATAGGTTAGTTGTGATGTTTGCTTGCAACATAACCTCTCATGCACTGTGTGCCAACAACAGAACACTGTCTGCTAACCATTATTGTGGCCATTGAAAACTTTGACAGCAACTTAAACAGGTTGCATGCTGCCATCCTTGAGAACATTAGTTATCAGACCTTTATAAACATTACCAAATCCTCCTCTCCCGAACACCCTGTCTTGCCTGAAATTCCCAGTCATTTTCTGTAGTTCCTCGAAGGTGAATACAAGTATGCAACTGAATAACCAACCTAGAAGGTATGATTACTAACACACTCGATGTCGCATTCATTGAGGCTCTCTCAAAAACTAATACTCACGCTCCTTGTAGACGGTCTAGACATGTAGAAAGAGTTTTGGTTTGATAAAGTGATTCAAAAACATAAATGAAGCTAAATAAGTAAGATGATAACTAAACAAGGAAGATTGAAGTTCAAACAAGAGAAGAGGAGGTTAACTTAATGGGGGGATTTCTTCATGCTCAAAAGAAATGAAAGTCAAGTTGAGTCACAAGGATCAATGTGCATTCGATTGGCGATGCATAAAACTTAGGTAGAACAAATAAGCTCTCGCAAGATCGATTCGCTACTCCTAAATCACATGATCTACACTCTCACAATAGAACCAAAGAGTGCCTTAATCAAGTTCAATGGAATGCTCAAACACCTAATCTCCTAATTAACATCTCCTAACACAAGGCAATGATGCAAGATACTTTCATATCAATCATAGAACACTATAATAACAACCATAAGGTCTTTCAACCTCTAGTTGAGCAAAAACTCTAATGCACACCAAGTGTTTGTGAAAATGCCAAAAAGAAAAACAAGTGGAAAATGGTTGCAAAAAAGTGATTCAATCTCTCAAATCATCAATTACAATCCTTAAACCTTAAATCAACATCATCCAATAACTTTCATACATTGAATGATATAAGAATGTACCATAAAAACCAATCAAGCTCATCATGGCATACAAGCACAAGGTTTAAGAACCAATCTCTTACAACATTGACTATGAAGGACTCAACCCATTCAATCACCCAACTATCCTAGCATGAATCATCACCCCACTAAGTTAAACCCTAAAACTTACCCTAGCACAACCATGGAGAAGATTTGAAATGGAGAAGGAGAGATCACCATAGCATCCATGGAGGAATCTTCACTCTTACACTTCAAGATGCCAATCCAAGGTGAGAAGCTTCAATCCTTAGCTCCAATTGCTCCAATTTGGGTCTTCAAATGGCTTCCTAGGGTTCCAGAGGTGTGAGAGATGAAATCGGGTGTTCTTGGGTTGTAGGAGATGAAAATTGAAGTGTATCAATTGGGGGTAGCCACTGCTTAAAAGGGGTTCTCCAACCTATGCCGGAAAAGAGCAAAGTTCTCGCCGAGAACCTCTTTGTAAAGTGACTGGAGAAAGGCGACGCGAGTTGGCATTAATTTGTTCATAGGTTCTTGGCGAGAACATTGAAGTTCTCGCTGAGAACTTCTTTGAAAACTTCGGCGAGAACTTTTGCGAGAACTTCTTCATAATCTTCAGTGAGAACTTTTGCAGGGTGCAGAAATCTTGAACTTGCAATGGCCCTATCTCCCTTGTCTGAACTCCGATTAAGCTCTCGTTTGATCCTATGGAATCCTTGTCACCTGTACTATCATGCCATGGCCTGAAAAATACACAAACACATCTACAATAGACATAAAATTGGTCCACAAGTGATCCCCGGGCAACAAAGTGCAAATTGTGTAAAATGACTCTAAAAGCATACAAACCATGGCACAACGAGATCAAATACAGGAACTTCTTAGGTCAATCACAGGCTCAAAATACATGTAATAATATCACATCAGCAACCAAAGTTTTAGCTACAAAATGACGGTGGAATGATTGGTTTCATCGAGTATGCGTTATCCCTCAGGAACCTGTGGAGACTCTAGATTCTCACAACCAACCTTCTCATAGTGCACATTCAGCTTAGGTCTCCATTTCCAGAAGTCGCTACTTACTGAAGCATGACTGGATTCATCTGGTGAACCTGAGATCAACACCTTACCACCAATTCATGATGATCCACTTTGAGTTGCTGCAATATTACAAAATTCATCATCTCCAATTACGTAGCTATCATGCTTCCCACTCAAAGCCTTTGAGTTGGTCTTCTTTAGTCCTCCAAGGTGTTGAATCGTTGATGCTAGCCAATCTTGAAAACCCATTTCTATGTTTTAATTTGGTAGAGAAATTGGAAGCTTTCTACAAGAATTGGAGGCTCTATTTATTCCTTAATTAGTACATAGACCAAACCCATTTTTCTAATTCCTAGTTCACGAGCTCCTAAATAAGCCTTTAATGGGCCAGCTCGTGAGCTATATTATTTGTGTCAGCTCATGAGCTATATTATTTGTGTCAGCTCATGAGCCGTGAACGAGATTGAAAACGAGCCAGCTCGCGAGCCAGGCTGAATGAGTCGACGAGCCAAGCCAGCTCACGAGCCTACCGAGCTGAGCCAGGGTAGGCTCAGACTCGGCTCATTTACTATCGAGCCAGCTCGCGAGCAGGCTCGTTTACAAACGAGCCGAGTTTCGAGTGAGCTTTTTAGCCATTTTTTCGAGTCGAGCTCGGAGCTGCTCGCGAGTGGCTTGGCTCGTCAACAGCCCTAACTTTGATACCCATTAACAATTTCAGATGTCAAGTCCTTGTTTGTCAGCAGCGTAACTTTCCACCTGAGTTGTCTCTATGCACAACTCAACAACACCAAAACGTGAAGTCTTCCCCTTATAATTGGCATATGCATCTATGCCAACCTTGTGGAGGCATTGGGTCATGCTTTTACCTCAGGTGAGGTATTTTGTGGCAATCTTTAGAAGCTGAAATTAACCTAAATAGCCCATTTGCAAGACTATCTCAACACCGGCCTGACCCACCTACATACGAAAAAACCGTTAGTCGAGAACACCAACCTCCCCCATGATGAACGACTAATTCAACGGGGGCAACCATCCTACATTAAAACAAAAAAATGGTTTGAAGTCAATCACATATCCCATGTGTAGCAAAAAAGGGAGATGAAGACAAAAGGAAAACAAAAGAAAATCCTAAAAAAATATGGTGATCCTTCGCTAGTTGTGTCGAAGGACAAAGCAAACCCTAGAAATTTTGAACCTCAATACTTTACCTGTGGTTAATGTATTATTGGTGATACCACAACTTTCACTTTCGCCGAACACTACTCAAAGTTGACAAAAGCCTCATTTCTCTTTTTGTAAAGCTAGACTAATGATGAAAATCCCTAGATATCTGTCACACACCAACATCGAAGGAATATTTGGGAAGTGGATACTGGTAGTAGCTTCTGTCGTCAACTCCCTTGTCTCCGAATAATACCGGAGAGGCAACAAAGGTTTCAGGCTGAGTTTGATCGGCAATGAGAAATAATAGAGAAATAATTTACAAGAAAATAGTCGCTTTAATTCATACAGATGGGATAAGGATAAAGGGTAATTTTTTTATTTACTACTCTTGCCAAGTCATCAGCCATTTATCTGACTTGTCTAGTAAAATCACTTCATGTATCCGTGTCGACTTCCAACTATGCCGGTTCGCAAACCAACCTTAACGAAAATTAATGGTGGGTTATTTTTGAAAATAGGAGGCAAAGTTAGTGACACAGGAAATTATTACGAAATGTTAGTGTCTGTTTTATAAAAAATATGATTGTTGATTACATTTATGTAGGGTAATTAGCATTAGAAGTTCCATTCTTTTGGAGTTTATACAAAACTATACCTTTAAAAATAAACTGATGAATCCCATACGTTTCACAATCGTACAAAATCATTCCACTGTTAACTTTTTCGGTTGAATTGCCTTGTCAACATGTAGAGCTAGCAAAAAAAAAAAAGTACATTTGAAATGTCCAACTAGACTTTATTAATCCAATCAGTCATGTATTGAACCCTACCCAAACCAATTCAATTTTGTGAATTTTATTTTATTCCCTCAGTTGTTCGAGAAAGGTTCGATACATGATTTATTGGGTTAATAGAGCTGAGTTGGACCTTCCACATGTACATTTTTTGCGCACTTGACATGTTGGACCTTCCAGTTAAGTTGATGGTGAGACGATTTTGTACAATCTTGAAATGTATGAGATTCATCTGTTTATTTTTAAAGGTATGAGACAATTTTATAGGGTTGGAGAATGGGCATGTTCGGGTACCCTAACCCTAACTATTACGGCTACGGGTACACCTAACACTTGAAACTAATTCCAAACCACGAACCCTTTCGGGCCACGGGTACCCTAAACCCGAGCGGGCTTAGGGTACCCACAGATGCCCGAAGTAGACTATCGAGAGCTTAAAATTTTGCGAAAATATAAACATTTACTCATTCAACTTTAAAAAGGATACAAATAGGACATAAGTAACATAATAATGTAATATAATGCAACAACTTGAATCATGTTAAAGTATTTGACTTACAAGTTACAACTCCCTCATTTAGTTCAACTACTGTTTGTGAAAGATACATTGTCTTCATTTCATTACGTAAACGGTAAACATAATTTAGGTTACAAATTACAAATAGGACATGAGTAACATAATATAATACAACAAAGGATCCAACTTACAAATAGGGGGAATATATAAGTTTTTGAGGATTGTGGAAGATATATGTCTCTCACTAATTTTTTGGCTTTTGGGTAATTTGATATTATTCGGGTATTTCTCGAACGAGTTACAGGTACCCTAACTCCTTAATTTCTTATCCAAACCTCGGATTCAAACAGGTTTCGAGTACCCTAACCCCGCACGATTTCGAGTAATCCCAAACCCGTACGAGTTCACTTCCAGCCCTACGATTTTGTACAAACCAAATAAAATGTTACTACTAATAATACCGAGTCAAATACTTAAGTGGTCACCTAACTATGAATCTTATGTCATTGCAGTCACTTAAGTTTAAATTTGGACAACTCAGTAACTTAAGTTCATAGATTGAGTCAACTCAGTCACTTTGACCAATTTCTTGATAATTTATGAAAAAAATGACACGTTGAGGTGCCATATAATCATTATTTATATTCTATTTTGACCAAATCAAGTTCGAAGTGTTGGTGAGCAAACACCAAGAAGAAGATAAAAAAGTTAGAGGTGGACTGAGTTCGGGTTAACATAGCCCAATTAATTATTAATAAGAATTCGATTATGTGGTTCAATGAAATTCAATGTTAAATAATATTTTTTTTGATGATATACCCCCTTGACATGAAATATTGAACAAAAAGTATAAAAAAACAATTAAAGTGACTGAGTTGACCCAAATTTCAAACTTAAGTTATTAAGTTGACCCAATTTAAACTTAAGTGACTGCGATGACACAAGACCCATACTTAGGTGACCAACCCAATAATTACACTATTTGTGATTAAGTCTTTCTTTTTTCCCTCCTCTTATCCTCTTACTGACCCAATCTTTTTCGCTTCTTTTCCTCCTTCCCGCCACTCATTAGGTTTCGCAGGTCAAGCTCCGTACTCATTAGCCGTGCTCAAGAGATTGCGAGAATTGCACTCGCTTGCCGAGTTGTTGCTTCCGGATTTATCAATGCAATTTTGGCAAAAAATGGCATCGTCCCTCAATTTGGTAGCAGAGAGGCTCTGGGATTTCTCTCATATTATGGATGTTTCCTCGCTCGATACTACCGTCGCTGCTTTATACTGCACCGGATCCAAGTACGAGGTAGTCTGATCTTTAGTTTGTTTCCCCTGTCAAAAACGGTGGTGGAGAATCGAATTATTGATCACTTTTTGGCTGGAGGGGATTTTTGTTTTGCTTGACAGCTTGAGCATTTAGTTGGAAAAGGGGTTGTTGCAGAGAGTCGAGTGGTTTTGGAAATGACGAACTTCTATTTTTTCTTTTCTTTTAGTTTGCGTTTTGGTTAGCTGATTGCTGTGCTGTTCTTACATGATCGCCGAGCTATTACCATGGGAGTTGAGATCCTTGATTTTATACTGTCTTCCTAAGATTTTGAGCTCCATTGTAATTTATCATTTGTTTGTTTTAAACACTGCATTAGATGTAAACGATTATTTGTTAGGGTTTCTCTTAATTAAAGAATGACTATGGTGTCCCAATCTCTTGGTCTTACACATATGCTTAGCTACTACGTCCTTCCACCCTGTCTTCTACTTGTTTGTTAGAGGGAAGCTGCAAATAGGATTTTGCGGAAATTTGCAGGAATGGCAAAGAAAACCGAATATGTGGCTTCAAGTGGAGCACATTTGAAGAGTGCCAAGAATTTGAATACCCATTGCAGCAGGTGATCTGTATGTTAGATATCGTTTTTATTTTATATTGTAAGTGTTGTTTGGCCTGTGAGACTTGCATTGTCAACTCATGCAAGTTAGGATGCAACTCCATGAACCATTTAAGTTTACATTTTCTGCTATCTTATCGTAGGCACATGGTCATAGAATTCTGGTACTATTACATTTTTCTTTGGGCACTCATGCTGAAACAAATTTTTGGTGTAACAATCTCCTGGTTTTACACATATGCTTAGATACTACGTCCTTCTACCTTGTCTTCTACTTGTTTGTTAGAGGGAAGCTGCAGATAGAATTTTGCGGAAGATTTTGCAGGAATGGCAAAAAAACCGAATACCAAGTTCTTTGCATTGATATTTTTAAAACTGCAAATGTGTTTCACCTTTCTCCAGGTTCTAGAGGGTGTTATAAAATACCAATGGCATACGGTGCACATAATGCAACAAGATGAAATAAAAAGATACATATACGAAGTTATTTTGCGGGTATTTGTTCTTTGAATTGTTAGTGTTTCTTTATTGAATGTGTAACCCCCTTTATGTAGCTCTTATATCTAACATTCTAATTTCTGAATTCCTTCCTAGATTTCAAGCAACGAGGCTTCTTTTAGTCAAGAAAGGTTGTACGTTAATAAGCTTGATATGATTTTAGTACAGGTTTGTCTGTCAATATGAAAATAATTCAAGATTTTTTTTATGGTAACTAATGTTTCATGCTATTCCTGTCTTGCTAGATTTGTTTGTCATTTGCTATTACAGTATGTGCACTACAACAGAACGAGGATTTTGTCACAGGCAAAAATGCAGTTTGTCGCAGGCGGGCCTGTGACAAAGTACAAGGTTTGTCGCAGGCGTTTTTGTCTGCAACAAAATGAGCCGCGACAAAGCACTTTTTGTCGCAGGCGCTGTCTGTGACAAACTTTGTCGCAGGCCGCCTGTGACAAACCTTGTACTTTGTCACAGGCCCGCCTACGACAAACTGCATTTTTGCCTGTGACAAAAGCCCCGTTCTGTTGTAGTGTTCTTGTGAAAACCGTGACAAACTCAGTGACCAATTTGTTCTCAAGAAAAATTTAGTGACCAAAATTGTATTTGAACTTTGTGTGGGTTGTAATTTTAAATTTCCAGTGTTAGAAATCATTCCCCCTTTGGTCACTTAACTTTCCGTGAGTTGTAATTTTAATCCAGTGACCCAACTTGTCATTTAAATTTTTTGTGGGTTCATTTAAATTTTTTGTGGGTTCTCATTTTAATTTTCCAGTGGTACAAAAATTATTCCCCTTTTGGTCACTTAACTTTCGTGGGTTGTAATTATAGTCATTCTTCTTCTCCAATGGCCTAAACCACCGTTGGACCCCCATCTCTCCTCTTTCTCGATCGGATGGTCAGACCTCCATCCTTCGCTCTCGATCCCAGAATCCGCTGCCACCCAGCCTCAACTTCTGTTGCGGTAGAAGGAAGATATAGGAAGGAGAAGGTAGATCCAGGAGAGAAGAGAGAAGAGGAGAAGGAAAAGGGCCATCGTCACTGGAAACGGAGAAGGGCCGCCAGTGGTGGCTTTGGTGAGGCGGCGGGAGAAGAAAGAAGAGGATAAGGGCCACCGACACTGGTTTGGTGAGGCTACGAGAGAAGAAATAAGAGGAGAAGGTCCATATCTAATTTGAAGAAGAGTGGAGTTCAAGGGAGAAGAGAGGCAGGGAGAAGACTGAAAGGTATTTGCATGTTCGGTATGTTGCACATATAGTCAATCTTGTCACAGACAGGGCTTTGTCGCAGGCGGCCTGCGAAAAAGCTCGTCACAGACAGGACTTTGTCGCAGGCCGCCTGCGACAAAGCCCATCACAGACAGGACTTTGTCGCAGGCCGCCTGCGGCAAAGTTGTCACAGACACTGCTTTGTCGCAGGCGGCCTGCGACAACCCTGTCACAGACAGCGACCAGCCTGCGACAAAGCCCTCCACCTGCGACGACGTTTGTCGCAGGCCGATTCTTCTGTCACAGACAGCCTGCGACAAAGTGTCTCTTCTATTGTAGTGGTGCTGACTGACTTTAAATTTTGTTGCTAATGTGACTTCTGTGCAAGATTACAATAATACTCTTTTTTTTTAACTTTGATTTTGTGATATTATGAAAGTTAATGCATAAACTTGTGTTTTCCCACTTCAGTGCAAAATCCACTATATTCGTTTAGTCATTGTTTGGTAGTCTAATGTACAAATTTTGAAGCATGAGTGGCCATCTAGGTGGCAAAGGTTTACACCTGATCTTGTTGCAATATCAAAAGGTAGCGAAACAGTTTGCGAAAATTGCATGACTATCCTGAAAGTAAGTTTATTTATCTTTTTCTCTTGCAGCAAGTTAACCCTGTTATTGGTTTTGGTATTGTTGACACTTTTATGTCAGCTTCTAAGTGAAGATGTTTTTGATTTATCTCATGGAGAGATGACTGAACTCAAGGTAGAGGTCCTAAAGATTACGCTGAATAGGTAACATTTGGGGTTGTACCTTTTATTTGTGATTTTTTTTATTTGGGGAAGCGTCCGTATTATGTGTCTTCTACACTAGTTATTAAGTTGATTAAGGTTGCGGAATCAGAAGTTATTTATTATTCCTTTGGTAATTACAATATATATTACGGAGGAAGAGAGAGTCCTACTAATCTAAGATATATCACATCAAATACTAATGACCTAAATAAGAATCCTATACACGGTAATTAGCTCCTGAATACTAGGAATAGAATAAACTATTCCGAATTACTATTTCTACACTGACTATCAATGCTTTTTTTCTGCAGTGAGTTTTCAAATCATTCATGATCTGTGCTTACACGGACTTTCTCAAAGAACGAAGCTTATTCAAGTGACATTGACCACATTACAAGCTTTTCTCTCTTGAATCAAATTGCAATACGTTTTTGAATCTCCATTGGTATGTTTTTTTATCTTACTTATTCATTCATGTGTAATTGTCAAAGTTCTATTATTTGTATTTGTTGATTGATATGGAAATATTATATTTCCTTATCTGTAATCATATGCATTTATCTTTCTACCTTATTTGTTTTTATCATATTAGGTAGTTGTAATTATAGTGATCTCCTAGTTTAGGTAGGTCTTCTATTTACCCAAGATCCTATATAATAGTCTTTTATATTGATAATATCAATGTAGTCGAAATTGAGATTCCACGTGGAATCGAAAAGTGAGGTGAAATCGTAATCGTAGAATCGAATCGCAAAATCGTAAGATTCTACGCAATACTTTAATAAGGTAAAAATTAATAAGATAGTGCAGAAACCAACAATTTTAACAAAAATACATGAACATGCATACATATCAAGTTTAAACATACATAGCAATCCAACGATACAATAAGTTCGCTATAAATACAATCCATGGACACATTAAGTTCAACCATACATATCAATCCAAAGTCTTAAACATACATATCAATCCAAAGTCTTAAACATACATACCAATCCAAAGTCTTAAACATACATACCAATCCAAAGTTAAACATACATACCATCCGAAGTCTAAGACATAATCCATGAGTTAACAATTTACATACTAAGTTAACCAGAAAATATAAACTACTTCGCTCACATTAAATCTGCAGGATCAACATTATCATCCAACTCATCTTCTTGGCCTCCTCCTTCATCTCCCTCTTCTTCATCTCTTTCCTCACCAAAAAAAGATCAAGTCCATGTAAATGTCCATCATTAAGTCCATCTCCAAGTTCAGCTCCATCAGATTCACTCCTAAGTCCATCTCTATCAACATCATCTTGCATATCCTATTTGAACATATAAAGGATAAAATAAGAAAACACTCAATTCATAACACAAATAACATGTAAACCACACTTTCATATTATAATACTTACTTGTTCAAGAATATTCTCAAATGATGGTATATTAGGCTCATTAGTTGAACCAAGTCCAATCAATGGTACAACTTCATTGTCACTTTCCTCATCATCTCCAGCAATCCACTCGTCATCTGAGCTAATGTCATCAAACAAACGTTCTTTTTTCTTAAGTTGATTTGATATCAACCTAGAATTATATTTCACATACACAAGATCATTCATTTTTTGCTGCATCAGCTTGTTCCTCCTTTTGCTATGAACCTAAATAGTATTCATCAAACACAGAAAAGAACAAGAACTATTGAGTTGAATATAAGAATTAATCACAGTGAGAGTGTAAGACTTTAGTGTTCATATTTACCATTTCAAAGATACTCCAATTACGCTCACATCCAGATGCACTAGTTGTCAAACTTAGAACTCGAATAGCAAATCTTTGAAGCTCAGGGACATCATCTCCAAAACTACTCCACCAATCTGCTGGCTGCTTTCTACCTATCAATTGCATTGCTTCATAAGTAGAAAACATACCTCTTGATTATGGAATGAACTCAATTGTGACATG
This sequence comes from Linum lewisii, assembly GCA_034768395.1. Classification (NCBI taxonomy): domain Eukaryota; kingdom Viridiplantae; phylum Streptophyta; class Magnoliopsida; order Malpighiales; family Linaceae; genus Linum; species Linum lewisii. The sequence continues at coordinate 27,421,720 of CM068303.1, read as the reverse complement.
ATTGTAAGCGTCTCGTCTCTATCCCATGTCAATCTATCCACCGTCTCATACAAAGCTAACTTCATGTTTTTGTCAGTATTCTGGAACTCTGGACTGAAATGGACTCTAGGATTCAACCAATATGCAGCATAGTGCAAAGGTCTCTGCATTTGATTTTCCCACCTCTTGTCAATGATGTCCAAAATGGGTTTATATCTGCAAGTAAACTGTTTCATAAATCCATATACAACACAAACATAAATAGACAAAGAACGAAAGATTTGTTTCTATGGTTTACCTTGCTTTATTATTGCCGAAGTTCAGCTTGATCTTCTCTTTCGCTTGATTTAGTTCAAAGAACAAGAACGACATTGAGGGGTACTCCTCTGAATCAACCAAGCGAAGGACTTTCACCAAAGGCAAAGCAGCTCGAATACACAAACTTACGTTACTCCAAAACCTGGCATCGAGAACTATTCCTTGGACTTTTTTTCCCTTTGGGATGTTTGAGTAACTACCTTTCTTCCATGAATCCGATGAGAAAATTGTCATCAATGGTCCCTTGTGCTCACTAAGACAAGCAAGAGTTAAGTATGTAGTGGCAAACCGTGTAGCACCAGGTATAACCAAATCATGCCCCTTTGTGAACTCTCGAAGCATGGAAATCAGAATTGCACTTGCATAGATGAAATTTGTGATCTTTCTACCTTTCTCTATGGTTGACTTATGCAACTTCAGATTCTTGTCAAAGTCCTCAAGCATTAGATCTAAACAATGAGCTGCACATGGAGTCCAAAACAGATGTTTTCTCTTCTCCATCAACTTCGTTCATGCAGCTTTGTAAGCTGCTGCATTGTCCGTGACAATTTGAATGACATTTTCCTCTCCAACCTTTTCCACAACATTATCTAGCATCTCAAACACTTTTTCTGCATTCTTTGAGAAGCTTGATGTATCAATAGACTCAATAAAGACAGTCCCCTTTGGACTATTCACCAAGAAATTACAAATTGATCTTCTTCTTGTATCCGTCCAACCATCTGACATTATGGTGCACCCTACACTTTTCCATTCATCTCTAAAGTGACCAAGTTTCGCATCCACTTCTTTCTTCTCTTCTTGTAAGAAGGTCTCCCTTACCTCATGGTAAGATGGTGGCTTAAAACCCGGACCATGTCTAGCAACAAGATCAAACATACGGTAATACTCCTCACACCTAGTCCTATTGAATGCAGTAGCAGTTTTGTAAAACCATTGTGAGATACCCTTGCATGCTTCTCTCCTTTGATCTTTTTTCAACAATTGACTCACAGTTGTTTGAGTTCCATAACTACTAGACATGGACACATCAAACCTTGAATGGGTTGCTTGAGAGACAGAACCAGAAGCTGTAGAATTCCTAGTGGACATCAAGTTCTTTTTGGCCTCTTTAGCCTCCAAGTGAACATCTAAAAGCTCCAATATTTTCTTCCTAACATCATCAGGAACACTAACACATTCTTCTACATTATCCCTAGTTCCTCCAAGATGATGTTTAAGGCGAAAGATACCACCAGAGTATACCTTTAAGCAGAATTTGCACTTGGTCTTTTTTGCGGTGCCATCAACATCCAATTCATATTGCCAACCCGGATCACTTCTACTTCCTGGTGCATTTGGATTTTTCCTAGGTGGTCTCCTACCGGAATTTGGATGCACCACTATTAGACATGACCGAACTTCCAAACCTGTTACAAAACAAGCATGTAAGAGTAAAGAGTAAGAACACCATGTTCTTGACAATGCAGCAACAAACACGAGAAATTGAGGTCCTTGACAAACAGCAAGAAACAGCACAACAAACAGTCCTTGACAATGCAGCAATTTGACATAAACTGAATTCTGTCACCATTTCCCCTTCTATTATCTTAGTATGTTAGGTAATTGAGGCTTCTGTTACAACATAAACTGAATTCAGCAATGCATCAATTTGATGAAGAACTCAGGTTTGGTGAAGTTACAACATAAGGCAGAGAAATCAAATACCTTCTTTCTTCGACTGCTGTGTTTGGTGAAGAACTCAGGTGAGCTTCCTTCGACTGTTGTGTTTGGTGAAGAACAAAGGTCAGGTTCCTTGCTGCTTCCTTCGACTGATGTGCTTCCTTCGACTCCTGCCTTCGACTGCTTCCTTCGACTGCTGTGTTCGGTGAGGAATTCAGACGGTAAGGCTCCTTCCTTCGACTGCAGCAGCAAAGCAAAGATTCCTTCGACTGCAGCAGCAAAGAGGAAATCGATTTTTAGGGTTTATGTTCGACTGATGTGTTTCTCTCTGTATTTTGGTGAAGCCTAGAAATGGAGAAAATAGAAATGGAGAATTGGTTTAATTAAAAAACGCCGCGTTTAATCTAGTGACCGAAAAAGTTGGTTAAAAACCGGTTCCCCCCTCGGTTAACCCAGACCCAAATGCAGTGACCGAAAAGTTTGGGAGAATGGTTAAACCGCAAACTCGACCGATTCTACGATTTTTGCGATTTTACCAGTGATTTTACCCGATTTCACGAAGGTCCGATTTTGCCTGGAATCCTGATCGTTGTCCATCGGTAGAGTCGTAAAATCGCACGATTTCACGAGTAAAATCGTGATTTCGACTACCATGGATAATATACAACAGAGGATTTACCTCTAAAATTGGAATGATAACAGAGCTCCAATTAACCTAGGAGCCGCAACCGCTTATTCTTCACTAAAAGTGACTAAATGATCTGAGACGGAAGTCAACTCCGGGAATGGATCAGAAGGAGGGTCCTCGATTTTTGTAACTCACCAAGATTCATATTCTAATCCAGTAATTGGTTACAAGCTGGATGGAAGGAACTACCTCCAGTGGTCACAGTCAGTCCAAATGCATATTGTTGGACGAGGAAAAATCGAATACCTAACTGGAACTGTAAAACAACTAGAGGAATCAGATGATACATATTCAACCTAGTTTGACAATGATGCTCTAGTCATGTCATGGTTGATCACATCGATGCAATCAAACGTGGGAGAGAATTACCTCCTCCACAAGTCAGCCAAAGAAGTATGGGCGAATGCCCGAGACACCTACTCAACAACTGATAATTCTGCTACCTATTCGAGGTCGAAACGAGATTATTCAACCTTAAAGAAGGAGAGATGGACTCAACTGAGTATTTCAATGTTTTGGGAAGACTCTGGCTTCACTTGGACACATATTAAAAGCTACCGTGGGTCAATGTTCAAGATGCAAATATGTTCAAAACTTTTATAGAGAAGAAAGGTACTATACAACTTCTTCTAGGTTTGAATCAAAGCTTAGATGATGTTAGGTAGACCTGGCAAATCGGCGGGTCGGGTTGATTTGGGCGGGTCACTACGGGCTACGAGTTATTTCGGGTTGGGTCATTCGGGTCACGGGTCGCCATATTTGAAAATTGACCCTAACCCTAAACTTTCGGGTCGGGTTACGGTCATTTCGGGTTACAAGCACTTTGAGTCATAAAAAAATTTAAACATGATCATCACAAATTTATTTAAAACAAATAGACTCAAATTAAACTAATAAATTATGAATGTAAGAGGTAGAAATATGTATAAAATTATAGTTCATAGCTTATACAACATGTATAGAACACACATACTAATGGTGTAAGTTATACACAATGCACTTGAACCGATGATGTAAGATAATGCACGAGGATGTTAAAAGTGTTAAAAAGTAGTTTTGGAACATAATTTCATATCAAATATATCATATTATGGTTTTGTGAAATTTTACAACCATTAATGTTGTTAGTAATGACATCAATGATTTTTGGTGACATTCGACATGACATATGTTGAGTATAATATTTGTGATATGTATTATTTATGATTTATGACTTACATGATAAAAGAATCAAAATGACAAAAGTTATAAAATTGAAAATCATAAATCATAAATAAGACTACATATTAAATTAGCACATAAGTGACATTGAAAATAGTAATATTTATAGGCACTATAAAGATTTTTCGGGTCAACGGGTCGACCCTAAACCCGACCCTAACCCACCCAAAAAATTGTCGGGTTTTCGGGTTCGGGTCCCAAAATAGGAAACCCAACCCTAAACTTTCGGGCGGGTTCGGGTTGAGTCAACGGGTCGGGTCCAATATTGCCAGGTCTAATGTTAAGAGCAGAGTGATGAGTACCATACCTTTCCCAAGTCTCACAGAGGCCTTCACTGAAGTTCGGAGGGAGGAAAGTAGAAGGAAGCTCATGATGATTCGTGAAACCAAACCTCAAGTGGAAAGCTTAGCACTGGTGGTCCATAATTCGAAAAAATACAAAGTGAAAACACCTCTTACCACTTGTGTACACTGCCACAAGTTGGGACACATAAAAGAGGAATATTGGGATATTTTCAGAAGACCAGCCAATTGGAAACCATGAGATGGACGTGCTCATGCTGCATCGACCGCAAATAAAACTGCAACCAATAATCTCTCTAAGGTCCAAAAGCAGATGGAAGCAAATTTGCTGAGTTTTGGAGCATCCACTACAAGAAAATTCATCATTTGTCACGGATTTATGCAACCTGATGTGACTTTAATTAGTGCATTTTAAGCTTATGAATGACCTTTGAAATGCCCGTGTTTATTCGTGAAATGACATGACTTATATGCTTTTATTGAAGTTTTGTGCAAAGTGTTATTTTGTTGTCCGGTTGCCACTTTGGAGCCAAATTCGTGGTCTATTGGAGTTGCCTCTGTGCATTTTCAGGTTATGGCATCAAAGTACGGATGACAAGGAGCGCATAGGAGCAAACGGGAGGTCATTTGGAGGCCGGACGAGGGAGATATGAGCATTACAAGATCGAGTTTTCTGCAGAGTGCAGGGGTGCACGCCGTGCAGGTGTGCACGCCGTGCATGGGTGCACGCCGTGCACTGCCCCCTGCACTATAAATACTCTTGTTTTTGGCCATTTTGGGGAATTCTTTGATCTCCCTTGAACCCCAAACACATACCCACGAACCCTCAAACCCTAGAACACATTTTTGGAGCAATTTGAAGCCATTGGAGCTAGGATTGAAGCCAACAAACCTTGGGAGAAGTGCTTACAAGTGGAGAAGTGCAGATCATCTCAAGGATTCATCCATGGTGTTCTTGGTGACCATTCTTCCTTCTTTTCTCTTTACTCCCTTGGCCATGTGTGGCTGAGTTTCTAGGGTTCATCTTGGATGGGTAGATTAGTTGTGCTATGATAGAGAGATGATTGTATAGAACTTGCCATGATTGATCTTGGTTGTATGAGGATGATTCCTAGACTTGTTCTTAATGCCATTTTATGCCATGTTTGCTTAATTTGGTCCATTCATTGTGATTTGATGCATGAGAGTGCTTGGATTGCATAGATTGTAGGTCTAGGGATTAAAGTGAGTGTGTTCTAAGAGATTAGATCATCTTATTTCAACCATTTTCACTTGATTTCTCTCTTGGGCATTTTATCGAACACTTGGTGTGCATGTGGATTTTCATTCAATTGAGTTTGAAAAGGCTTTTTGGTGAATCTCTTAGTGTTAGGGCATTGATATGAGAGTGTTGTGCCTAGCCTTGTGGTCATAGTGGTGTGATTATTTGTGGTAGAGATGTAATGCTATGCTTTGATGATTTGCATGATCTTGAATGTCGAATTCCTCTATTGTAGAATCGTTCGGTTCTTGACTTTTGGTGGTTAATTGACTTCAAGTTTTCACAATGACGTTTAGACTGTCCTGCTTAGAACCTATAACCAGCATGTTAGCACTAATATCAAATGAGTCTGGGCCAGAACTGAGATTTTATCACTCTTGCATGTTGGTTGATTGGTTTGATACGTGTTTTTGTACCGCTCGATAACACCGGTCTAAGATGATGAAGGCAATCAGAATTTTCACCCTTTTCCATGTCTTTCTTTACCCTTTTTTATCCTTCGTGATTGTGGCTTGAGATTAGACGGAATCCAATTCAAAATCTTGTGTGGAAGTTAAGGGGCTAAGGATCACGTGGCTAAATTGTAAAAAAAAAAAAATGCTCAAAAGAAAAGCTAGGCAAGCTCGGCACCTAAGTGAAGTGTCGGGTTGAGCACTAAGCAAAAGGGCAAAGGCTGTGAGCTAGGCAGGTTCAACACCTAAGTGAAGTGTTGAATCGAGCACTAGTATGCAGTAAGAAAAAAAAGAAAGAAAAAGAGTTCTCAAATGTAGCCCTTGATCCTAGCCAGAGTTTTCTAAAGTGCGGATCTAGAAGCGGATGAAGTCGAGTCGATAGCCACATCATAATCACTCACCACTTACGATCCATGTCTCCGATTTCAAGTCCTTTTGATTAGAGTTGGTGTTGCCGTGGTCGGTTTTGCTGTGTCCCAATCAACCACTACTTGAAGTGTGCGGAAATTAGTGAGGTTTAGACTTGTTTGGTTGATGTTCTTGCATGTGTAGGTTTAGTTTGTTCGTGGAACAGTTTAAGCTAAATTGTGATTGCTTGAATCTCAATGGACCGAACTTGTCATTTGTGAACTTGGATGTTTTCTAATTCATTTGCTTGAGGACAATCAAAGCTTAGTCGTAGGGGAATTTGATGTGACTTTAATTAGTGCATTTTAAGCTTATGAATGACCTTTGAAATGCCCGTGTTTATTCGTGAAATGACATGACTTATATGCTTTTATTGAAGTTTTGTGCAAAGTGTCATTTTGTTGTCCGGTTGCCACTTTGGAGCCAAATTCGTGGTCTATTGGAGTTGCCTCTGTCCATTTTCAGGTTATGGCATCAAAGTAAGGATGACAAGGAGCGCATAGGAGCAAACGGGAGGTCATTTGGAGGCCGGACGAGGGAGATATGAGCATTACAAGATCGAGTTTTCTGCAGAGTGCAGGGGTGCACGCCGTGCAGGTGTGCACGCCGTGCATGGGTGCACGCCGTGCACTGCCCCCTGCACTATAAATACTCTTGTTTTTGGCCATTTTGGGGAATTCTGGGATCTCTCTTGAACCCCAAACACATACCCACGAACCCTCAAACCCTAGAACACATTTTTGGAGCAATTTGAAGCCATTGGAGCTAGGATTGAAGCCAACAAACCTTGGGAGAAGTGCTTACAAGTGGAGAAGTGAAGATCATCTCAAGGATTCATCCATGGTGTTCTTGGTGACCATTCTTCCTTCTTTTCTCTTTACTCCCTTGGCCATGTGTGGCTGAGTTTCTAGGGTTCATCTTGGATGGGTGGATTAGTTGTGCTATGATAGAGAGATGATTGTATAGAACTTGCCATGATTGATCTTGGTTGTATGAGGATGATTCCTAGACTTGTTCTTAATGCCATTTTATGCCATGTTTGCTTAATTTGGTCCATTCAATGTGATTTGATGCATGAGAGTGCTTGGATTGCATAGATTGTAGGTCTAGGGATTGAAGTGAGTGTGTTCTAAGAGATTAGATCATCTTATTTCAACCATTTTCACTTGATTTCTCTCTTGGGCATTTTATCGAACACTTGGTGTGCATGTGGATTTTCATTCAATTGAGTTTGAAAAGGCTTTTTGGTGAATCTCTTAGTGTTAGAGCATTGATATGAGAGTGTTGTGCCTAGCCTTGTGGTCATAGAGTCTTAAGAGAGGGTCTTGTGTCTTGGCATTTCATCAAACACTTAGAATGCATCCTTATTCACTTAGCTTGAGAGCGAGAGCCTAAGTTGAGTGGTATTAGGATAGGGATTAGGTGCTACGAGAGTGCATTGAGTCTATAGAAGTGAAATGCATGGTCATCCGAATGCAAACTCGATCTTAATTGGCTTGTTTGTTCAATTAGTCATTTTGAGCATGATGAAACTACCCACCAAGAGAACCCCTTTGTCTTTGATTTGAACCACCTTTCTCTCTTGCTTAATCTTTGTTAGTATTGCATTTCTTTGCCTTTGTTTCTGAATTTCTCAATCAAACCAAACCAATTTCAAATGTCTAGACCGTCTATGAGAAGTGTGAGTATTGGTCTATGAGAGGACCCCGTGGAATACGACCTTGGTAAAATCGCTTTTATCACAACCATGACCAATTTGTCACGGTTTCTTATAAACCGTGACTAATTTTGTCATGGTTTACATAAATCGTGACTACTTTTGTCACGATTTACATAAACCGTGACTACTTTTGTCACGGTTTCTTATAAACCGTGACTAATTTTGTCACGGTTTCTTATAAACCATGACTAATTTTGTCACCGTTTACATAAACCGTGACTAAATGTAGTAACTTGTGAGGGAATGGCAATCCGTGTGAGAAAATCTCAGCCAATCCCTTCTCCCCTCTTTCTTATCTTCCTTCTTCCCTCTTTATTCTCTATTTCCTAATGGCCTTTACATATGCATGTAGCATGCCCATTGTACTGTTAAGCTAGTATCTGTTCTATTCAGTTACAAATCTTGGCATCTTCTAGTTCATTTGATTGCTAATATTCAGATTCATGCAGATCATGAAAGATACTTTGATCTCACTACTGCAAAATTACAACGACATGAAAATGCAGTAGCAAATAGTTGATATTTGCTAGGCAATCACTATTTCATGTAGTAATTTGCAGTAGCAAATACTATTTGCCACACCACTATTTGCGACGGGATGCTGACAGTAGCAAATAGGGTGTGGCAAATAGTATTTGCTACTGCAAATTACTACTTGAAATAGTGATTGCCATAGCAAATATCAACTATTTGCTACTGCATTTTCATGCCGTTGTAATTTTGCAGTAGCTTGCAGTAGCTAAAAGTAATTTTTTTTGTAGTGTCTGCTTGACATATCTTGATCCCGAAGACGCAGAAAAGCAGGTACTTGAATATGACACCAGCTTTAGAGTTAAATTCTAAACAAAATTTTCTAATATTACTGTCTATTGTTGAGCATGTGATGACAGCTGTCCAAGACAATCTTTTCTTCGAAAATCTCCTCTCAATTAAAACTTTTTGCATCCTTCATTAAGCTTTTTTCCCCTATGAATGTTTTTGTTACTTGACAAGGGTATCATTATAACATTAAGGCCTTTATTTTCTCGTTATAACAAACGAGAACTCCATGACAAGTTTGCTATATCGGAAGTTATATCCAACTCTTCTCATGGTTGTTGAGTTATGCTTCATAAATTATATTTTTTAATTGTATGTTTACATAATCTATTATCATCCATCAATATGATATCTCAACTATTTGTTATTGCATATGTTGGAACAATTAAAAAATCAATTGCCTGGGAAGAATTGGAGTTGGAACAAGTTAAACAAAATGTGTTGGGCTATAGGGTCCATCTCTGGATCGATGGTGAAGGGCCAGTTATACCTTACTGTGCTTCTGTACGGTCCTGGTCGTAAGTCATTTTTTACTTGTTTATAATTGCTTATTAAGTTATTCCTATTATTTCTATGATTGACATCTAAATATCGTCTTTGTTCGCAGGAAATCATCTTTGTAATTGAAGTCATCCTTAATTTACTCAAATGATTTCAAGATCTGCAAAGGCAAAGCCAACAGAGAAAACAGAGGTGTCATTGCTAACATCATATAAGAACTCGCTATATTCATCTGGTATCTTGTGCATTTTCGTCAGTCATGGGACCTAACTCCTAATATCTGTCAATAAATATCTATGATGTTTTCTGATAAGTCTAGCACGGTGGCTAATCTGTAGTGGAAAATGTTGAAAGAGGGTTGTTGTTTAAGCAAAACATCTAGTCTGATTGAATTTTATTTTTGCAGCTATGTTATTGGATAGTATCCAAGGTGTATTAGAGATTGCTGGATAGTGCTGAAATATTTTGTCAATAGGCTAATCAAGTTCATGCCTGACCGTTACCCTTGGCTTCAGGTTTCTCACATCATTTGTTTTTTTTCATGCTTTACAACATTTTTCCCTGTTGTATAGGTTACCAATTTAAGGTGTCAATCAACCTTCCAATGATTTATTTCAAAGGGTTATATAGTACTACCAACTCATATGTTAATATATATCCGGGATTTTTCTTGTTATACGTTCTTGAGATTTGTTCAGAAATGCAAGCAGGAGTTTGTTATCTTACAGGTATGAGGATATATACGGGCAGTTACATTATCAGTTCTCTTCGATACTTACAGGCAGTTATCCATTTTAAGCTATTTTCTTCTTAGGCTGGAGAAAGTGAGCCATTTGTGTCTAAAATTTTAATGGATCTTTCTTCGACTGTTGGCCGTCTTCAGCCCCATCAAATTCACACATTTTATGAATCTGTAAGTGATCCTTATATGTATGAATGAGTTGGATAGTATAATTGGGTTATTATCGTGGGAGATACATAACTTCTGTTTTGGTTAGGTTGGGCAAATGATTCAAGCAGTATTCGGCGAAAACTTAAGAAGTTTTCACCAAAAACTTCAGTTGAATCCTCCTGTGTACTTTGTTCAATAGTTTTCGGTGAAAACTTGAACTTTTTGCCGAGAACTTCAGCTGGATCTTCGATGGATTTCTTCTAGGATTTTTGGCGAAAACTATGGAAGTTTTCGCCGAAAACTTCAGTCTAAATCAGCTGACTTCGCCTGTGAGTTTCTGAAGATATTTTCGGCGAAAACTTAAGGAGTTTTCGCCAAAACCTTGTACTGGGTAGTTGGAATTTCGGTTCTGACTTTGGTTTGATTTCTGGTTCGATTCTGGTTCACTCCTTGAGGTCTTGAACACGTCCGTGGCTACGTAAATGATGGCAAAAACCTGTGCTATCACAAAAACACTAGAAAACCATCAAATAGACCCAAAAAGGGCCAAAGTAACCAAATCGGAAGGAAATAGGGCAGTTGAGTGAATATTCGCTATTTTACCCCTAAAACCATGTTTCAAGCAAGTAAATGCTGCTTAAATGAGGCTTAAAATCACGTCAATTCGAGTGTCATCAAAATACCCCACTTAAGCTTTTGCTTGTCCTCAAGCAAACTGAACTAGAACACACTCAAATTCACAAATGACACGAGATTAAACTGAGATTCAATTCGAACGATTTGGTTTAGACTGTTCCACGTAGAAAAAGTGACCTACACATGAAAGAACATCAACCAAACAAGTTTTTGATCTCACTAATTTCTGCACACTTCAAGTAGTAGTTTTAACAAAGCTCATTTCTTGGCAAAACAATTAATCATAGTTAACCGACTACGATAACACCAATTCTAATAAAAAAGACTTTAAGCTCAAGCCATGATGTGGATGTGGAGGTAGGAAAAGTGACGTGGCTATCGACTCAACTTCATCCGTTTCTAGATCTGTACGTTACATGTTCTAGCTAGGACCGATTTAAACAACAATTTATTTCAAGTTTCAACTTCTTCCTTTAATTTATTTACTGCATACTAGTGCTCGATACCAAACACTTCACTTAGGTGTTGGACCTGCCTAGCTCACAGTATTTGTGCCTATGCTAGTGCTCAACCTGAACACTTCACTTAGGTGGCGGGCTTGCCTAGCTTTATTTTCAGCACTTTAAAGAACTTTACATTGATTTGCACAACTTAATTACTTGATTTAACCATTTAGCCACTTGATCCTAGCTAGTTATAACTTTTTACACAAGATTTCAAATTGGATTTCCGTTTAATCTCTAGCCACAATCACAGGTGAACAAATATGGAGTGAAAACATGGGGGGAGACGCTAGCATTTATCATCTAAGAACGGTGTTATCGAGCTTTGTGATTAACAAGTCAAAACAATTTAATTGATTCAAGTTCAACTACAAGAGTGATTTATGATCTGTTCTGACCTAGACTCATTTGATTTCAGTGCCGACATGTTGGTTACAGGTTCTAAGAGGAACAGTCTAGACGTCATTGTTCAAAATTGAAGTCAATTTAACATCAAAAGTCAAGAATTGAGCAATTTATGCTAGAGAAATTCAAAATTGAACCACGAAATCACAGAAAATCAAGCAAGATCATGCATAATCATAGAATCCTACCCCACACTTAAACGGTTCTGTGTCCTCACAGAACTAATCTCGAGTAGAGAGATACGAAGAACCTGGAACGTGATGGTCGGTGTAGGGGATGAACACGAAGAGTCCGGAGTAAGCGGAGTGGCTACTCAAGTTCCTACAAAACAAAAACAACAAAAAGATCAAAAGGATACCGGGACAAGTGTCCCAGATCCACACAGAATAAAGTCGAACAAAGAAGGTTTAAGAGAATTTTGAATTTTTTTTTCCAAATTCACGACACGACACTCCTAGAGCAATCTAGATCGTTTAAGTTCAATCAGATCAGCAAAAATCACACCGAAACAGCAGGCACGCAAAACGAGGAAGGCCGAATTTGAACTCGTCTAAATTCAACAATCAGCATGTCCAAAGATTTGAAATTGAAAACCCAACAACTAACCTTTTAGACACGACTCAAGAAAATGGACGGAAAGCGACGAAGTTGGCCAAAAACGTGAAAAGCTTGTTTCGGGGATAACCGGAGCTACAGAGCTCCGATTTGGACGATCAAGTATGCGTTAGAATCGGACCGAAAAAGGAAACTAATTTTTAAAACAGACACAAGTTTTCGGCGAAAACTTTAGAAGTTTTCGCCGCAAACTTCTTCGGAAAACAAGCAAAAAATAAAAAGACGCCACTGTTTGTTTTTTGAGACTAGTTTTCGGCGAGAACTTTTGGTTCTCGCCGAAAATTTATTTAAAAATCCTTTTTTTTCAAAACCCAACCGAAAAAAATCAAAACGAAAGGAAATTAAACTGACACTTTGGCTCCCCCGAACCTGATTCGAACGACGAAAAGACTGACTCAAAAAATTCAAAAACGGACTCCAGCCGTGGGTTGCCTCCCACAAAACGTCTCTTTTAACGTCCTTGAGCCAGACTGTACCTGTTAGGGACCCCAACTCAAGAGCTCCTTGAAGTCAATCGTCTTCTTCAAGGTGTGCGGTTGAGTGCCATGTAGCACTCTAGAAGGGTGATGCAGCCGGTAGTGCTCTAGTAGATCGCGGTTCTGTTTGGATGACCAGTTCTTCTCAAATTCTCCTACTGGAGGAGGAAAGAGGTAGTACGGGGTAGCATGATGAATGAGCTCCATCTTCTCCACCAGATGATCATCCAAAGGTCTCTCGGGATCGAGTATGTAAACTTCTAAATCCATGACCTTGTTGCTTTCCACGTGCTCGTCTCTGGCTTGATCTACAGGTTGACTCGGCGGAAGTGTAGGTGAGGGTATCTCCTCAATCTCTTTGTACTCCTCTTCGGCTTCAACTTCAGGATGGATTGGCTCTATGTCTTCATCAACCACCACCGCCGAGGATTCTTCTAGCTCATAATAGTCATGGATAGGATCATCATCTTCTTCTTCGAACAGCTCTTGAGCGTCTTCTGTCATTAACTGCTTTGGTTGCTCGAGCTTGATGTCCGTCGCGAGATGAGCTTGTAGCATTGAAGAGATATTATCCAAGGCGGATTGGGTTCTCGACGAGCATTGTTGATGTTCATGAAGCATCTCTTGGTTATCTCTAGCGCCTCTTGATGCTCTTGTTGGTGTATCTCTTGGTGACCTTGTAGCATTGAAAAGATATTATCAAAGAGGGAGTCAAATCTCGCCGTTTGTTGTTGTTGTTGATGTAACATCTCTTGGTAATCTTCCATATATGGTGCTTCATTGATGTACCGCTCTCGGTACTGGTCATCCCACCTGTTATCCTGCATAATCAAAACTAAGAAGCACTACCCAGGTAAATCATGGAAATATGGAGGAGAAATAAATGGTAAGGCGGAAAGGTAGAAGAATAATTTGCCAACTCTTCTTTCAAACAATTAGAAGAATCCCCGGCAACGGCACCAATTTGACGACACAATTTTGGCGTGCTTCAAATAACTAATCTACCAAGGTAGACTAGATCGTATTCTACTCGAGGTCTCTTCTTCTTGTCTACTCAAATATGTTGGCAAATTACTCAGGTTTTAACAAGTTGTGCGTGGTGTGAGTTTCACGACTTCTAATCTAATAAAGCAGGAAAATAACAGACAGAAAGATTAAAAGGTAGACTAACAGGAAGATAGACGAGCTTAGATTTCGAATCCCCCTTAGATCACCAAGGCAACGGCAATCACAAGACCAGCGGTTTTCAATTCTAATTCAATCGGTTTCTATACACGACCATAACTCCTGACCCTTAGGTTTAAGATTGGCGAACGTTCGCTCTATCCAATCTAGCTACCAAGATTAATTAGTCGCCCGGGTACGGTCGCCTCTCGCGACGACTAAACTAACTAGTGGAATTACTAACGATTCATGAGTTACTCTTGAAGCGGATTAACCCTAACTAGTTCCTACGAAAGGCACACTCCAATGAATAGGTTAATTGGTTGAATTGATGTTCTAAAGTAAGGCGAGCGTTCGCTTCTATCCTCAGCTTAACAAGAATCTAAACTAGGTGATCAAGGAAGACAGGTTCAAGCGCCAAAGCAGGGAACTATCTAGCGACTACGTCTAGCGACAACATCTGGCGACCAACCCTAACTTGCAAAAACCTAATCTAGGCGATCAACCAGAGAAGAAACATAAACAGTGAAGAACAAAACAACCATGCAAATAGAAACTGATTGAACTTCGAATCTAATTACCGCCAATCCGTGGCTGCTTTAAAGCCCTGGGTCACTTAGAGTTCATCTAATCTAAGCTCTACAAGTTCAGCAACTCATAACGATAACAGAAGAATCAAAGGCAACAAAGGAAATCATCATACAGAGGAAGAACATATAAGAACTGAAAAACTTAATTCTGACGACTCCGGCGAAGCTTCGATCTCCTGAATCTTCAACTTTAAGCTCCGAGCTCTCCGAGGTGGAAGGATGGCGTCGCGATCTCTCCAAGGATCTTCAAACTCTCTAAACTCTATCTTTTCGACCCTAGAGTCGGCTGACTCTCAAAAGTCTGATTTGATTATGTGAAAATTTGAATAATGATTCATTCCCTTGGCTGCCGGCTGCTCTGTTTAAATAGGATTGATTAGGGTTTCCAAGACAGCGCCGAAAAAGAAAAGAGTTTTCGGCGAAAACTTAAGAAGTTTTTGCCGAAAACTTCAGTTGAATCCTCCTGTGTACTTTGTTCAATAGTTTTCGGTGAAAACTTGAACTTTTCGCTGAGAACTTTAGCTGGATCTTCGATGGATTTCTTCTAGGATTTTCGGCAAAAACTATGGAAGTTTTCGCCAAAAACTTCAGTGTAAATCAGCTAACTTCGCCTGTGAGTTTCTGAAGATATTTTCGGCGAAGACTTAAGGAGTTTTCGCCGAAAACCTTGTACTGGGTAGTTAGAATTTCGGTTCTGACTTTGGTTTGATTTCTGGTTCGATTCCGGTTCACTCCTTGAGGTCTTGAACACGTTCGTGGCTACGTAAATGATGGCAAAAACCTGTGCTATCACAAAAACACTAGAAAACCATCAAATAGACCCAAAAGGGCCAAAGTAACCAAATCGGTAGGAAATAGGGTAGTTGAGTGAATATTCGCTATTTTACCCCTAAAACCACATTTCAAGCAAGGAAATGCTGCTTAAATGAGGCTTAAAATCACGTCAAATCGAGTGTCATCACCCGAGCACCAGGCATGGTGCCAGGCGCTACAAAGGAGCGCTTAGGGCGAGCCGCCAAACGGCTCGGGCGTTTTGGAAAATTCCAGTTGCTCTGGATAGCTGGAGACCTCAGGAACATGGCCCAACAAACGACGTTGCAATCGGAGGAGGAATGAAGGAGGAGCCACGTAGGGAAGTGCTCATACACGATCGAGGTTCATGCATGCAATCCCACCGAGACAAGGATTCCCACTCGGGCAGGAGAACAGGTTGCCACGACCAGAAGACCCCGTGCCTAAGTCTCTAGGACTGGGACACCATTAGAAAGACAAAGCCGCGTGAGAAGCCCGCCCGCCGGCCCAGAACTGCCCGACCACCCATGAAGCTGGCTGGATTTAGGGTTTTGCCCGGATTGCCATATTTTGCCTATTTAGTCTTTTCCTTGCATACCAAGACACTTTTATCTTTTCCTTTTAAGTTTTCCTTATTTAGTTAGCTTGTTTAGGTCATTCTTAATCTTTCCTAGTTAGGATTAAATTATTTTATTCCTAGTTAGGAAGTAGCTAAATAGGTGAGGAGTGCTTGTTCCCTCTATAGATAGAGGCCTTCGGCCACCCTTTGTAAGGCAGACTTTAATCAATTAATAAACCCCTTTTCATAACATTGTTCTAGACCCCTTTGAGTATGTGCAAGAGCACGACTTAAGGTTTGGCTTATCATCAAGAGCATCCATCTCTTGGCGTGGCACCCTCGACTTGATACTTCTGGTTCCTAGCTCTCTATGGCTAGTGGGTCAAAGTCCTTTTCCGCCCCGGTTCTGAAGGTTTCTCTCGTTGCTAGGATCATCAGCTTGTGGTGTTCAAGATTCGTCTGCCCACGGTTGCAGCGGTTCACATCAGTTGGTATCAGAGCACGGTTCAACACTAGGACCACACTCTATCCCAGTCTCCAGGTTCATTCTTGGATTCATATCCTTTATTTTCCTTGTAATTCAGAAAATTGGTTCAGAAAACTTCCCATCTATTTGAATTCCTTCAATCGGTTTGGTATTGTAAGGCAAAGAAAATTAGTTGGCTATAAGAAAAAGAAAAGAAAGCAAGGCCACCCTTGCCAAGTTTGTTTCCTTTTTGTTATAAAAGAAAATCTAAGAAGAGCGGATAGGTATTTGCTTATGCTTGCTTGAAACTAACCATGGCAGACGAGAGAATGGAGAATTTGGAAGGCCAGATCCAAGGCCTTAGAGGAATCTTGGCTGGAATACAAGAAGCCCTAGCCAGACTTGAGACAGACAACCGAGGCCGCCATGAGAGAAGAGATGACGAAGGAGAATATGATGAAGATGGAGATCTCAACCGAAGGGCTAGAAGGTTAGTCCAAGAGATTGATGATGATGTGAGCAACCTCAAGCTCACCATCCCTAAGTTTGCCGACAAGAATGATGTTGATGAGTACTTGGATTGGGAGAGAAGTATGGAGGACTTCCTCGAGTGCCATCACTATTTGGAGAGAAAGAGGTAATTGTGGCTACCCTTGAATTTACTGACTATGCTACTCTTTGGTGGAGCCAATTCAAGAGACAGGTTCAAAGAGATGAGGAGGTACCCATCGAGTCATGGAGAGATCTCAAGGGAAGATGAGGAAGAGGTTTGTCCCGGCTGCCCACATCCGAGACTTGCACACCTCACTCCAGGCTTTGAAGCAAGGAACCATGTCTGTAGAGCAGTATACCAAGGAGATAGAGATGCTAGTGGCAAGGCTAGACCTCAAGGAGGAGCAGGAACCTAGGATAGCCCGGTTTGTAGGAGGGCTACACCCGGACATCATGTACCAAGTCAACATACTCAACTATGTTGACTATGAAGACTTGAAAGCCCTAGCCATCCGAGTTGAGAGGTAGATGAAAAGAGGTTACACAAGAAGGCCAGCCCCTTCAGCCAGTAGCCAATGGAGAGGAGGCTCCAGTTCATCCAGCCTCGAAGCACCGGGCCCCGAGCAAACCCTAACCCTAGGGAACTGGCACCACGGGTAACAGCTACTCAATCTACTCGTACTGTACAGAATTCTAACCCACGTCCTAGTGGTATTGTGTGCTTTAAATGTAAAGGCAGAGGACACGTCTCAAGAGACTGCCCCAACCAAAGGACCATGGTGATGAGAGAAGGAGAGATCCAGACGGATGATGAGGAGGAGGATGAGAAAAAGAAGGAAGAAGAAGGAGAAGAATCTGAAGAAGGAGAGGAAGTGAAGCCAGAAGGGCTTGAGAAGTTTACTGGGATGTTCTCAAAAATCCCAGCCCCGGAGTCAAAGAATCTGCTCAGCCCCGACGCTCAGCCCCGCCTCGGCGCCCAGCACAGCCCCGGCGCCTAGCACAACCCCGTCGCTCAGCCCAGGCCCGGCGCCTAGCACACCCCCGGCGCTCAGGCTAGCCCCGGCACCTAGGCCTATCCCATCCCCCAGGCAAGACCCGATACACTCCAGATCAGCCCCAGTACGCTCCTGACCGGCCCCGGCCCCAGCCCCAGTATCGTCCATACCACCCCCGGTACTCCCAGGACTGCCCCGGCCCCAGACCGGCCTCGGTACGTACCTGCCCAGTCCCGATTCACCTCAGCCCCACCCCGGTGCGCCAGGCAACTTCGGATTTCAATGGGAAGCTATCTCCCACCGAATCCTAAGGGCCGTCCCGATCGAGGAAGTAGAAAATATGGAGCTGGACGAAGAAATCGGCGAACAGGTCAAAGGAAAAGGAGAACCTGACTTGGGAATCGATGAGGTAATCTCATCGGACACCTCACCGAGTCTAGATATCCTTGTGGACAGTTTTTCTGAAAGAGAAAACATGGACACCGATGACCAAAGCTACGAATGACCAGAACCTTGGTGTGTCACTGATTCAAGTGAAACTCTGGGTCTAAAAGATGATGTTGAGTCTCTTCCAAACATGGCCACCCAAGTTACGAAGTGTGGAGAGGATTGCTGAGTGCACAAAGAGAGCCCAAGATGGATTCGAGGGCGAATCCAAGGCAAGAAGAGGGGGATGATGTGATCCTCCATGGCTGCCCAAAGGCCTACAACTATTCCTACACCCCACCAGGGTCCCCAGTTAAAGGCAGAACCCTAGGCCCTACAAGAAGCGTGTAGGGCCAAGGAAAGCTCTCCAACACATCATGAGGCCAAAGTATGTAACTAAATATAGGCTCAGGCCTCCACCAGCAGGTAGGAGAGCTAGATTGAAGGAGATTCCACTCCAGGCAATGTTGCTGGCCAAGGCACCCGATCCGAGCCTAAGGGCCCTAAAAGGCCCTGGACCAATCCCCATGAGCCCTGGAGGAACTGACCACTCTTGGGATCCTCTGGAAGCATTCCTGAGTACAGGAAGTAAAGGCCCAAGAGTACTTGACCAGCAAGGGATGGCACCTGAAGACAGGCCCCGGAGCGAGCCCGCGAGCGATCGGCCAAATGCAAGCACTAAGCCCTAGACCAAGTGCCACGAGCCTTGGACCAACTCCAGCCCGTAAAGATCCTCTGAGAACATTTCTGAAGACTTGGCAGACGAAGAATGCCAAAGGCCTGGCCAGAAATGGAGATGGCCGAGACATGAGCCAGCCCCGGGCACCGGGCACGGTGCCAGGCGCTACAAAGTAGCGCTTAGGGCCGAGCCGCCAAACGGCTCGGTCGTTTTAGAAAATTCCAGTTGCTCTGGGTAGCTGGAGACCTCAGGAACACGGCCCAACAAACGGCATTGCAATCGGAGGAGGAATGAAGGAGGAGCCACGTAGGGAAGTGCTCATACACGATCTGGGTCCATGCATGCAATCCCACCAAGACAAGGATTCCCACCCGGGCCAGGCGAATAGGTTGCCACGACCAGAAGACCCCGGGCCTAAGTCCTTCTAGGACTGGGACACCATCAGAAGGCCAAAGCTGCATGAGAAGCCCTGCCGCCAGCCCAGAACTGCCGACGACCCATGAAGTTGCCCGAATTTAGGGTTTTTGCCCGGATTGCCAGATTTTGCCTATTTAGTCTTTTCCTTGCATACCAAGACACTTTTATCTTTCCCTTTTTAGTTTTCCTTATTTAGTTAGCTTGTTTAGGTCATTCTTAATCTTTCCTAGTTAGGAATAGATTATTTTATTCCTAGTTAGGAAGTAGCTAAATAAATGAGGAGAGCTTGTTCCCTCCCTATAAATAGAGGCTTTCGATCACCCTTTGTTAGGAAGACTTTAATCAATTAATAAACCCCTTTTAAGAACATTGTTCTAAACCCCTTTGAGTATGTTCAATAGCACGACTTAAGGTTTGGCTTATCATCAAGAGCATCCATCTCTTGGCGTGGCACCCTCGACTTGATACTTCTGGTTCCTAGCTCTCTATAGCTGGTGGGTCAAAGTCCTTTTCCGCCCCGATTCTGAAGGTTTCTCTCATTGCTAGGATCATCAGCTTGTGGTGTTCAAGGGTCGTCTGCCCACGGTTGCAGCGGTTCACATCATCCCTACTTCCCCCAACAAAAGCAACAATCTCTTCTTTGATTCACTCAATCAATCGAGTCTCATCTCTATTGCACTGAAGGAAAACGCGTCGACATCTCTCTGCCCAGATTAAGCTGATCATACTCCTCCAAAGTAGCCTCTTTGCTTTCATTTTAGGTCTGTCACCATTCCAAGTTGCTGTGAAGTCTAAGGATTCTGACCAAGACAAGCCATTCAACTCCGGCAACAAGTCACCAATTAAGTGCCTAGTGTAATCACACTCTGACAAACAAGTGCTCTCTTGTTTCCCATGCCTTACCACACAGTACACAATCATCCACTACGGCAGGGTTCCAAATTTTGATCTTATCTCGGGTAGCTACTCTATCCTTAAAATGAGCCAAGCAACGAAAGATAACTTTGAACTTTGGCATATAATCACCATTCCACATTATATCCCCATCAGTGTCCACATCCATAAACTGCCTAACTTTTGATCTTAATTTCAACAGATTTATCCAATGCCCCGACCCAACAGTCGGCGTCACATTCCAAAACACTCTCCCCTTTAACCTACACTTCCGAATCCAGGCAACCCAAAGTGATCCTGCTTTCAACAGCAAACTCCAAATATGCCTAACTACATTTGCACAGTTCCAACTCCTCATATCCCGTAAGCCAACACCACCTTCTTGCTTTGGAAGAGCAACATTTTTCCAAGCTGATTTAGCCCTGCCAGTTCCAACAAGTTTTCCCCAAAGGAAGGCATTGCATATCTGCTCAACCTCGTTAATAACACACAGAAGGCAGTATAAAATGTGACATCCAATACTGCAACTTCCCTCCAATGACAGAGTCAATCAATTGACACTTCCCAGCATAAGAAAGTTTCTTTGCACACCAATCTGTAACTCTAGCTGTAATACTATCAACAAGGGACTTACAGTCACACTTCCTTACTTACCAGAGGTAAGGGGAATCCCAAGGTAACGAAAGGGAAGGCTCCCTTTCATAAAACCTGCAGCATTAACCAGCTCATCTGCTTCTCCACTTGTAACACCTTCTAAGTAAATGTTACTCTTTTCAGGGTTAAAGCACAACCCAGAACACCTATGGAACCTTTTTAACACCTCCTGCAACTCTGCAACTACTTCATTGTTGACTTTTGTAAAAACTAATAAATCATCAGCAAAGCTCAAGTGAGTTACCTGGACCCCTTTGCATTGAGGATGAAACTGGAGTTTTTTTATCACCAATGGCTTGATCAAAGAAACAACTAAGCACTTCCATGGAAATGACAAAGAGGTAGGGTGAGATGGGGTCACCCTACCTTAAACCTCTTTGTGCTGGAAAATAACCTTTAGAGGTACCATTTATATTAACTGAAAGCATGGTTGAGGTAAAGCATGTAATCCATTCTATATAAACCTGAGGAAAACTCATAGCATCAAGAGTAGCAGCAACAAAGTCCCATTCCACTAAGTCAAAAGCCTTCATCAGATCAATCTTCATGGCACACCTTACAGAGATATCAGACTTAGTATAAGTTCTAAGGAGCTCATGATCAAGAAGGATCCCATCTCCTATAGAACGACCTTTATAAAAGCTGTTTGAGCTGGACTAATAAGTGAGGGAAGCACACTCTGTAATCTGTTTGCAAGCACTTTAGACACTATCTTATAGACAACATTGCAGCAAGCAATTGGTCTATAATCTTTCATGTTGGCTTCATTGAACTTTTTAGGAACTAATGCAAGGAGAATAGAGTTCACATACCCTGGCAGTTTCCCATCATTAAAGAAACTCAACACTGCTGCAGTCAAGTCATCCTTCACAATATCCCAACTATGTTTAAAGAAAAGAGCACTATATCCATTCGGGCCAAGGGTTTTGCCATCTGCAATACTGGAGAGGGATCTTCTAATCTCATCTTTAGTAACTCCTCTTACCAACATATCACCCTGCTCAACAGTCAGTTTTCTTTTGATTATATTAGGGATCATGTTCACTTCCACCTTGATTTTTTGACCAAGTAACCTCTTATAGAAATCTACTGCAATTGTAGCAATATCATCAAACTCCTCTTTCATAACCCCATTTGCATCACATAACTGCCTTATAGTATTAGTCACATGTCTAGATTTGGCATAATTAAAGAAAAAAGCTGTGTTATTATCACCAAGAGTAATCCAGTTCACTTTAGCCTTTTGCTGGAAAATGCTTTCTTCATCCTGCTTAAGCAATTGTAGCTCCTCTATACATTCCTTCAGCCTCAGTAAAGTAGCTGAGGATATGGATGATTGTAAACGCCCTCCTTTAGTAATAAGAGTTCCTTCTCCTTAACTCTAACTTTATCATGAATGTTAGAATAGCAACAATTATTCAACTTCTTCAGCTCAGCTTTAAGTTCCCTCAATTTCTTATGAGACAATAAAAGTTATTTCCTCTACACCTCCTTCTCCAAACCTCCTGAACAATCTGCTTGTAATCCTTGTGTTTGGTCCAGCAGGCAAAGAATTTAAACCCCTTAGGATGAGATACCCCATCATAATTTGTGTCCATATAAACCGCAAAGTGATCTGAGTCAGTGGTAGGAATGATCTGAACTTTACTACCAGGCAATCGTACCTGATAGTAAAGCTCTATCCAGCTTTCTAGGCACCAAACCCTCATCTTTATTATTCATCCAAGTAAATATAGGGCCATGGGAAGAGTGGTCCCGCAACTCACAGTCCCTAACACAGCCACGAAATCCTCCATACTTTCAAAGGAAGAGGGGACAGTGGAAGCTTCCTCAAGTTTCAAGAAAGCATTAAAGTCACCTGAAACCATCCAAGGATCATTGTCTTGTTTCAATTCCCTCAATTTATCATAGAGCCTCCTTCTCCCACTAACATCATTAGCTGCGTAAACAAAGGTGCAGTACAAAACACTCGGTAGATCAATTTTAATGTGCACATATTGATCTCCAACATCCAAGACACTAACAGGGATATCCTTCTTCCAAATTAACCAAACCTTTCCAAGATCTCCATCAAAAGCAAACACCCCCAGCCAACCAGGAAAACGTTCATCAAACAAAGCATGAGTTTTATCATACCGAATTCTAGGTTCTAGCACAGCTATCATATCTAGATTATACTGCTTAATATAACTAACTACAACATTATACTTACTTCTTTTATTAAAGCCTCTAGTGTTCCAAGTCCAGATTCTCATCGCTGAGTAGTTTTATGTCTGGTTTTCACACCAGAGTAAATATACTTCTGCTTAGAGGGAGCTTCTCGGTTAAAAGGGAAGTAATCCTTCAACTGATCTTTCCTACCACTTGGCTCAGGATGAACATACTCCTCCTCTTCATAAAAAATCTCATCAGCCTCAAGAACCTGAACATCGCTATCATCAGAACTCAGATTACCAACCGGATCTCCAGTCCCCTGCTTAGGAATATCACCAACTATTTTTGTAGTATTAGTATCCACTATTCTACAAAATTTGATAATTTGTTCCACTTGATTTCATGATGTTGGTCCCTGATACTAAATCTAAGCCCCTGTTTCAACTAATAATTTGCAGACAAATACAAGCATTGCAAACTCTTTCAGGACTTATTTTTTACCTCAAATTTCTTTGATCTTTTCAGACTTGTTCAATTTGTACAGGTACGCTATTACTTCTAGGAAATCTTTTAACTTGGTCTTCTTTTCAGATTTATTCTTCCTGATCTGAAAGTCTCAATGATCATTAACTGTTGGGTTGTGTTGGTTCTCTTGTACAGAATGTATAGTGAGTTAATTTCAAAAAGTCCATATGCGTCTGGTAGATTATGCTAGGAATTTGCCTGATGCTAGAGAAGCTGTGATTCTCTCACTTTCCACGACAATTATAAAGAAGTATGTACTTAGTAAACTTTTTGTAATATGCACCTCTCATGTTTTCTTTTGTAGCTTCTCTGTTCTGTTTAAAAATTATAAGTGATTGTTCCATTGCAGTGAAAAAAAAAACTGCAAATTATGAAAGAAATAAGAATGCATTTTCACAAAAGTGTAGTTAGACGTTGTCTAGGCATGCAGTTTTCTTTGGGGTGTAATGTACATTCCTTTCTCTTGTGATGGTTCCAATATGATTTCTTTTTGTTTACTTCCTGTAGGTACTACTCTACAATGATTGATTATATTCCTCTAATTTTCGAAGATGTTGTCTAGTGTACTTCCGAGGTGAGATTGTTGCTAGTAAATAACTCCCCCTGCGTTTTTGCTATATATCCCTGAATCTTTGGGGAAGTCTGTTCACCACTAATTTGAATGAACAAAATCAAATAGCTAGTTGAAGGCTTTCTTTAGTCATCCAAGGTGTTGAACTCGTTGATGCTAGTCGATCTTGAAAACCCACTTCTATTTTTTTAATTTGGTAGAGAAATTGGAAGCTTTCTACAAGAATTTGAGGCTCTATTTATTTCTTAATTAGTACATAGACCAAAACCCGTTTTTCTAATTCCTGTTCACGAAATGAGCCTTTAATGGGCCAGCTCGTGAGCTATATTATTTGAGTCAGCTCATGAGCCGTGAACGAGCTAGAAAACGAGCCGGCTTTCGAGCCAGACTCAACGAGTCGACGAGCTGAGCCAGCTCACGAGCCTACCGAGCTGAGTCAGGGTAGGCTCGGGCTAGTCTCATTTACTATCGAGCCAGCTCGTTAACAAACGAGCCAAGTTTTGAGCGAGCTTTTTAGCCATTTTTCCGAGTCGAACTCCGAGCTGCTCGCGAGTGACTTGGCTCATCAACAGCCCTAATTGGGATAAATGCCTTCTTATATTGCACTTTTGGATAAATATTCACTATTCAGCTAGGGGGTGGCCGCGACACAGTATGAGAATTGTTTAAAGAGAGAAGAGGAGAGGAAAATATAGAGCATCCATTTAGGTTTTACAAAACAAAAGAGTATATATATGTAATAGATTTTACATTTTGATGCATAAACCGTAGAAAATGACTAATAATATCATATATGTTTTTAAAAGTGATAAATAAGAACTATAATCATGTGACCGATTTATTACGCCGAATTTTACAGTCTAATCACAGTCGGACCTTAAACTCTTGAACCTCTCACTGGACCAGTTCAATGTCTGATCTGGTCCTGACAACCTTGGTAATGACTAACATATAAATAACAAAAATAATTATGGGCGATGACGGACAAAACAATCACCAGCAATTTATAAAGTTGCTGCACTTTTTAACTTTATTTGCTAAACTCCTCCTCCTTCCCAAAACCCAAAAACACTTTTTGCCTAAAATAATTAGTGTCCCTATTTTCCTCCTTTAAATATCCTAATCCAATCAGCTCACTTCCTTATATCTATGCCACAAGCATATGAGATTGATTAATCATTAATGGCAGACCACCATCAAAGTAAATCTGGAGGAAATAACTCAGAAGAGCATGATTCTGATCATCACTTGCAGACTCATTCTTCTCTTCATTCACAGCTTAGCCTTCCAACAGTTCCATCTCTAACCTCACAGCAACACCCACATAATAACCCAGCTGGATGCTTCCGCTCCAACTTACCCAACACCTGCCTAACCACTCTTAAAGGCCATACCTCCAATGTTTGTTCTCTCACCATTGCTGGTAACTTCCTATACAGTGGCTCATCAGACAAGGAAATTAGGTCATGGAGAATATACCCTTTGGATACATCTAAATTATTAGATGATCAAGACGTTGTAGCAGGGGAAGGAAAAGGGGCAGTGAAGTCATTGCTGGTTTTGGAAGACAAGCTATTCAGTGCCCATCAGGATCACAAAATCAGGGTTTGGAAAATCAGCAATCAGCAGCAGCACAACAAGTTACAACGTCTAGCTACTTTACCAACACTTGGAGACCGTGCTTCCAAGATTCTATCACCTGGGAATCAGATTCAGATACGGAGGCACAAAACATCAACATGGATTCAACATGTGGACACGGTTGCAGCACTGGCTGTATCAAGAGACGAGTCTATCCTCTACTCAGTTTCATGGGACAGGACGCTCAAGATTTGGAGAACAAGTGACTTCAAATGCCTGGAATCAATACCTAATGCACACGATGATGCAATCAACGCAGTAGCATCATCAGGAGATGAGGATGGAGGAGCAGTATTTGTGTATACAGGATCAGCAGACAAGAAAATAAAGGTGTGGAAACAGGTGCTGGGAGATAACAAAAAATGGGGAAAGTATTCACTTGTGAAGACACTGGAGAAACACAATTCAGGGATCAACGCATTGGCTCTAAGTCAGGACGGTTGTGTTATGTACTCAGGAGCCTGTGACAGATCAATTCTGGTGTGGGAAAAGAATCAAGAAGGGAACTTTGTAGTGATTGGAGCACTTAGAGGGCACACAGAGTCAATCCTGTGCTTGTTTGTTGTGTCTGATTTGGTATGCAGTGGTTCTGCAGACAAGACTGTAAGAGTATGGAGAGGAGGAGTAGATGGGAGATATTCATGTCTATCAGTTTTGGAAGGACATACTGGACCCATCAAGTGCTTGACTGCAACAGTTGATCCTATCAAGGATTCCTACTATGTATACAGTGGGAGTTTGGACTGTGATATCAAGGTTTGGAAGATTAGAGTCCCTCTTCTCTAACTAGGTAATTAATAATAATAAATTTTTGATGAATAAACAAGACTGATCTTTTTGTTTTCTTCTTAAGTTTGTCCAGTTGGTTTAGCATATAGAATGAATTTCTGAGGACAACTAGTCTTTCTTTTAAATGTTTATGATTATAAAATTCCCTTTTCCCTTTCCCTTGTTGTGCTTTATTATTCTTTTCAATGCAAATTGTCTTTTGGAGGTTACTAAAGTAGTGGGTGGAGAAACAATACGCTTAAAATAATAAAATTAAATTAACTAGCTAGCTCATTGGAAGAAAAGGAAATAATTCCAATAACCCACCCACACAGCTAATCTTATCCTTGCGAGATTTCTCACATTATTAATATTTTTCAAAAGCCTGCCTTCCCATTTAATCAATCATTTGAACCCCTATCTTATATTAGGATTACCTTTATTTTATCTTACTCAGTCAACCGATAATATTTTATATCTTTTTGGTAAAAAAAAGTGTCGTAGTATCAGATTAATTATTCAAATATGTCCTGAGATTTATAGACGCCCAACGAGTCATACAAGAAATAATAGCCAAGATTACAATCACACACATGTATCATATGGATGCCATAAGTAGTCTGGTAGACGTGACACAACTTGAACTCTCAATCCCAACTCAGAAGCTCAAGGAATTGAATCACTTCCATAGAGTGATGATGACTGATATTTCCTTTAGCAGTTAAAAAAGCTAGAACAGTTCTTGAGTTGGTTTGAACGAAGACCTTCCCATGGCTAGTATCCCATGCCAAATTAAGCCCAACAAATCACATCACGTAACTTAGCTCTAGTTATAAAACTAACTCCCAAGTTCAAGGTAAATGCCAATAGACAGTTACCCTGGTCATTTCGAATCAGCCCTCCAACTACAGCTCTCACACACGCCACAAGAACTGACACATTAGCATTCACTATCGACCAACCAGTTGTTTCGGGTTCCTAAGAAATTTCTCTCAACTCGGGTCTGTTCACATAACCTTCCACGATCACGATGATAAGCTTGTTTGATCATCATGACCCATGTTTTGATTCAGAAGATGAGGTCCTCGTTTGTATTTAATTCCAATAAAAATTGTAACGCCCCGTTACTGGTTCATTGATAGTAGTCTTAGAGTTGGGACTAATAAGTGTGTGACATTGTTGGGTTTCTGTGTTATTGTTGTTGTGTTATGTTTTCCTAACACGGACATCACCACGGGCGTGGTGGCCTACCATAGACTGTAACACCCATTTTCGGTTTTCATTGTCAAATCCATGAGTGAACCAGAAATGACTACTACTCGTGAATCATTTTGAAATAAACAACATAAATCCAGCGAAAATAACCAATCCATCAAATAAAAGGGTCTTGGGATCAAGTATAACACATACCATAACTGGTCGAAATATCAACCTGAAAATACATCATAAATCCGAAATAATATGACAAAATAACGAAGGAAAGGTTCTAGGAATAAGAAATGGAGGGTCGGGGGTTCACTTTCGAGCTTAGGGTCAACTATTGAAGAAACCGGGTAGAAAACGAGTCAATGCAAGGCAATAATCATCCACAACCCTCACACACTTCATCAAGCCATGGCCTAGGATCTCTAACGAGGTCCTACTACTATGAAAGTGGCAAGACAATCGATCTTTCGACCAAACTAGTCAAAACCACTATGGCCTCCACATGCTCGATGAAATGCCTAGGTGAAAAATCACCTAAAGTTCCTACGGCCTCGGTTGATCAGGCAAGAGATATTTTGAGATATTTAGACAAGTTCAGTATTGCTTCAGATCGAGCTATTAGTAAGGACAAGTCGGTTATTTTTTGCTTTAAAAACACCAACCAGAGGATTTGTAATGAGATCTCATTGGAGTTTGGGATACCCTTGGCCAAGGATCTTGGGAAATACTTTGGTGTCCCAGTGTTACATGGGTGGACGATCTCGACCACTTACTAAGGTATCTTGGATAGAGTTGATCAAAAACTTATGGGATGGAATGCAACGTCTCTTTCTCTTGCAGGACGAGTCACCCTTGGGAAGTCGGTACTGGCAGCTATCCCCGCATATGCTATGCAAACTTCGGTCTTACCAAATACCACTTGTGATGAGATTGACAATCAGGCTCGAGACTTTGTCTAAGATTTTTCTGTGGGGGATAGGAAGGTTCACTTGGTTTCTTGGGACCGGATTTGTGTGATGCAGGAAAATGGTGGCTTGGGGCTGAATCTGCGAGGCTTCTTAATCTTGCATATATGGTGAAACTCGCTTTTCTATTTTTTCAGAACCCAACCATTTTATGGGTTTGTATCCTCCGGGGACAAATACTTCAAGGAGACATTAGAGGGTTTTAACCCTCGACACAAGTTGTCCCAATCAACAGTCTAGAAGGGGTTATCGGAGGAATGGACTACGATAATGTGGGGCTCCAAAGCAGCCATTAGAGATGGTCGCCATACACTTTTCTGTTCTACTCGCAGGCTAGACGGGGTGTCCAACTCCTTGATTTGACTGACCGAGATGCCTCGGAGTTAAATCTTCAAGATTCGATGGTCGGCTTTGTTGACAAGGAGGGTTGCTGAGATTTTGTGAAGCTGTGTGGGTGCTTTTCAAAGGAAGCGATGGATTTGATTGTTTGAATGACACCACCTACAGATGGTGGGGGTGAAGATCAATGGGTGTGGGGTGTGAGAAAGATGGGAAGTTCATGATTAGATTGGCCTATGTGTTACTCCGGGAAGGAGTAAAACACCCACCGACATATCTGTGGAAGACGACTTGGCGGGGAAAGGTTCCCAACAGAGTCTGCCACTTCTTGTGGTTAGCTGGTTAGGATCATCTACTCACCAATAGTCAACGGGTGAAGCAGAGGTTGACATCCAATCCTACCTACTCGCTTTGTCAAGATCAAGAGGAAAATGCAATTCACATCCTCAGAGATTGTTCTTTCGCGAAGGAAAGTTTGGGGAGCCAATGCACTACAATCTCCGAGAGCACATTGGGATGTGTCAATTCAACACACCTAAATCATGCAACAGACTTCCTAGATGATATTGGCCACGAGTATCCAGAGGGTTGCCATTTGATTCTGATTACGGATGCTAATCTTGGGTATTTCCCCAGATACTAGAACTAGTGGCCTCATCATTACCAAAAAAGATAAATATCTACATCGAAAGTAAAAGTTGAAATGCTACCAAAATCACAACTTGAGCCCTTGCAAATCACTTAAACAAAAACAAACACCATTCACCAACCTTACCACTCAACTCTACCTACAACCTACCAAGAATAATAGTGTGTTAATTCAAAACTCTCAAATTTGGTTTTTCTTTATTACATTCAACAAACTCATCTATTCCGATATATTTAAAAGATAAAAAGGGGAGAAAAATTAATTAATTAAGTAAAATAGTTTTCAACTCATACCTTGAAATGGAATAAACCACTCCAAAGTCCAATCTCTGCATCTGACAAATTCAGGCTGAGCTGACAACTAACTTGCCACAATCCCAGCTAAACTCAGCATCTTCTCACTCTATCGTATCTGAGCGGATGAACAGATCAAACCTGAAGCATCTGCCCCAACAACTGCAATATCACATACTCCGCATATTTTTCCCTCCTGCTCAGGTACAAACCGAGCTGAACAGTATGGGCAACACACATCCCTTTGCCCACGATATATTGGAACATAAGTAGCCCCGCACACTACAAATGGGTTCCGATAATCATACTTCAGCTGCGTAGCATCAC
The DNA here is from genome assembly GCA_034768395.1 of Linum lewisii. Lineage (NCBI taxonomy): Eukaryota > Viridiplantae > Streptophyta > Magnoliopsida > Malpighiales > Linaceae > Linum > Linum lewisii. The sequence goes on along the minus strand of CM068303.1, from coordinate 27,391,296 downwards.
TCATATTCTTCTCTGAAGCCTGCACCACTTGTCTTGCTCTCTTTGCATGCTCCTCGTTTGGTGGGTTTGTTTCCAGTAGACGCCTGGCAAAGTTACCAGCTGTAGCAAAGTTCTTTCCCTTGTAGCATACTGTCATCGCATTCTGCAACGCTAGTCTTAAGTGAGGGGTTTGTAGGTTGCAATGTGTGAAGTAGGCAGCTAGCTCCTGTTGACGAACTGGTTCGTCCTTCATTTCCCTCCTCCTCAGTTCCAACTGTAGCCCCAGGACGTATTCCTTCACTATGATAATCAACTCTTTAACTTCATCAACCTCTCTTCTTGACTCCACGACTATCAGAGGGATTGTATGAAGAATGCTGACAAAGTATTTAAGTGCCTCTGTGAATTTCCCAGCCGTAGTGGCTTTGTAACCAGCCTTAAGCTTTTCTTCCAACTGACCAAAGCTGTATACCAGTGATGGAGCACCTCTCACATTGGGGCTTGCAGACTCATTCCATCTTTCAACTGCCAGTGCTATCACCGAAGTCGCTGACATAGCACGCAAGTAAGACTGGCTTCCAGTATGAAGATCAAGGAACATAGATTTCAGTGGAGTAAAATTTTTAATTCCAAGTTGCCTATGGAGCAATCTCATGGCACCATCGAAATTCCCAGCTGCCACATGTTCGGCAGCAAGAGATGACCTCTGAGTCCATATGTGACTTACAGGCATGCCGGGAGTTGGAGCCACAAAAACTGAACTTCTGACTGAAGCTTTAGGTGTATCTGCCTCTTGAGGCAGATCCAAGTCCTCATCAAGACCCCATCCTCCTTCCTCATCATTGTCTTCAGCAACTTCACCATCATCCAAACCAACTGCAACATCTCCATTCTGTAAACCATCCACATCAACCATTTCCAGTTCCTCACCCCAATGGCCATCAGCTGCTTCTTCATCTTCGTCATCTCCTCTTGGGATATTCTCCAACCCCCCTTCAAATATACCTTTCATCACTCTCAGTAGGGGCCAATCGCCAGAACACATGATGGGGGTTGGAGGCATCAGAAGAGAAGGAACTTTACCCTCGGGCAAAGATGGAATCTCATCTCCCAAATCAGCTGCTAGGCGATCCGCTACGTCCCCTAGACCATGCACTTTAGCTGTGATGTATGCCAGGGGTATTTGCCCAGCAGTCTCCAACATCTTAACACGCTCTTGAATGTCACCCAAATAGAGAGCGTTGTGAAACTGACCCATGACATCATCCTTAACCTCCGCAATTTTCAACATCTTTGACAACTTGTCTAGATTCCCAGTAATCAAATACAAGAAAGATAACCTCTCGAAATTTTGTGTCCTCTGATAGGCATACTCCACAATACCCGCATTGCCTTGCCGGAGAGCTTCCACCCCTAGCCTGTACCAATGATCTTTCTCATCGATTTCCTTAGCTGAAGCAACAGCAATCTGTATGTTCCCGCTCTCCAGAGCCAAATTAAATCTTGTTCTTTCATCCTTAACAAAATGCAAAGCAACTTCTGGGAATCCTTTATGCTGCAAATATGCAATCATCGCCTGCCCACACAGCTGTGAGTTCCTAATCATGCTCATAACATGATCATATCTCTTCTTCAAAAGAGATAGTTTGAACATATATTCTGTGGGATCAATGATAATAGTTCTATTCTTTCCTTCTCTATCCAGGCAAAAGATTGTATTTCCAGAAACCTTAGTAATATATATTGGGACATCAAGGGTTCTAATAATACCACTATCTCCATTTGGAAGACAATATTTCATGTGATTTAGAGTAGAATATATGAAAATGCCATTGTCATCCCAGGCTCCACTCTTAACACGAATTGTCTCATGAAGAGTGCATTGATGCACAAGCCTCTTATTTCCTATGATAATGGCATGCTTGCTGAGTAAGGCAACAGTCTCCATATCATTAGACCAAACAACATACTTCACAAAAGGTGTCGGAAGGTCTCCAAGTACAAGTCTCTGCTGAAGATCAAATATAACGACTCTATCCTCAGCTCTACAAAGCACATTACCAGTACCAGCATAAAATATTGCATCTGTAGCAATGGGAAGACCACTCTTTTTGACAACCTCATTCTTTAGGTTCTTGACCAACACTTGATTGCTGCTTTTGTCAAGCACGGCAAACCTATTTCGAGCTATGAAGACAGCTGAACCCCCTGCTCCTTTCTTTGCTTCTTGTACAGTATCACCCCTTGAAATGCTATCCTTTTGAACGATATACAGCTCATATGACCCACCATCCATGTCTGAACACAACAGAACTGCATTTTCTGTAGGGCTGTAAGAAACAGTTCTTGGACTCTGATTCAGGCTAGCACTACCAGGTCGTCTGATGGGAATCACCTGGTTCTCCTTCTGACTAGAGTACTCAAAGTACCGCAGAAACCTATCCTTTGTGTAAAACAGAGAGTCTCCGCTCACAGCAAATGCAGGCCTTTCTCTCTCTAACTTGAACACAATCACACCATTATCATGACCAGCAGCAAGAAGATTGATTTCAGGGTGAGCTGCAAGGATCCAGAACCGGTCATGCTCACGACGGAATGTTTGAAGCCCAGTCCTCTTAGTTACATCCCAAACTCGAATACTCTTATCCTCTGAATTAGACACAATTATGTCTTGCTTAGCATGAAACATTACACATGAAACATTGTTCATGTGCCCTCTCAAAGTGTCAACTTCCCAAGCCTTTGTATCTGAAACGAAAGAATACACGTTTCTTACAGAGGAGATTGCAAGAGAAAAATCTGAAACATGACATAGAAGTTCCGAAACCACTAAACAAATAGTTAATATAAATACTCAATTACAGAAATATTAGTTAACATGTAGACATGCTGTACGACACTTTTAACGTGGCACAGTATTCATGGAGTTCTCACCTTACAACTATGGATGTATACTTTCTTAGAGACCTACATATTTATACTAGTGCATAAGAATTTATGTTGTTTATGTCAGCATATGCCCTCTGGCTTCTTGGATGTTATGTTTGCCTACTCCATGTTTGACTCAATCAGTTGGAAATTAAGAAAATCATACAAAAACATAGTGTGTGATGAAATTATCTTAGTGATCAACACACAAATTTGTTTCAACGAATGGGAGAAAACATTACCCAATTCAAGTGTAAATAAGAATAAAATTATATAAGCTATATATAGTAGTAAGAAATTAAACAAATATCGGTGAAATAAATCAGCCAAAGGGCCAACAAAAATCTAGTATTTATTAAAGACATAAATTTAACATGTAACTCTGCTACATGTAGCTGTCAAAACACAACATACCATTCATACGCCACAACTTTACTTGACGATCATCGGCTCCGGAGACGATCAAAGGAAGTGTTGGATGGAACGAAGCCCAGTTTACTCCACGGTCATGACCTTCCAAGACATACTTAACAACTGCATCGACACCACCAAAAAGATCTCCATTCAACTGACTAAGACGCATGATATCATCAGCAGGAGAGACAGATTTCTTTCTCAGTGCACTAGTGTCCCAAACACGGACAGTCTGGTCCAGAGAAGCTGACACAACAAGATCTTCTTTAGGATGGAATGAGGCACACATAACATAATGATTATGGCCAGTCAGTACAGAGATGCAAGTACGTGACTGCCAGTTCCAAATTCGGATAGTCTGGTCATCACTGGCACTCACTATCCATGGATTTTCGTGATGGAACTGCACCGTACGGATGTAATCAAGGTGACCCAGAAGTGTAAAGAGACACCTATGTAACTTATAGTTCCAAACTTTAATCTTGTAATCATCACCTGGAAAGGAATCAATAGAATAGACACATGGTATGTCAAGAACAGAAGGGTGGAAACAAGGGTACAGCATCAACGTATGTAGGAGATATCATTTTGATGTAAACATACAGCACCACAAGGAGAAGCTGAGGGTCAAAGTTTGTAACTTTGCTAGTGGTTATGTACTACAGATGACATACACATGGATCGCATAGTGCTTGAAAGAAATATGTCAGTAGAATTTTATATATAAAAAGCACAGCCCGTAAAGAAACCAGCTAGCATCTCGTTGGAGAAACAATAACTTAACTAGCCGTTCCCAAACATAAATAGCTTCAAAAGGTCACATATATAGGCCGCTCATCACGTTCAAACATTTTTCCATTCAAACAAAAGTCAAAATATTTTATAACTAATTACAACAACTAGTTTTTGTAAAAAAATATATATGAACTAGTTATTTTGTCCTGGAACTAGTTATGAGACCTTGTAACTAGTTCTTATACTTTTTTTTTTTTTAAACTAGTTCTTGTAACTAGTTATAAAGGTGTTTGAATCAAATTCGTTCCCACAGATATATAGGTACAAATGCAACAGGCAACGAAAATTCTTCACCTATGTAAGTAAAATCTTATAAGTTCTTGTAGAAAAAAACAAGAAATCCGTAGCTCAAAGATGCCTAATCTTCATCCACGAATCCAAGGGTATCATATGTACACTACTGATTTTATTCACTCTTCAACATGTCATAGATCCATGCTCACATTAACTAAGATCAGCAAGACTGTAACTTCAGACGCCAAATTTAAAGCGTATAACGGGAAACAAAGGATTACCTCCGGAGACAAAGAGAGGCTGAGATTTGTGGAAATCAACTCCTCGGACAGGTCCATCATGCTCATCGAATCGATCAATCAGTGTCCCCATTCGGTAGTCCCATAGCTGGATCACACCACTGTGAAGGCTAGCTAAGATCCATGGCCTCTTGCTATGGAAACTGAGTCCCTTAACTCTATTACTCTTGGTCTCAAATTTCGTAAGCATCTTTTCCTGTCCAAGGAAACAGACAAGAGCACACAATACCAGCTCACGTCAGATCAATCACAAAATGGGTATTGTAACCTACAACAAAGGAATGAGAGGAAATCATCAATCGATTAGTGCACGAGAATCACAGAATCAGAAAGGGAGAACCGCCATGAATCACAATCGAGAATCCATGCCCGAAATCTTGAGCTAACAAAATGAGCAATGAACTCGCATAATTGGGAAAAACAGTAGAACCGAGTCCAACCAACGGAATATCCAAGAGAATCTGGAAACACAAGATTTACGGAGAAAGGGAAAGGAACTCACCTAAGAATCTCAGATCTAATCGGGATAAGAAGAGATCCCAGCTATAATAAAAACGAGTGAGGTAGCAAATAAGAGATCCAAGCCAATAATCTAGAAAAAGAGAGTCTGAAACCAATAAGATCAACGGAGTGAAAGAGAGACTGGAGAAGACATGTGAAGAAGGAGGAAAGAAGATAAATAGACTAGAGGAAGAAATTCGCGTTCCAGTTCGTCCTCTATCTCCTCTCTAGATCTAGGCCGAGAAGGTGGGTTTTTTTTTTCCTCTTTTACGTGTTCAGGTGCTTCATTTGTCCCCAGTCACTTTATTATTGATGAAATTATTAATGAAATAGAAGCACATCCGTGCCGTTAACCAAGACCGGTTTGTATGGCTCAAGACCGGTTTCGAGTTCAATTACCCGCAGCCTGTAGAATCAATTGGTTCATTTCCGCTAGAGGGTAGTTCTGAAAGGGCTGGCAGTTGCTCGAACCGAACCGACCGGTTAACTGAAACCAAATTTGGTGCAAAATAGGAACCGAAGACCAAATCAATTTTTGTTGATTTTGAACGGGACCGAACCGACTGGTTTCGGTTTTAAGCCAAACCGCAACCGAAAACCAATGGAACTCGGTCAAAATCGAGACTTGCAAGTAAACCGAGTCCGAACCGAATTCTCAACCGTCCAGATATGTTACTATTAGACAATTCGCCCAGAAGTATCAAGTGTTGGTTGTGATGTTTCAAGCCATTCTTCTTTAACAATGAACAAATATCTGGCAACCATTTCTCCGTCTTAAGACAACAACAAAAGGAACCAGAAAGACAGCATTAACTGAACAACAATTCTGGCACCTTACAAGCACAGCGGCTTGGATTTAAGTTTTCAACTCCAAGATCTTCATCACTTCATCCCACAGAAAGATATACTCATATTCAGGATGCAAAAAACGTTTGGCAAACCACCTGCAGGTAACAACAAATTGGTTCACTTTCAGATATTTGAGCGTATAACCAGGATGCAGGAACATACATGGTAACATGGTCCATAAAACATTCTCGCCCATGGACTTCTCATTGTTGTTATGTCAAGGTGAGTTTCTTCTATTGTTACTCTTAAGTTCCAAAAAGCTTATATGTAGGCATTTTGCTATGTACTTGTGTATTAACAGAACAAGCCATTCTGTGTAGCCATAAATAAAATCACTACACATCACAGAACTACATGAAATTGAACAAAATACTCTCTTCCACTACTGAGTAGTCCTTCACCCAAAGAAAGGCATTCGCACTAGCAAGAATAGCCTCAGGAGGAGGACTTGAACATCAACAAAAAATTTCCCATGAAGACTTTATCAATGATGCAACTGAGATAAGATGAAGATCAAAATCCCATTCTTGAAAATGGATGAGGACTGAATGATTGTTCCATGGACCTCAACATCCTTACATTAGGAAAGCAGTTTAGCCAACTCAACTACTTGAATTTGAGCAACAATTAGTTTAGCCAAAGCATTACTGATCAATTATTAAATCAATTCAACCTAGCACAATCATTTAAACGAAGCAGCACAATCTATCCCCAAACTTAGACTTACTTTTCATAATCAGAAGTCGGGACTTACATTCGAGTCTGGTGTCTGGTGGCGGCCATTGACGGAGTCTGCTGTAGTGGTGGTGCGGCGGTCGTTGATGGGAATAATGAAGATGGACAGGTCGGAGTCTGGTGTCGTGGCTGGCTATTTGGAACCGGGATGAGAAAGGAAGAATGGGTCGGGACTCGGGACGGTCGGAGTATGGACCCCGATATCTGTGTGGCCAGAAGTCTGGAATAGGGATGGTCGGATGGGAAGGGAAGAGTGAGTCGGGACAGACGACGGAGTGTACACAGCAACAGTTAGCACAGAGACAGAGGAGTCACAGAGTAAGGACTGAGGACAGAGCCACGATTTAGGAAATAGGCTTCAAATTTGATAATTGAAGCTCGGTTGACTTGGTCAGTTTTGATTTAAACCGAAAAATCGACAATCAACTGCCAGCCCTTTTGATCGTTGGTGAGCTCCTATCAACCTATTCTTAGTTGGTGAAATCCTGGAGGGTATCTAATACCTATTTCTCCATGTGTGTGAGGTTATCATTCTGTTTCCTTTCATTTCTTGAAGTTTGTGAATTCTCGTCTTGAGGTACTCTTTTCATCTCTTAAGCCGTTTTGTTGCTCGTGCACTTCAATGGGAGGTTCAACTGGCTGAGGAGTAATCAATGGCTATCTGGCATGCCCTGTGTGTATAGGAGTTTTGATTTCTGAAGTTTGAGATGAGTACGTGAGTGAAAAATTGGGCGGATCTCTTTGTGCCCTCAAAAGATCTTGAGTTGGAATACGTGGAGTCGGTGTTTTGTGATAGGGTTTTACAGATCTAACGGGAAGTTATTAACGAGGGGCTCAAATGATTAAGGTGTTGTTTGGTTGCTTGATAACGTGTAAAACATTGGTCAAATAAACTAACCTACCATAGTAGATTAGATCATATTCCAAGGGTTTCTTCTAATCATTTACTCAAATAAATTAACAATTAAATGGGTTAAATCAAGTTGCGTGGTGTGGAGTTCCACGACTTTCTAAACTATTATGCAAGGAAAAATGAAATTGAATTAAAAGACAGATTGATTGATTGATTGAGGTTTGGTTACGATTGACAAACAAAAGCTTAAACTCGAATCCCCCTAAGATTACCAAGGCATTGGCGATCACAAAACTGACGACTTTTCAATCCTAATTCATTTAGTTCTTAAACACCGTCATAGCTCCTTACCCTTAGGTCTAAGTTCGCGAAACGTTCGCTCTATTGAACTAGCTACCAAGATTAATTAACCGCATGTGCGTTCACTTCTGCAATGGATAACTAATTGGTGCACCTGATTGATTTTTAGTGAGCTATTCTTGAAATGGATTAACCCTAAACAGTTCCTACGAGAGGCATAATTCCATTGAATAGGTTAATTAATTGATTTGAAGTTCTAAAACGAGGTGGACGTTCGTCAACTATCCTTATTTTAACAGGAAACTAATCTAGGTGATCAAGCTAGAAAAGAAACACAAATTAAGAATAAAATCAATTATGAATAAGAAATTGATTGAATTAAGATCTAATTACCGCCGATCTGTGACCGCTTTAAAGCCTCGGGTCACTTAGGGTTCATCTAATCTAAGATATAAGAGTTTTAGCTATTCATCTCTAATAAATAAGATTCAAAAATCACAAAAGATTTCATCTTAGAAAGGAAGAACAGAGAGAAACTATAAAACCTAGTTTCGACGATTTCGGGCAACTTTGATCTTGAAAATCTTCAACTCCTAACCTCTGAGCGTTTTTCGGGACTCCAAAATATGCTCTAAACCGGCTAGTTTTGGAAAATTGAATGTCTTCTGAATTGTCTCCCAAAAAGTCTATTTATACCATCTAAAACCTTTTTCTTGTTGAAAAGACAAATTTTTCTTGTCTAGGGAGCTTACACGGGATGTAAGTTAAATAGTGTATTATCTTACATGGGATGTAAACTCCAAAATTCAGCATTTTGAGTTTTCTTCAAAATCGGTCTTTTCCTTGTGGTTGGGTCTTCTTCCCTCGATCCGGATCACTCCAATGGGCCTAGAATTCCATGTCACTCAATGCTCCACTCCCCGTTTGATTTCCCAACGTTGGTTATTACCTAAAATCCATAAAAACGTGCAAAATGACGTAAAATGGCCCTAAGGCCGAAAAGGGAATAGACTCACTTAAAATCACCCAAACGAGATAAAATCATTACAAAAATGTCATCTAATGAGGGAATAAATACGTCAATAATTGTGTGCATCAAATCACCCCACACTTAGACCTTTTCTTGTCCTCAAGCAAATCAAATTCAGAGACACACTCTAATTCACATATGACGAGACTAGTTAAATTGAAGTTCAATCCTAACAATTCGTCTTAGATTGTTCCACGTAGAAAACGTAACATACGAACATCAACTAAACAAGTCTAGACATCGCTGTTTTCTGCACACTTCAAGTAGTAGTTTATTAAAACGAGTTTCTTGCCAAAAACTTACAAATTAACCACAAATTACCCGGCTACGACAACACCAACTCTAATCAAAATTTCTTAAACTCGGGCCATGATGCGGACTAGGTGGAGGTATAGGAAATATTTGGGGAGTACTGAGTAAACGTGACGTGGCTATCGACTTAACTTCATCCGCTTCTAGACCTGCACGTTACATGTTCTAGCTAGGACCAATTCAAACAACAATTTCTTTCAAGATTATCGACTTCTTCTATCTATTTACTACATACTAGTGCTCAATCCGAACACTTCACTTAGGTGTTGGACCTGCCTAGCTCACAACATTTTTGCCTATGCTAGTGCTCAACTCGAACACGCCACTTAGGTGTCGGGCTTGCCTAGCTTTATTTTCAGCACTTAATCCAATTTTTAAATCAATTCCTATGAAGTTGAATAAATTAAACATTGTCTTCACAAATTAGAAAACTCAGCTACTTGATCCTAGCTAGTTATAACTTTTACATAAGATTTCGAATTGGATTTCCGTCTAATCTCAAGCCACAATCACAAGGGATCAAATAGGAAATGAAAAACATGGAGGAGAGCTGAAATTGTGTATAAATTGACAAACAAGCTAGGGCTCAACGGAGTTATCCTAAAGGAAGACGATTCGGGTAGGCTTTTGGCTGAAAGTGGTAAAATTCTAAGTGCCTTTCTCATCTTAGGGCGGTGTTATCGAGCAGTTTTAAAAACAATTATTAAGCCACACGTCAATTCATTCATATTTCAACTACAAGAGTGATATATTATCTATTCTGACCTAGACTTCATTTAAAATCAGTGCTGACACGCTAGTTACAGGTTCTAAGTGGAACAGTCTAAGCGTCACTGTGAGAAATTAAAGTCAATTTAACATTGCAAGTCAATAATTGAGCATATCCTAATCGGAGAAGTCACACAAATATCACAAAATAGCAACCCCATAAATATCATCCCACCCCACACTTAAATCAGACATTGCCCTCAATGGACCACATAAAAAGAGAAGAAAAGTGTATAAAGGTACAGAAAAGTGAGCGTGAGGGCGCTGGAGATGGCGTTGGCGAGACACCAGAGACATAATTGTGATTCATGAATCGGTAAGATTTCTAAATTCAACCTAGAGACATTTTGGAGTAAGATTCATCACATGATTAGAGCATCCAAAAAGACAAAGATTCGACTAACTCAACAACTACAAAAGTTTGACAAGGACTCGAGACAACACAAACCAACACAAAATAAAAATAAAAGTACAGAGTTCTGGATGATAAGAAAAATAAAGAAAAATCCTGAAAGCACTAGGGCACTGAAAAGTCATCAATTTCTCTCAATCAATGCGACCCATAGCTACAATAGTCAGCTTCTGGATAACTGGCCACTGCGCTCGATCATCCACTTGAAATCTAGGCAGCTCCCTCGCCCTTGCGGGGTGCAGAGTTTATCCTATCGCGCTTGATCTTCGGTTCTTCCCAACCTGAAAAGAATAGCACACTAAATGCAAAGTTTAGCATTCTAACAAGTGGGAGTAGTGCATATAAACACACCAAGCAATCGAACATAACCCTATGAATAAAATGAGCAAAAGGGGATCATCGAACAATGGCTACAACAACAAACACCATAGTAACAAAGTGCAACCATAGTTAGTTGAATGTCAACAATTTAAGCCAAAATCCCCTAAACAAATATCAATGCACAAAACAACACTTAGCAAAACGAACATAATCGAGCATTTAACCAACAGAACAAGGAAAAGGCATTACTCAATCAACAAATAGTCATAAATCGAGTAACAAACACATCCAAGGCAGCTTTACAAATCCCACTTGCCAAGATCACAAAATCATGAAATCAATATGCACAAAGTTCACTCAATTCATCACACGAGCATATTTAGCCATAGATAGCCGAGAACATGCATGCAAACATGTCTATAATCATCATAAGATCAGTCTCAAAGCAACAATTCATCAAAATTCGTTCATATGCAAAAATCCCCAATTTCAAGCAATGTTGGTATGAAAAGTCTATCAAAATGCACAATTGGAGGGACAAACGATGTCGAAACGACCCCCGATTCAAACTACAAGCATATTATACCATCAATTTCAGTAATATCAGGTCAATTTCATCTAATCACAAACTTGAAAAATTAGGGTTCTTTAGCTCATGAACTCAAATTCGATTCAACACCTGTAAATCAAATTTTCGAGCAGCAAATCAGTAAATAAATGTTCCAGGAGGTGGAGATAGTGTTGGAACACCTCAAAATCGACTTAAACGTAAGAAATCGAGTATAGGGTTGAAAGACTCGAGTTTTTGGTTGGCTGGGGGGAGCTCGAGTTGTTGGGTAGATGTAGGTCGTCGGTTTGGGTGGCTAGCGGTCGTGGATGGCGGCGGAATGCTTCGACCGGTGAGGCTGTAGTGCGGTGAAGCTGCTGGAGGTCGTGGGAAGGTGGAATGGGCCGAAGTTGAGGGCTGAGGGATTTGGGGCTGTTGGTTGTCGGGACAGAGAGGGAGGCGCAGCGGAGATCCGGCTGCTAGCGAGGCGGCCGGCGTCGTTGGCAGAAAGGGGCGGTGTCGGCGGTGGCTGGTCAGACAGATGGTGTGGCCGGCAGAGGTGGTGATTTGGACGGGGAAGAGTTGAAAGCTTGGATGTTTGGATGGGAGTTGAGAGAGTTTTTTAGGAGAGAGAAGATGAGAGAGAGAGTGTAATTTCAAAAAAGAAAGGGAAAAGTGACTTATCCCCCTGATTTTTTAGCTTACACGGCGTGTAAGCTTTTTAGTGCAATAGCTTACACGGCATGTAAGCTCTTACACGGATTCTTACATGGCTGTGTAAGCCTACTGTGTTTTTGGCTCTCTTTGGACTAAAATCCGAATTTATTTCTCCTTTTTGACAATTTGGTTACTCAAATACCTGCAAACAACATTTTTAACCCAAATAATACCTAAGATTTTATTTTTTCAACTATTTTCTTTCAGCCATACTCAACCGACTCGACACAAAATTCATAAAATGACTCAAAATAAATAAAAATGATAAGATATATAAAGCTGACTCCAGTCGTGGGTTGCCTCCAACGAAGCACTCTCTTTTAACGTTCTTGAGTTGGACGATACCTGGACGCAGATCAAGAGGTGTCCCAACTTAGGACTTCCTTTACGCTTGCGTCGGCATCCATGAGGTACAGCTTAGGTGCACCTCCGGTCAAGAGAAATTGTAACACCCATACCGAACCAACCCGGGTAAACCCATTGTTGAACCGGTATGAGCATCACTCGAAGTTACATCATTTAAAATAAAAGGGCGAATTAACATTGAAAAAAAGGAATTAGAACATAACCAAGAGCAAGTCGGAAGCGCCTCGAATATTCAAAATCCAAAATCCAACTGATAACGAAAATCCAAAAGAACACCAACTTCAAAAATGATTACAAAATCCCCAACCGAAAGTGTCAACTGAAACATAAAGAAGTAGTCAACTCCAATGAATCGTCAATCTTCACCTCATGGCTCCAACCAGCGACTCTCAGAACTCAACCGGAGACACCTGAACACAACTCACTCTTACTAATCAAGCGCACCTGAAAGGGGAAGAGGGGGGGGGGATCAATTTCCTAATGAAATTGAGTGAACCCACTGGGTTTAACTATGCGCCGAACCTAACCTGACAGAGCGATTCCAAACTCCGCACACACATCAACAGTGGAACCAAACACAACCATACAGATTTTAATTCCCTAAACAGTCTAGGTGATCACATAGGTTCAGTACTCAGTTCAACATTCTCAAATCCATAATAACATCAATATATAACGACAACGTTCATACAACTCAACATTCGTCACAACATACAGTTTGACATCACATCACAATCATCTTGCAATCACCATCCATGTACACACACACATGTGCATACACATTCACATACGGTTCTCGTTTCTCCAATTACTAAGTGAGTTCATTAGGCGCCATAAGGAGTTATCCCGTACCACCCATGCCGACTAACAATAGACGCACCCCCAACCGCAGAAGGAAGTCCCAAAGACGCATCCTAAACCGCAGTATAAGGATTCATGGCCAACTCACAATCACAACACATCTCATCATGCCACTCTTCCAGGTGACGTGACCATACTTCCAACCGCAGAAGGAGGTGACAATTTGGGGGCAGTACAGGCTCCTTCCGATTCTATCATTTCATTCAATCACGTCAATGAATTCATCACTTAAAAATCATCTACCAATTTCATTCATCAATTCCCTCGTCAGTTCCATCCAATTCCAACATCAAGTCCATCATCAATTCTCTCATCAAATCCACTTCAATCCATTTAACATCACATTTACAATTACAATCAATTACAAACATCCCACAGATTACAAACAATTTAAGGGTAAACGACTAGCTCATCGACCACCCCCACCTGCAATTACAAGGATAGCCATGCCGTGAGTCTTATGGTTACCCTCCTGTTCTTCCTTCATAGGACGACCCCACATTGGCAGGGACATCCACCTATTTATCATTACTGGGGCGACCCCACATTAGCAGGACCACCCTCCTGCAACCACAACTGACAAAGGCAGAATATGCATATATACATAAGTTTACAAGATCACAACCCATCCCTCATATCACTCTTTACTAGTTCTGATCCGTTAATCATCATCATCATCATCAATCATTTACCCCAATCCCCAACACTTAGAAATCAGCAACCAATTGATGGAACCGTCGTTGTGCTGAGCTGGTTCGATCAAATAACTATCAAGCTCAAGAGCTAGGATAGATCGTATTCCACGGGCCTTCAATTGATTGGCTACTTCAGAACTAACAAATTACTCAAGGAAAACACGTTGTGCGTGGTGTGAGTTCCACGACTTCTAATTCTAAGGAATGCAGAAAAATTAAAACAAATTAAGCTAAAGCAGATTGAGAATTAGGGTTTGGAAACAAGAATGACAGACGAACTTAGACTTTGAATCCCCCTTCGTTCCCCAGAGCATTGGCAATCAACAAATCAGCGTATTTCGATTCTTATTCAATCAATTACTAAGACACCACCATAACTCCTTACCCTTAGGTTTAAGACCGGCGAACGTTCGCTCTATCCGTTCTAACTACCAAGATTAACTAGCCGCCCGGGTACGGTCGCCTCTCGCAACGACTTAATTAATTGGTGTAATTACTAATGATTAATGAGTTACTCTTGCAGTGAATTAACCCTAACCGGTTCCTACGAAAGGCGCACTCCAATGATAAGGTTAATTGTTCAATTCGATGTTCTAAAGTAAGGCGAGCGTTCGCTTCTATCCTTAGCTTAACAAGAATCTAATCTAGGTGATCAATCCAGACAAGAAACATGAACAATGAAGAACGAACCAAACATGAAAAAGAACTGATTGAATTTCGAATCTAATCACCGCCGATCCGTGACCGCTTTAAAGCCCTGGGTCACTTAGGGTTCATCTAGCCTAAGCTCTAACGAGTTTAGCTACTCATGATCATTACAAAAGAGACAAAGATAAAGAAAGAGTTCATCATTCAAAGGAAGAACAGAAAAGGATCTGAAAAACCTAATTCGAACGACTCTGACAGACTCCGATCTTTGGTAAGTTACACTCCTAGCTCCGGTTCTCCGAGATGGAAGGGATGGCGTCACGATCTCTATCCGGCTCTTCGAACTCCAACTCTTCGCTCCAGAACTTCAGAGAAATCTGATCTCGAAAAGTTCTGTTTCTCGAATTATGAATTGTATGATATATTTTTGGCCGCCGGATTAAGTATAAATACTTAACCCTAGTTGGGCCGGGCTGAGCTGATATTTTCGCCGAAACCATAGGGATAGTTTTGGCGAAAATTCTTGTGTAAATGGCCATGATTTCTCTGCCTTGCATTTTCGGTCCGAAGAGCTTAATGGTTTCGCCGAAATCAGTCTTCACTTGGCATCAGCTGATTTGCATTGTTGATTTCGCCGAAACTGTGAGGTCATTTTCGCCGAAACTGTAAGTGTGAATGGCAGATTTTCGGTTTGACTTTGATTGGCTCCTTTGATCGATTCCGGTTCAGTTCCTCGATGTTCCTATGCCTTAGACACGTCCATGGCTACTTTATTTGACGGCAAAAACCTGTGCTTACGCAAAAACACTAGAAAACCATCAAATAGACCCGAAAAGGGCCAAGGTAACACAAATGGCACGAGATAGGGCAATTGATTGAATATTCGTTATTCTACCCTAAAAGCAATGTCTTAAGCAAAGAAATGTCGCTTAAATGAGGCTGATAATCACGTCAAATCGAGTGTCATCAAATACCCCACACTTAAGCTTTTGCTTGTCCTCAAGCAAACTGAATAGAAACGCTCATGTTCATAAATGATAAGATAGATTAAATTAGAGCTCAATCAAACACAATGAATTATTAGACAAATCGATCCTAGAACAAGAAACCTAACATGCATACAGATCAGCCAAATTACCTGGTCTCACTAATAAACTGCACACGACAAGTAATTAGCAACCAATTATGCACGAATTTGACCTGACCGACCAGACTCCTCACACAGGATATATATAGTACAATGGGAACTCTCACTCTCTGTGTTTAAGGACGTGTTTCTGCTCTCGATCGTTTTCTGTTACCGAATTCTGTCATAGGTTTGTATTTCGACCACATCTCCACCACTGTGACAACACGAGTATCTAGTCAAGAAGGACTTCCCTGCTAGGACCGTAATGAAATCTACACTACTCGGGTTTATAATGAGATGGATGATGGAAATGAATGATGATGGCTTGGTGCGGTGTAGCTTTCGACTAACTTCCCTCGAATCTAATCTATGGCTTCCTACCGTCTAACCAAACACTGGTGGAATGATGAACGCTCGTCCTATGATACCCTCAAGCAACCTAGCACTTATTCTTTTTCCTTTGCATACACTTTTTTTTCTCTTTTCAACTTTTCTTACGACTTTGTTCTTCCATTTGTAGGGAGAAGAACGTTTTATTTGAACTAAACTTTGAACTTTTTCTAATTTTTCTTCTTTTCTTTTTTTTTTTCGAAAATTTTCTTTTTTTTTTTCAAATTTTTTTTTCTTTTGTGCCGATTTTTCTTTTAGTTGCTAGAGGGGTTTACACGTCTGGACATATTAGCTAAGACCACCTGTTTAATGGCTATAGGCAGGTTACCACAAACCGACTTCCGGTAGGTCAGTCTAGGACTACAACCATAGGGGATCAACGGGGAATGAAAGAAATGGGAAATGGCTGTAATGTATTATCGAACCGAAAGAACAGGCCAAGCTCAAGGGTCTAAACTAGTGGATTTTATCGTTAAGGTAGGCTATCTGGCTTAGTAGCTGAATCTAGGTGCCCCTATCCTTCTAGAACTCGTGTCATCGTGTGGTCTCGAGTAGGTCTCATGCAAATTCTAACTCATTCAAGTAAACAGAAAACCACTCAGAAAGAATTTAAATTGCAAGTTACGTGCAATGGATCAAAAGCTCACAGTTGGTTTGCTAGTCGGATTCGGTCATTTTCATGCAATCAAGGCTACAAACTACAAGTGTGATTTTAAAATTCTGTTCTGACCAGACAATTTAGCATCAAAGCATACAAGTTGGTTCTCAAGTTCTAGGTTAAGCAGTCTAAGCATCATTATGAAAGGTTGAACAACAACTTAACATCAAAAATCAAGAACTGAGCCATTCTAATGCTAGAGAGACTGGAATGGAATCACGAGGCACACAAAACACAATTAAGGGCAATCAAGTTCATGCAAGGTTCTCTAGCATCCTACCCCACACTTAAATCGGACTGTGTCCTCACAGGACTAATTCTAGAGTTCAGAGTGGAATGGAAGAACCTGGACCGAGATGATTGGCGTAGTGGATGAGCACGGATCCTCGGAGCGGAGGTAATCTACCCAAGTGAAGCAAAGGGAATCTCCCAACTGCCTACAAGACAAAAACAAATAAAACATAAAAAGGAAACCGGGACAAGTGCCCCGGATCCACACAGAAAAAAGTTGGACCGAAGTACGAAAAGAAAAAATAAAAAGAAAGGAAAAGGAAAGGGATACCACCTGATCATCACTGGTCAGAGGTGTCGGGGTGGGGGAAGTGAAAGTAATCGCCGAGCTGTCGCTGCCACTCCAGCTGTCGCTCATATCGCCTGTCGGCGCGACGCTGTGTTGTTGCATAATAGTCCACCTAGCCTCTTGAGTGGCGTTGTCGGTGATGCGCCACTCCTGTAGTCGCTCGTACAACTCACCAATGTCCGCGGGGTGGTGTTGCGGCTGGTGAGTATGCGCCGGAAATGGATCTGGAATGCGCGGCGGCGACTGGTGAATGTACCCTGCCTGATGGTGTGGCGAGGGTATATAATCTTGAAACTCAGGCGGCGGCTGCTGCTCCTCAGCATCATCTTCGTCCTCCGACTCGACCGCAGGTTGGAGTGGAGGATCTGCTGCTACATGGGGACTGAGGTCGAGTTCTAAGTCGTACTCGACCGCCAAGTCTCCTCCAACGGTCCGAACTGGATGTCATGGAATGTGAGGGCCATATTCATGGCCGATGCTGAAGGAGAGGATGAGCTGTCCTATGAAGTTGCCTCCCAAGAGTTTGCGTGGTTGCTTCTTCCTCTTGGTCCTCTGGCTGAAGATGTGAGCTAGCACCCAGCCGGGGTGGAGAGGGTAGCTCTCTCGGATGGCTCGGTGAAGCACAAGCTCCTCTTTAAGGATATGGTGGCGATCCTTGTCTCTGACATATAAAAGTGACCTCCGCCAAACCATATGAATAAACTTATAGAGCGGGTGAGAGAGAGACTTAACTGAGGTGTTCTTCCTGAGGCGATCGCCAGGCATGCCTGTCATGTGGCTCCAGAGGGCGTGCAATGCCTCGTCATCATCATCCTCGCCCCAACCGAGGTGGTGATCGTGATAGTGCTCGTAGGGGATGCCCAGATGAGCGGCAAACTCATCGTAGGTGAGCTGCCTGTACACCCCACCAAGAAAGAAAGTGATCACCTTCTGGCCCCGTCTCTTCTTATGCTCGTCCAAGTTAAATGTCGCCCAGAACTCCTGGAGAGCAATGTCTGGGAACTCGGCGGCTATGGTGGTCAGCTCTAGGAGATCGGCCGGTGCTAAGGCGTCATGCACGTTCCGGTAGGAATCCTCGTTATGCTCCTGGAGAGACTCCATGGATAAAGGACGCACGTCAGCTCCCCGGATGTGTGCAATCTTCTGGAAGTTCTCAAAGTAGAAGTCCGGTAGACGGGCGATGGTGGGATGGTATCCAGCATGGCGAGGTGCAGGTGGAGGACCCAGAATGGCGGGTGTGACGGGAGCGGCAGCTCCTGAGCTCGAGGCGCCATCAAGGCGTGCCTTAGTCCTGCGCTCAAAAGTGTTCCTAAAACCAGAATGAAACCAGATTAGTCGACCAAAACCTTACCCCACACTTAGTAGAAAAACTCAATTTCACAAAGAAACGAGGGAAACTAAGTGGGGTAAGTAAAGCGGAGTAACCGGTAATCATAGACATTAAAACACATGTCTTAAGAACAGCTATAATCAGGTAAGCGCAATCAGAGTTCAAAAAGTCAAACCGATATTTGAGAAAGTCAACATTAAGTCATATTGAACCCTAATCATGGCAAGACTATCACAACTTGGAAATTGACGGCATCATATGATTTCAAATGGTGGCACGATAATATGAACAAGAATGAACACTTATGACAGCCAAACGATCAACAACAAGTCAACGTCAAACCGACATATCTCACAAGTCAACAAAACAACGAATCAATCGTATGCATAGCAACACATGACCAAATGATATGGAAGTTAAGCACGGAACTCCCTAAGCATCCTAGAACAGTTCTATAAGTTCAGTCAATCCTAGTTCACACGAAACAGTCGGCACGCAAAACGAGGTAAACCGAAAAGTCAACTGAAAGTCAACCCGACGAAATTCAGCAATCCATATGTCAAAAGATTCGTATCGAAAAGTTATGCACTTTACCTTGAAGTCATGATTGCTAAAAAAGAACGAGGTGAGAGGAATCGGTGAAAAACTCGAAAACTGGGGTTTCGGAGAACTGGAGCTGCAAAGCTCCGATTTGGTTGTTCTAGGGCTCGTTAGGATCGGAATGAGGAGGGGGAGTGAGCGGCGGCGGTCGGCGACGGCGGCGGCGGGTGAAACGGCGGCGACGGCGGGTTTTAGTGGAGGGTCGGCGACGATTTTAAATAGATAAGGGGGGTTTCGGTGATATGAACGAAAGTGAGTGAAGGAAAGGAAGGAGAGAGAGGAAGACCGGTCTTAAAGTAGGATTTTTTCTGATTTTTTTTAAATTATTTTCGGCGAAACTGGAAGGGTGGTTTCGCCGAAAATGGAAGCACGGTTTCGCCGAAAACTTTAGTTCAAATGGCTTCGCCGAAAACAGTTATTTTTGAACCGAAAATGATGAACAGGAAGGATGGGTCGAAAATCAAAAGTTGGTTTCGCCGAAAACAGGGGTGGTTTCGCCGAAAATTTTGCACTGTTCGGGTTTAAAATATTTTCGTAAATCAGGCCAACTTCAGAAAATCACAGTTAAATCCAGAAAAATCGGAACGACCTCAATCAACTTGCGACTGACTCTATGACATGAGACTCTACACGAAAAATAATAAATCAGACAAACTGACACTTTTGGCTCTCCCGAACCGACTCTAAAAGACCAAGGTTGAAACAAAACAAAACTGACTCCAGCCGTGGGTTGCCTCCCACGAAGCGCTCTTTTATTAACGTCCTTGAGCTGGACGATACCTGGACGGTATTAGGAGACATCCCAACTTAGATTCTCCTTCACGCTCGCGTCGGAGTTCATGAAGTATAGCTTCGGGACTTCTCCGGTAAGCGTGAATCTCTTCCCGTTCGCATGTAGTAGTTTGGTACGTCCGTCGGGAAGATGATCAACAAACTTGAACGGTCCGAACAGCTCTCTGGAGAGGTCATCCTTCTTTAGTGTGACGATGGAAGGAATGAGGACTGTCAGCTTCTCTTTTTCTTTCTTCTTCGGCTTGTTATCACCAGGATCGGTGATCGTTAGTACTTCCTTAGGAGATGCTTTCGGCTTCTCCCTCCATACTTGCTCCGGCGCCGGTTTCTCGGAATGAATTGGTGGTCCAGCTGGCTCGGTGGAAGACGGCGGAATTTTTGGTCTCCAGACCATTCGGGTCTTCGTCTTCTTGTTCTTTCCTCGAGGTCTACTTGGTGGTTTAGAAGAGGCTTGCAGTTCCTTCTTCTTCTTAGGTGGCTTCTGAACTGACGCTTTTGGCTTCTTCTTTATAACCTGCTTAATACCTGCAGCAACAACTGATCTAGAGACACTGGAAGAAGCATTAGTAACGGAGTTGACCGAAGTCAACTCCACAGTTTCAACAGCTAAGCAGTGAGATTCTTCATTCCTAGAGTCATGTTTCATGTCATCTTTAAGACGGAACGTTTTTGTTTCTTTACCAATTCTTAAAGTCAAAGAACCATTAGGAACGTTAATATTCATTCCAGTAGTAGCCATGAAAGGGCGACCTATGAGGATTGTAGAATCATCGGTACTAGTATCCATAATCACATAGTCAGCTAAAAATGTGAACGGACCACATTTGGTAACAACGTCTTTAATCTCTCCCTTAGGGGTTTTAAGCGATCTATCAGCAAAGACAAGTTGCATACTGGACGGTTCAAGTTCCCCTAGGTTTAACTTTTCATATAGACTCACAGGCATAACATTAATAGATGCTCCTAGATCAACTAAGCAGCGTTCAATTTCAACATCGTTGATGACCAAAGGCAAGGTAAAAGAACCAGGATCAGATAACTTAGCTGGATATGGAGAAACGGGTTTCTTAGCACGAATGTCAGGGTATCCTTCCTTGTTCCCCTTCATGCCAGTCTCGATCCTTGCGTTTGGCAGCAGTGCTCTAGGAAAAGGAGGCTTCACGACGTATGGTGCAAGAGGAGGATCATCCTTAGGCGCTGGTTCCGTTCCTCTTCTTCTTCTTCTTCCGGAGTTTCAGCGATCCTGCGTAAAACAGAAAAAGCATCAGCAATTAAGTTCGGAAGTTTTCGAGCAGTTACCATTTTAGCCTGTTCTTTTCTCGGGTTTGGCTCTGTCTGGCTTGGAAGCTGGCCAAATGGTCGACCAGATGCTAGCATGCTCGAGATGTTGTTTACGACTTGCTCAATCCGTTGTCCAGATGCTATTTGTTCTTGATTGAGAAGAGCTTGAGCCTTGAAACTGACTGTCATGATCATCGAGTCTTGTGATGATCTGGCTGAGCTTCTTATCCAGGTCACTGACATTATTATCTCTTTGATACTGTTGTCCTGGATAGGTATTATTAAGATATTGATTCTGGCGATTGCCAGGAGCAGTTCCATAATTACCCGGATTGCGATGCGGCGGCTGGTAGACACCTGCCGGCGGATGGTTAGGCTTCTGGTCCTGAGCTTGACCAGCCGGGCGTTATTCTGGTTCTGGTTATGATTGGTGCCAGTATTATAGGGAGGTCTGTCTTGATAGTTCCCTTGCTGTCTGAAGTTACGATAACCAGCATAACCATTCTGATTATTAACGAAGCCTTGTTGAATGAAATTTACCTCTTCGGCAGACCAGAGTTCTGCCTTACCAAAATTCTGACAACGGCCTCCGTTATGTGCGCAAGCTCCACACCATTCCCAATCGGCAACATAGACAGAAGCTGCCGGTGACTTGATTGGTGTGGTAGACTTCTTCAAATGCTTCTCTACCTCTGCCTTGATAGCTGCTTCGAAATCTAGCTTGCTCCTCGATCCTTCATATTGTCGCTCCCAGTTCCTTGACTTGGAGGCACAGTTTGCGAAGTGCAGAAGGGCAGCTTCCGGAGTGAGTGTAGTGCAATCCCCTTCAGCTAGAGAATTGACCCACTTGGCAGATTCTTCTCGAAGTCCTTGAGAGAAGATTTCAGCTAACTGCCTCTGCTCGAATCCATGATGAGGGCAGGTGTAGAGAAGTTCTTGGAATCGAATTCCAAGTATCATATAAACTTTCTCCTTCTTTCTGGGAGAATCTGGCGATGCTGTCCTTGATGGCGGTTGTTCTGGTCGGAGGGAAGTATTCTTCAACAAAGTCCTGAGCCAGAGTATCCCAGTTAGTGTAGTAGCCAGGTGGTTTGCCAGTAAGCCACCTCTTAGCAGCGCCTTTCAAAGAGAACGGGAAAGCTCTCAGACAAAGAGTGTTTTTGTCGAGGTTTCCGTTTTTAAAAGTACTGCAGAGATCAAGGAAGTCTGCAAGATGAATGCACGGATTGTCTAGGGGCCTGCCTTCAAACTGTAAATCCCTAGAGATCATAGTCAAGAATGGAATTTTGATCTCATAGTCAGGATCTCCTTCAATGCGCGGAACGGCAATGGCAGATCGAACGCTAGTCGCGCTCGGCTTGTTATAGTCTGCTAGACTCTTCTGTGCAGGTGGGGGGTGGCGGCGGTTGATCGCCGTTTGGTGGTAATCTATCGGTCATGGTGGGAGATGGAGGAGGTGAAAGTGACTCGGTGTATGAAGCGGATGAAGAGTGTGGTGAAGACGGAGATGAGGAACTCTCCTTCAGTTCCTCGATCTTGATCGGAGTGATGAATGGATTGGATCTGCCTTCCTTCAGAATCTGTGATCGTAGAGGTGTAGCAGAACTGCATGGATTCCCTGCAATCTTAGCCTGTTCGGTCTGAGAGCGAGTCCAAGGACGGTGAGGCATACACCTGTAAACCTACAGATAACAAAGACAAACAAAACCAGTGTAAAATCGAAGTGGATGGAAAAATGAAAGATGGAAAATAGAAGAATAAATTGCCAGATCTTCTTTCAACAATCAAAAGAAGTCCCCGGCAACGGCGCCAATTTGATGGAACCGTCGTTGTGCTGAGCTGGTTCGATCAAATAACTATCAAGCTCAAGAGCTAGGATAGATCGTATTCCACGGGCCTTCAATTGATTGGCTACTTCAGAACTAACAAATTACTCAAGGAAAACACGTTGTGCGTGGTGTGAGTTTCACGACTTCTAATTCTAAGGAATGCAGAAAAATTAAAACAAATTAAGCTAAAGCAGATTGAGAATTAGGGTTTGGAAACAAGAATGACAGACGAACTTAGACTTTGAATCCCCCTTTCGTTCCCCAGAGCATTGGCAATCAACAAATCAGCGGATTTCGATTCTTATTCAATCAATTACTAAGACACCACCATAACTCCTTACCCTTAGGTTTAAGACCGGTGAACGTTCGCTCTATCCGTTCTAACTACCAAGATTAACTAGCCGCCCGGGTACGGTCGCCTCTCGCAACGACTTAATTAATTGGTGTAATTACTAATGATTAATGAGTTACTCTTGCAGTGAATTAACCCTAACCGGTTCCTACGAAAGGCGCACTCCAATTATAAGGTTAATTGTTCAATTCGATGTTCTAAAGTAAGGCGAGCGTTCGCTTCTATCCTTAGGTTAACAAGAATCTAATCTAGGTGATCAATCCAGACAAGAAACATGAACAATGAAGAACGAACAAACATGAAAAAGAACTGATTGAATTTCGAATCTAATCACCGCCGATCCGTGACCGCTTTAAAGCCCTAGGTCACTTAGGGTTCATCTAGCCTAAGCTCTAACGAGTTTAGCTACTCATGATCATTACAAAAGAGACAAAGATAAAGAAAGAGTTCATCATTCAAAGGAAGAACAGAAAAGGATCTGAAAAACCTAATTCGGACGACTCTGACAGACTCCGATCTTTGGTAAGTTACACTCCTAGCTCCGGTTCTCCGAGATGGAAGGGATGGCGTCACGATCTCTATCCGGCTCTTCGAACTCCAACTCTTCGCTCCAGAACTTCAGAGAAATCTGATCTCGAAAAGTTCTGTTTCTCGAATTATGAATTGTATGATATATTTTTGGCCGCCGGATTAAGTATAAATACTTAACCCTAGTTGGGCCGGGCTGAGCTGATATTTTCGCCGAAACCATAGGGATAGTTTCGGCAAAAATTCTTGTGTAAATGGCCATGATTTCTCTGCCTTGCATTTTCGGTCCGAAGAGCTTAATGGTTTCGCGGAAATCAGTCTTCACTTGGCATCAGCTGATTTGCATTGTTGATTTCGCCGAAACTGTGAGGTCGTTTTCGCCGAAACTGTAAGTGTGAATGGCAGATTTTCGGTTTGACTTTGATTGGCTCCTTTGATCGATTCCGGTTCAGTTCCTCGATTTCCTCGATGTTCCTATGCCTTAGACACGTCCATGGCTACTTTATTTGACGGCAAAAACCTGTGCTTACGCAAAAACACTAGAAAACCATCAAATAGACCCGAAAAGGGCCAAGGTAACACAAATGGCACGAGATAGGGCAATTGATTGAATATTCGTTATTCTACCCTAAAAGCAATGTCTTAAGCAAAGAAATGTCGCTTAAATGAGGCTGATAATCACGTCAAATCGAGTGCCATCACCAATCAACGGCCAACAATCAATTAGCAATCACTCATCAATCAACAACCATCATAAATCAAATAGCAATCGATTACAGAACAGTTATCATCTTTTACTCTCTTCCAATTTCATGCAATCCCTACATTCATCTAGGTCAGAATTTCAACTCCTCACATCGACCATAACTACATATCGTATGCTAAACCCTCACCTGACAAGAAGACGAGACTCTAAGCAACTTCTAGAAACTCGAACAACCAAGCTCTACAGCTCCAAAAATGTAGCTTCTTCCTTCTTCCACTGACAGCGCCTAACTCCGAAATACCCAGAACCAAGATAAATGATCTCTTCCTCTCATCGCCAGGAACGCGTAGCAAGAAACGGATCGCCAATTGGACCTCTGTAGCTCCTGGAATCAATGTTTGAAGCTTGGGGGTTTTGGTTCGTCAAAGGGGTTTTCGGGTGGAAAGAGAGAGGGAGAAGTTGAGGATTTCTGTCAAAAATCCATCTTTTACAGTCAGGTCATGATACACGGCATGTATTACAGATACACGGCGTGTATTGCTGATACACGGACGTGTATCATAGTATGCCAACCTTGACGAATTTTCGCGTACTCGCTTGTAACTTCAACCCGACTCAATTATGAACGTCCCGGACCTTGATGGGGCCTCAAGAACATTGCTTTCAATGTCTCATCCATCCAAACTCGAGTTCCAAATTGTTCGGTTGGGCGGGGATGTTATAGAAATCGCCTCCCATCGGCGTGAGTTAATTGAGTTCTACCATCGGGGAGGTGCCCGGTGACTTCGAATGGCCCAAACAAATCCTTCAGGTATATGTCTTCGTCCGGTGGCCTGGCGGATGATGGAGGGTTAATTGGTTTCCAAGCCACCTTCTTTTTCACCTTGCACGCCTTATCTCCATCTTTCTCCTTAGGCGTCTGCGCCAGAGGCTCGTTTTTCATATGGGTGTTTTGCTCAATTCCTATTAAACAAATCTCTAAAGACACGCTAGATTTTTCATTAGTACTAGAGTTGGCCGAGACCAACTCCACAGAGTCAATGGATAAACAATGCGCCTCTTGTTTAGCAGAATATTGCATACCATCCTTGAGGTAGAATGTAACACTATCATTTCCGACCCTTAAAGTCACGAGCAATGCTGGACATCGATGGTCTCGCCGGCTGTTGCCAGAAACGGTCGGCCTAGGAGGAGGGTAACATCTACCTCTCGGGTATCCATCACAACAAAATCAGCTAAAATAGTGAACGGACCACAGCAAACAGGTACATCCTCTATTATTCCCCTAGGTGTTTTAACAGATCTATCAGCTAACACCAGATGTAAACTAATCGGCTTCAATTCACCTAGATTCAGTTTTTCATAAAGGCACGTAGGCATGAAATTGATGGAAGCACCTAAATAAGCTAAGCTATGATGAATTTTAATACCATTAATAGTGCATGGTAAAGTAAAAGAGCTAGGATCGCGACACTTAGATTGAGGGGGTATGGATTGTGTTGGTAGAGGACGGTAGAGCACTCTTCATTAAGGGAGATGGAAGACGCCTCTCCCTTCTCTTGTTCTTCGTAAGATCCTTCATGACTTTTCCGAGCTGTGGTATTGTCTCTATGGCATCAGTGAGTGGCATCTTGAGCTCCGTGTTCTTGAAATATGAGTACCACTTCTTTAATCGAGGTCGACGTCATTTTCCTTCGTCATTGCGGCCTTAGGAAACGAAATCCTAGGCTGATATGGGGGCAGAATACGCGCAGGAACCAACTTTGGATGAGGCAGGGCAGTCACCTTCTCTTATTCTTCCTTGCCATCATCCTCGATCTCTGGCATGTCAATGGCAACGTCATCAGGAACCATGACCGGATCAGGAGCTGTAGGACCAGCTAGTTGCTTGCCACTTCTTGTTGAAATGACCTTGACATGCTCATTCCTTGGGTTCGGCTTTGTCTGGCTTGGTAACTGACCCATGGGGCGACCACTAGAGAGGAGGCTGACGATGTTGTTGAGCTGGTCTTCCATCCTCCAACCTTGAGCTATCTGGCCTTGATTCAATACGGCTTGAGCTTTGAACTTTGCATCATGGTCGTCAAGTCTCATCGTGATTAGGTCGAGCTTCTTATCTATCTCGCTCTTCTTAGTATTTTGTGGCATTGGCCTTTGAGGTTGTTGTCCTCCGGTGAACCCAAGTGGTCCTTGTAAGTGTTGTTGAAGTACTGGTTCTGGCGATTAACAGGTGTTGCACCATAGTTGCCTGGGTTCCAATGTGGTGGCTGATAGACCCCTCCGGATTGATGAGCTGGCTCGTTCTCTTGGAAGGACCTAGATGGTCGGTTGTTCTGGTTCTGAGTCATGCCATAAGTGTATGGGGGACGGTCTTGGAAGCTTCCTTGTTGATGTTGTTGTTGAGGTTGTCTGAATTGACGGTAGTAGGAGTAGCCTTGTTGATTGTTGGTGAAGCCTTGACCAACAAAGTCTACCTCTTCTGCGGACCAGGCACCTGCTTTCCCAAAATTCTAACAACATCCTCCATTGTGTGCACATTCCCCACACCAGTCACAATCAGCAACAAAGACAGAAGCTGATGGAGGGTTGATGGGTGTGCCAACTTTCTTTAGGTGCTTTTGAACTTCTACTTTAATCTGTTCTTCAAGGCCTAACTGATTGTTAGTACCTTCTGATTGTCTTTCCTAGTTCCTGGATTTAGAAGCATAGCTTGCAAAGTGGAGAAGAGCAGCTTCTGGAGTGAGAGCAATACAATCTCCTTCAGCCAAGGAGTTAACCCATTTAACGGATTCAACATTCATTCCTCTAGCAAAGATCTCAGCTAGTTGTCTCTGCTCGAACCCATGGTGAGGACAGTTGTAGAGAAGTTTTTGGAATTCATTCCAAGCATCATAAAGACTGACTCCTTCCTTCTGTCTGAACCTGGCAATGCTATCCTTATAAGTTGTGGTTCTAGATGGAGGGAAGTATGCCTCCACAAAGTCTTGAGCAAGAGTGTCCCATTGTGTGTAATGACCAGGTGGCTTGCTACTAAGCCATATCTTTGCAGCGCTTCTGAGTGAGAATGGGAATGCTCGCAAGTATAGAGTATTCTTGTCGAGATTCCCACTCTTGAATGTAGCGCACATGGCAAGGAAGTCCGCCAGGTGAGTGCAAGGATTATTATGCAGCTTCCCTTCAAATTGAATATCCCTAGAGATCATACCAAGAATGGGATCTTAATCTCATAGTCATTATCTGCATTATTGGCTGGAACGACAATGTTTGACCGAACACTATGGGCTCGGCTTGTTATAGTCTGTCATAGTGCGTGGAGCAGTCATTGCAGGAGGAGTAGGTGGTGGCGAATCTAATGAAGTGGATGACGTGGAAGAAGAAGAGGAGTCCTCCTTTGACTCCTCAATCTTTATGGGGGAAATGGATCGGTTAGCACTTGTTTCCTTCTTTGCTTTTTGCTTTGTCGATGCAGAACTGCCAGAAATGTCTGAGCTCTTAGTCTTGATAGGCTTGAACTGAGAACGAGTAGCTGGACGGTTCATATTCCTGCATTCAACTTGCAATTCAACAAAAACAAGAACAACCGGTGTAAAATCGAAGTGTAATGGAAGGTGAAAAGATGGAAAGTAGAAGAATAATTGCCAACTCTTCTTTCAAACAATTAAGAAGAGGTCCTCGACAATGACGCCAATTTAATAACGTGTAAAACAGTGGTCAAATAACTAACCTGTCAGAGTAGAATAGATCGTATTCTAAGGGTTTCTTCTAATCATTTACTCAAAGAAATTAACAATTAAACAGATTTAAATCAAGTTGTGTGGTGTGAGGTCCACACGACTTTCTAAACTATTATGCAAGGGAAAATAAAATTGAATTAAAAGATAGATGCATTGATTGAGGTTTGGTTATGATTGACAGACAAAAGCTTAGACTCGAATCCCCCTAAGATTACCAATGCATTGGTGATCACAAAACCGATGACTTTTTAATCCCAATTCATTCAGTTCTTAAACACAGTCATAGCTCTTTACCCTTAGGTCTAAGTCCGCGAACGTTCGCTCTATCGAACTGCTACCAAGAGTAATTAACCGTTCGTGCCTTCACTTCTGCAACGAATAATTAACTGGTGCACCTGATTGATTTTAGTGTGCTATCCTTGAAACGGATCAACCCTAAACAGTTCCTATGGGTGGCATGATTCCATTGAATATGTTAATTAATTGATTGAAGTTCTAAAACGAGGCAGACGTTCGCCAACTATCCTTATTTTAACAAGAAACTAATCTAGGTGATCAAGCTAGAAAAGAAACACAAAATTAAGAATAAATCAATTATGAATAAGTAATCGATTGAATTAAGATCTAATTACGCCGATCCGTGACCGCTTTAAAGCCTCGGGTCACTTAGGGTTCATCTAATCTAAGCTAGAACAGTTTTAGCTATTCATCTCTAAAAATCAATATTCAAAAATCACAAAGTATTCATCTTAGAAAGGAAGAATAGAGAGAAACTATAAAACCTAATTTTGACGATTCCGGGCAACTTCGATCTTGAAAATCATCAACTCCTAAGCTCTGAGCGTCTTCCAAGACTCCAAAATATGCTCTAAACCCTCTCCAAGTCGTGGATAGGTTTGGAAAATTGAATGTCTTCTAAATTGGCTCCCAAAAAGTCTATTAATATCATCTAAAACCTTTTCCTTGTTGAAAAAGACAAATTTTTCCCATCTGAGGAGCTTACACGGCTGTAAGCTAAACATTGTAAGCTCCAAAATTCAGCATTTTGAGTTTTCTTCAAAATCGGTCTTTTCCTTGTGGTTGGGCCTTCTTCCCTCGACCCGGATCACTCCAATAGGCCTAGAATCCCATGTCACTCAATGCTCCACTTCCGGTTTGATTTCCCAACGTCGATTATTACATAAAATCCAAAAAAACGCGCAAAATGACGTAAAATGGCCCTAAGGCCAAAAGGGGAATAAACTCGCTTAAAATCAACCAAACGAGATAAAATCATTACAAAAATGTTGTCTAATGAGGGAAGCTATTACGAACTATTTATGGGTGATGACACTCGATTTGACGTGATTATCAGCCCCATTTAAGCAACATTTCATACCCTTTGATGCCATTTTGATGAGTATTTGGTGCATTTGTCGTAACTTTGTGATTATCGGCTCCTAGTGCGTACATTGTCTATTTCTCGGATATTTTTACCCTTTTTGTGAGCTTTTATGTTGAGCCCCAGGTTACCACATTATAGAGGACTCTCTCACGAGTCCAACGCTTCAAACGGAGACCAAATCGGAGTTCAAACGGAGCGGGAATGATCGAAACAAGTTGGAAGTCTGCCCAACTCAAAACGCTGCGTTTTGAAGCTTACACACCGTGTAAGCTAAATGCACTGTGAGCTTACACGCCGTGTAAGCTCCCCAGACGGGAAATTCTCAGCTTTTCTAACAAGGAAAGGGTTTTTGGGGGTATTAATAGACTTTTCGAAGCCAGATTTGTTAACATACAACCTAGAGAGATCAGCCACGACTGGAGGAGAGTTGAGAGAGTATTCCGGAGCTATCGGAGAGATCGTGACGCCGTCAATCCATCCCGGAAGATGCTCAGAGCTAGGAATTGAAGATTCTCAAGATCGAAGCTTCACGGATCATCCGAGATTAGGTTTTTCAGATCCTTTTCTGTTCTTCCTTTGTATAAGATGAATCCTTCTGTCGTCTTTGATTCTTGTTTGTAAAAAATATGAGTAGCTAAACTTGTAGAGCTTAGATTAGATGAACCCTAAGTGACCCAGGGCTTTAAAGCGCTCACGGATCGGCGGTGATTAGATTCAAAGTTCAATCAGTTTCTCTTTGCATGGTTGTTTTGTTCTTGATTATTTATGTTTCTTTTCTGATTGATCGCCTAGATTAGGTTTGTGTTGAATTAGGGTTTGTCGCCAGACAGCTTCTCTGCTTTAAACATTAAAACTTGTCTTACTTGATCACCTAGTTTAGATTCTTGTTAAGCTGAGGATAGAAGCGAATGCTCGCCTCTCTTTAAAACATCAATTCAACCAATTAACCTTATAATTGGAGTGTGCCTTTCGTAGGAACCGGTTAGGGTTAATCCGCTTCAAGAGTAACTCATAAATCATTAGTAATTGCACCAGTTAAGTTAAGTCGTTGCGAGAGGCGACCGTACCCGGGCGACTAATTAATCTTGGTAGTTAGATCGGATAGAGCGAACGTTCGCCAGTCTTAAACCTAAGGGTCAGGAGTTATGGTGGTGTATAGAAATTGATTGAATGAGAATTGAAAACCGCTGGTCTTGTGATTGCTGTTGCCTTGGTGATCTAAGGGGAATTTGAAATCTAAGCTTGCTTGTCGTCTGTCTAAACCAACCAATCATTCTGTCTTTTAATTTCATTTTAATTTTCCTGTATCTTAGTCTAGAAGTCGTGGAACTCACACCACGCACAACGTGCTTAAACTTGGATAAATTGCCAGCTTCTTTGAGTAGTCAATTAGAAGAAACCCTGTGGAATACGATCTACCCTAGATTTCCAGCTTGGTAGTTATTTGATACCGCTAAAACCGCAACATCAAATTGGCGCCGTTGCCGGGGACTCTTCTATATTGTTTGAAAGAAGAGTTGGCATTTTATTCTTCTATTTTCCATCTTTCATTTCCCGTCACACTTCGATTTTACACCGGTTGTGCTTGTTTTTGTCCCTTGCAGATCATAGCCGGTACAAAATTGAATCACTCCCGTTCCATCTTCCCTACCGCAATGTCCGCTCCAAAGAGTCTTGCGGACTACAATAAGCCGCGCACATCTAACATTCGGTCTTCCATCACCGTGCCTTCTAATGACGACGATCCTGACTATGAGATCACAATCCCCTTCCTGGAAATGATCTCTAGGGATGTTCAGTTCAAAGGGAAGCCGCAAGATAACCCATGCACACATTTGGCGAACTTCCTAGCCATGTGCGAGACGTTCAAGAGTGGGAACCTCGGTAAGAACACATTATGCTTACGAGTCTTCCCATTCTCCCTTAGAGGTGCTGCCAAGAGATGGCTCAGTATGAAACCACCTGGCCACTACACCGATTGGGATAGTCTAGCTCAAGACTTCATAGAGGAATACTTTCCTCCTTCAAGAACTACAGCTTACAAGGACAGCATTGCCATATTTGTTCAGAGGAGAGGAGTAAACTTATATGACGCTTGGAACGAATTTCAAGAGCTTCTCTATGACTGCCCTCATCATGGATTCGAGCAGAGACAGCTAGCTGAGATCTTCGCCGAGGGATGAACGAAGAATCAGCTAAATGGGTTAACTTCTTAGCTGATGGCGACTACACCGCACTCGCACCGGAAGCTGCTCTTCTTCACTTTGCAAACTGCGCATCTAAGTCCAGAAGCTGGGAGAGACAGTTTGGAGCAGCTAAGAGCCGACCAAGTCGTGAAGATCAGATCAAGATTGAAGTGCAGAAAGAAATGAAGAAGATTTTCGGTAACTGGTCTTCAGAGGAAGTGAACTTTATTGATCAAGGCTTCACCAACAGTCAACAGGGCTACCCCGACTATCGTCAGTTCAGACAACCTCCTCAACAACAAGGAAGCTTCCAAGAGCGTCCTCCTTCCAACCTCGGATACAACCAGAGTCAGAATCAGTACTTGAGCGATAGTTATCAAGATCAACCTCAGAGATCTACATCAAGGAACACAAGGGATATCGAGGTAGCCAAGACGCTCGACCTGATCATGGAAAGGCTCGATAAATATGAAGAGAAATTCAAGCTTCAAGCCGCCATAAATCAAGAACATGAAGCTCGAGGTCAACGAATGGAGAGCATGATAAATAACATGTGTAGCTTGATAACTAGTAGCCCCCTCCTGAATCAATCATCGGTTCAAGTCGACTCGACCATTAGAAAGGAGCACGTCAAGGCTGTCTCCACAACAAGCGACAAGCAATCAGCTGATCCTGCAGCTCCTGAGCCGGCCATAAATCCTGATGCTATAGCCATTGACAAGCCAGAGATCGAGGAGGAGGATAAAGAAGAAGAAGAGGAGGTGACTGCCCCGCCTTCCCTGACAAAGACAGCATCTGCGCCACCTCTCCCTCCATATCAGCCTCAGATTCCGTTTCCTAAGGCCGCGCAATCAAAGGAGAAAGATCATGATACCCGGTACAGAAAGTGGCATGGATACTTGAAGAACACGAATATGAATACACCAGTTACTGATGCTATCCAAGTGATACCGGAGGCTGACAAAATCGCAAAGGATCCTGCGAAAAACAAGAAGAAGGGAGAGTTGTCCTCCGTATCCCTCGAGGAAAAATGCTCTGCTATCCAGGGCCATGCGACACCCATACCACCCCCAGCTAAGTGTCGAGATCCCGGTGCTTTTACTTTGCCTTGCATTATTAATAATGTGAAGATTGATCGTAGTGTAATTGATCTAGGTGCTTCTATCAATGTTATGCCTACATGCTTGTTTGAGAAATTGAACCTATGAGAGTTGAAACCAATTAGCATGCATTTAGGGTTTGCCGACAGATCTGTTAAACTACCTAGGGGATTGATAGAAGACGTGGTTGTCCGTTCTGGTCCTTTTACTATTCTGACTGACTTTGTTGTCATGGATACTCGAGAGGAAGATGTCACTCTTCTCCTAGGCCGACCGTTCATGGCAACAACCGGCATTAACATTAATGTCTTGAATGGCTCGTTGACATTAAGGGTCGGCAAGGACACCATGACATTCCGCCTCAAGGACGGTATGCAAGTCCCAGTCAAAGAAGAGATGCATTGTTTATCTGTTGAAGCTGTGGAGTTGGCTTCGGTCAACTCTAGTTCTAATGAAAAATCTAGAGTTTCTGCAGAAATTGTCTTGTCAGGTGTTGGACAGGTCCCTAATGTGAAGAATGAGCTGCCGGCACAAAGGCCGAGAAAGAAGGAGGATCCGACGGCGTCCCCTCATGAATCACCAAACGTTAAAGATCCTGGCGAGATAAAGGAGGAGAATAAAGAGAAGACAAAGGCGGTTTGAAAGCCGATTGCTCAGCCCCCGTCTACCGAGCCACCAGAACGAACCAAGATAATTCACGCAAATGAGAAGAAGTTCACACTTTCCGGAGGATCCCCAAGGCCATATTTCATGAACTCCGACTCGGGCCTAAGAGAAATCCTGAGTTGGGATGTCTCCTAACACCGTCCAGGTATCGTCCGGCTCAAGGACGTTAAGTAAAAGCGCTTCGTGGGAGGCAACCCACGGCTGTAGTCATTTTAAATTTATCGAGTCAGTTTTTATTTATTTTGAGTCATTTTGAGAATTTTGTGTCGAGTCGGTTGAGTTCGGATGATAGAAAATAATCAAAAAAATATATATTGGGTGTTATTTGGGTTGAATATTTTGTTTGCAGGAAGAGGAGTGACCAATTTGCAAGAAATTGGCCAAAATCCGGAATAGAGAACCCAAGGAGAGCTAAAAAACACAGTGGGTTTACACAGCTGTGTAAAGACCCGTGTAAGAGCTTACACGCCGTGTAAGCTATTGCACTAAGGAGCTTACACGCCGTGTAAGCTCAAAAAATCAGAGGTAAGTCCCTTTCCCCCTTCTCATTTTCGGATTTCACACTCTCTCTCTTCGTTTCTCTCTCCCAAATCCTCTCAACTCCTCCTCTTACCTAACACCTCCAAACACCCAACCACCACACAAACCCACCACCGCCGGCGGAGCTTGGACCGCCGGTCGGACCTTCCACTCCACCCGCCGCCCTTCCCCCGTCGCAGGACCCCGCACCCAGCAGCTCCACCCAACCCACATCACTCCCGACGCACCAAACCCGACCCCCCTCGTCTCATCCCCTCCGACCGAGCAGCAGCAACCCCACCGCCTTCCCCTTCCATCCGACGACCGCCGCGCCGAGCTCCGACGTTCCTCCAGCTGCAGCCGCCGACGACGCCCCCGACCCGCAGCATCAGCATCTCGAGTTGAAAACTCGACCCAACCACTCTTCTCGTTTTTCTTCGATTTCTTGAGTTTGAGTCGACATTCGGGTATGTAAATCACCTTCCCTACCCTCCATGATGCTTTAATCAGTATATTTGCCATGGAAATCGAACTTGCAAGTGCTAAATCGAATTTGTGTTCTTGAGCTCAAGAACCCTAATTTTTCAATTTTGGGGTTTTGTGAAATTGACTTGATATTCTTGAAATTGATGGTGTAATGAGCTTGTAGTTTGAATCGTGGGTCATTTCGACTTCGTTTGCCTTTCCAATTGTGAAATTTCATAGACTTTCCATACCGATTTTTATCGAAATTGGGGATTTTTGCTTATGGACGAAATTGGATGAATTTTTGCTATGTGATTGATCTTGTGATGATTATAGACATGTATGCATGCTTGTCCTCGGATATTGGTGAGCCGCCCGGTCGTTGTTCGGACGTTCAGCCAAATAAACTACTAATGCTAAGAAAAAGCTATAGCAGATCGTATTCCGAGGGTCTCCTATGACTGACTACTTCAAAACTGACAAAGTACTCAAATGCAAACACGTTGTGCGTGGTGTGAGTTCCACGACTTCTATCTCTAAGAAATGCAGAGAAATTAAAACAAATTAAACTAAAGCAGATCGGGAATTAGGGTTTGAAAACAAGGATGACAGACGAACTTAGACCTTGAATCCCCCTTCGTTCCCCAGAGCATTGGCAATCAACAGATCAGCGGATTTCGATTCTCATTCAATCAATTACTAAGACACCACCATAACTCCTTACCCTTAGGTTTAAAACCGGCGAACGTTCGCTCTATCCGTTCTAACTACCAAGATTAACTAGCCGCCCGGGTACGATCGCCTCTCGCAACGACTTAATTAATTGGTGTAATTACTAATGATTAATGAGTTACTCTTGCAGTGAATTAACCCTAACCGGTTCCTACGAAAGGCACGCTCCAATTATAAGGTTAATTGTTCAATTTGATGTTCTAAAGTAAGGCGAGCGTTTGCTTCTATCCTTAGCTTAACAAGAATCTAATCTAGGTGATCAATCCAGACAAGAAACATGAACAAAGAAGAACAAATCAAACATGAATGAGAAACTGATTGAACTTCGAATCTAATCACCGCCGATCTGTGACCGCTTTAAAGCCCTGGGTCACTTAGGGTTCATCTAGTCTAAACTCTAACGAGTTTAGCTACTCATGATCATTACAAAAGAAACAAAGACAAAGAAAGAGTTCATCATTCAGAGGAAGAACAAAAAAGAATCTGAAAAACCTAATTTAGACGACTCTGACAGACTTCGATCTTCGGTAGATTACACTCCTAGCTCCGGTTCTCCGAGATGGAAGGGATGGCGTCACGATCTCTATCCGGCTCTTCGAACTCCAACTCTTCGCTCCAGAACTTGAGAGAATTCTCTGAATTCTGATCTCGAAAAGTTGTATTATGATTAATTATTGTGTCTTTTTTTTGGGCCGCCGGGTTAAGTATAAATACTTAACCCTAACTGATCCGGATTGGCCTGATATTTTCGCCGAAAACATAGGGATATTTTTGGCGAAAATCCTTGTGCAAATGGCCGGTCACTCAGCTGAATCCTTCTGTCCTTTTCGCCGAATAGGTTTCGGTCCGAAAACATAATGTTTTCGCCGAAAACTTCCTTGGTTGAACATCAGTGAATTTTCCCTTGCATCTTCGCCGAAAACCCTGGGTTCTTTTCGCCGAATACTTCTTTGTCTTGGTACCAGTCGATTTGCACTACAATTTTCGCCGAAAATAATAGGTTATTTTCGGCGAAATCTTCTTTGTAAACGGGCAGGAGATTGCTTGAACTTAATTGGCTCCTTTGATCGATTCCGGTTCAGTTCCTTGATGTTCCAATGCTTTAGACACGTCCATGGTTACTTTATTTGACGGCAAAAACCTGTGCTAACACAAAAACACTAGAAAACCATCAAATAGACCCGAAACGGGCCAAGGTAACACAAATGGCACGAGATAGGGCAATCGATTGAATATTCGTTATTCTACCCTAAAAACCATGTCTTGAGCAAAGAAATGTCGCTTAAATGAGGCTGATAATCACGTCAAATTGAGTGTCATCAGATATCTATACCTTAATTAGCTCGTATGACGGATTAAGGTACACTTTTTGCATACCGATTTCATGAGTTGTGATCTTAGCTTGTGTGGCTTATATGGCTGATTTGGACTTGCTTATTACTTGATTATGACTCAAGCTTGAATTGCAATTGGTTAATTGTTTCCATGATGATCTTTGCCAAGTTTCTTAATGCCTAAATGTTGATCTTGCTAAGTGTGTTTAAGACCTAGATATGTGCTTATGGGATTGTGCCTTCACTTGTTGACATCCTACTTGCATTCTTTGATATTGATATCTTTGATGTTTGTTATGATTGTCATTGATTGATACTCCCTTATTGCTCGGTTGATTCATAGGTTCAATGCCATGTTCTCGTGTGTCTCATACCTTATTCCATTTGCTTGTCTTATATGCACAAATCCCACTTGTTCTATGCTAAACTTGGCATTTTGGTTTGTGATTTATTTTCAGGATGGGAAAATCAAAAGGGAAAGGAGTTGCTTCTTCTTCTTCCGCCCCACCTCCGGCGAAGAAAATGAGAGGAACCGCGAGGCGCGACACCCTCCAGGTGGCTTCCCCGCCGGATAACACCTCGAGCAACATCTTCAGCTTCCCACTGCGATCCTTTCATTGAGAAACGTGGAAGATCGACACCAGCACCAGAGCCAGAGTCGGAAGCGGCCCCAGCATATGACTTCAGTGGACTGGAGCGTGAGCTTAGAGAGATGAGAGCTGATTCAGACGCGCGCTGGGAGGCCGCTCAGAAGTGGCAACAGGAGTCCGACGAGCGTTTTACCAGCTTCCAGACGCTTGCAGCAGCAGATGTACCAGTCACAGCTTCAGTTCTTTCGATAGTTCCAGGCTCCAGATGATCACCAGCACCCTCCGCCCCAGTGATTTCAGGATTTTTCTTTATTTTCTTATCATCCAGAACTATGTACTTTTTGTTTTTGTTCGTGTCGGTTTATGTTGTTTTGGGTCTTTGTTGAAACTTTGTGATCGGTCGAGTCTTCTGTACTCCAACTGTTCTAATCGTATGATGGATCCTCTCTTATTATGTTTTCAGGTTATGATCTCAGAATTCTCTATGGTTCTATGCACGTCTATACCCCCGATGTCTCGCCAGCTCCATCTCCAGCGCCCTCACGCTCATTTTACGGTACCCCTGTACACTTTCATTCTCTTTTTGTCTGGTCCATTGAGGACAATGTCTGATTTAAGTGTGGGGTGGGATTATATTTCTGAGGGATGCTATTCGTCTGTGGTATTTGTGAGATTTCTCTAGCATAGAATTGCTCAATTCTTGACTCGTGATGTTAAGTTAGTTTTCAATTTTTCATAATGATGCTTAGACTGCTTAACCTAGAACCTGTAATCAACCTGCTTGCATCGATGCTAGATTTCCTGGTTAGAACAGAAAAGCTTATCACTCTTGTAGTTTTTCACTTTGATGCATGATAATGACTGAATTCGACTAGCAAACCAACTGTGAGCTTTTGATCCATTGCACGTAACTTGCAATTTCAATTCTTTTTGAGTGTTTTCTGTTTGCTTGAACGAGTTAGAATTTGCATGAGACCTACTCGAGACCACATGATGACACGAGTTCTAGAATGATAGGGGCACCTAGATTCAGCTACTTAGCCAGATAGCCTACCAAACGATAAATCCATTAGGTTTAAACCCTTGAGCTTCGCCTGTTCTTTCGGTTCGATAATACATTACAGCCATTTCCCATTCCTTCATTCCTCGTTGATCCCCTGTGGTTGTAGTTCTAGATTGACCTACCGGAAGTCAGTTTGTGGTAACCTGCCTATAGCCATTAAACAGGTGATCTTAGCTAATATGTCCAGACGTGTAAACCCCTCTAGCAACTAAAAGAAAGAATCGGCACAAAAGAAAAAAAATAGAAAAGAAGAAAAGAAAAAATTTTCGGAAAAAAAATACAAAAGAAAGAGAAAAATCAGAAAAGCCAAAAAGTTTATAGTATAGTTCAAATAACGTTCTTCTCCCTACATATGAAAGAACGAAGTCAAAAGAAAATGTAAAGAAAAGAAAAAGAAAATATGCAAAATAAAGTGCTAGGTTGCTTGAGGGTATCATAGGACGAGCGTACACTATTCCACCCGTGTTTGGTTAGACGGTAGGAAGCCATAGGCTAGATTCGAGGGAAGTTAGTCGAAAGCTACACCGCACCAAAGCCACCATCATACATTCCCATCATCCATCTCATTATAAACCCTTGTAGTGTAGAATTCATTACAGTCCTAGCAGGGAAGTCCTTCTTGACTAGTTACTCGTGTTGTCACAGTGATGGAGATGTGGTCGAATTGCAAACCTATGACAGAATTCAGTGACAGAAAATGATTGAGAGCATAAACACGTCCCTAAACACAGAGTGGAGAGTTCCCGTGTACCAAATATTACCTGTGTGAGAAGTCTGGTCGGTTAGGTCAGAGTCGTGCATGATTTGTGTTTGCTGCTTGTTGTGTGCAGATAATTAGTGAGACCAGGTTGTTTGGTTGACGTGTAAGCATGTTAGGTCACTTGTTCTAGAAGTAGCAGTTTAATAATTCATTGTGATTGCTTGAACCTTAACTTGATCAATCGTGTCATTTGTGAATCTGAGTGCGTTCTAATTCAGTTTGCTTGAGGACAAGCAAAAGCTTAAGTGTGGGGTATTTTGATGACACTCGATTTGACGTGATTATCAGCCCCATTTAAGCAACATTTCATACCCTTTGATGCCATTTTGATGAGTATTTGGTGCATTTGTCGTAACTTTGTGATTATCGGCTCCTAGTGCGTACATTATCTATTTCTCGGCTATTTTTACCCTTTTTGTGAGTTTTATGTTGAGCCCCAGGTTACCACATTATAGAGGACTCTCTCACGAGTCCAACGCTTCAAACGGAGACCAAATCGGAGTTCAAACGGAGCGGGAATGATCGAAACAAGTTGGAAGTCTGCCCAACTCAAAACGCTGCGTTTTGGAGCTTACACACCGTGTAAGCTAAATGCACTGTGAGCTTACACGCCGTGTAAGCTCCCCAGACGGGAAATTCTCAGCTTTTCCAACAAGGAAAGGGTTTTCGGGGGTATTAATAGACTTTTCGAAGCCAGATTTGTTAACATACAACCTAGAGAGATCAGCCACGACTGGAGGAGAGTTGAGAGAGTATTCCGGAGCTATCGGAGAGATCGTGACGCCGTCAATCCATCCCGGAAGACGCTCGGAGCTAGGAATTGAAGATTCTCAAGATCGAAGCTTCACGGATCATCCGAGATTAGGTTTTTCAGATCCTTTTCTGTTCTTCCTTTGTATAAGATGAATCCTTCTGTCGTCTTTGATTCTTGTTTGTCAAAAATATGAGTAGCTAAACTTGTAGAGCTTAGATTAGATGAACCCTAAGTGACCCAGGGCTTTAAAGCAGTCACGGATCGGCGGTGATTAGATTCAAAGTTCAATCAGTTTCTCTTTGCATGGTTGTTTTGTTCTTGATTGTTTATGTTTCTTTTCTGATTGATCGCCTAGATTAGGTTTGTGTTGAATTAGGGTTTGTCGCCAGACAGCTTCTCTGCTTTAAACATTAAAACTTGTCTTACTTGATCACCTAGTTTAGATTCTTGTTAAGCTGAGGATAGAAGCGAACGCTCGCCTCTCTTTAAAACATCAATTCAACCAGTTAACCTTATAATTGGAGTGTGCCTTTCGTAGGAACCGGTTAGAGTTAATCCGCTTCAAGAGTAACTCATAAATCATTAGTAATTGCACCAGTTAAGTTAAGTCGTTGCGAGAGGCGACCGTACCTGGGCGACTAATTAATCTTGGTAGTTAGATCGGATAGAGCGAACGTTCGCCAGTCTTAAACCTAAGGGTCAGGAGTTATGGTGGTGTATAGAAATTGATTGAATGAGAATTGAAAACCGCTGGTCTTGTGATTGCTGTTGCCTTGGTGATCTAAGGGGATTCGAAATCTAAGCTTGTCTGTCGTCTGTCTAAACCAACCAATCATTCTGTCTTTTAATTTCATTTTAACTTTCCTGTATCTTAGTCTAGAAGTCGTGGAACTCACACCACGCACAACGTGCTTAAACTTGGATAAATTGCCAGCTTCTTTGAGTAGTCAATTAGAAGAAACCCTGTGGAATACGATCTACCCTAGCTTTCCAGCTTGGTAGTTATTTGATACCGCTAAAACCGCAGCATCAACGGGGGCCGACAAGATTGATTGATTGATTTGTGTCTCTACAATGGAAGAAGGTATGTACATGTATCAATTTCCATATGAATAAAACTAGTGTTTGGGTTCTAGGCCATGGCACACGAGGAATGTTTCGATTATCACTACAAAAAAAGAGCGTTTTGGCGTTGTTTGAAACGAAAGAGGATAGCGTCGGTCGACCGGTCGACCGACGCTAAAGAGAATCTCGCGTTTTAGCTTCGGTCGTTTGGTCGACCGACGCTGGTCGACCGACGCTAAATACTAACCCTAATGAGCTGAACGCCTCCTCTCTTCTCTCTTATCTTTCTCTTTTCCCTTCTTCGTCTTCCACTCCCACCCAACCAGCCCCCTTATCCTCTCTCCCTCTTCAACTCACTCCAAATCCGCCGCCTCCCAACCTCCAGCCAGCCGCCGCCTCCCAACCTCCAGCCAACCGCCGCCTCCCAACTCCAGCTGCCGCTGACCAGCCCCATCATTTTCCGCCAGCCACCGTCGCAGCCAGCCAACCCCCGCCGCCGATTCCTCCCATCAACCGCCAACCCTGCCGACCGCCGCTGACCCAGCAATCGATTCCTCCTACCAAACTCCAGCCCCAATCCCGCCAACCTCCGATTCCCGCCGCCAAGCTCTCTCTCTCCCCGACTCTCACTTCTTCCGCCGGCCGCCAGCAACCCCCCCCCCCAAAGAAGCCGCCGCCCCCGCCGCTCCACCTCTTCCAAAGCCGCCGCCCCCCGCCGCTCCACCTCTTCCAAAGCCGCCGCCGCCACCGCCACCGCTCCACCTTTTCCAAGACCGCCGCCGCCGCCGCACCTTTTCCTAAGAAGAAGAAGGAGGGAAGAAGAAGAAGAAGGAGGCTAGAAGAAGAAGAGAAGGAGGCTAGAAGAAGAAGCAGATGCAAGACGGAGGGAAGAAGAAGAAAAAAGCTGCAGCTGCATCTGCAACTTTTTTTTTGGTGATGTGAACGCATATTTAGCGTCGGTCGGTCTGTGCCGTAGCGTCGGTCGACCTAAAACCGACGCTAAATATTAACGTCACCACATTTGGCGTCAGTTTTGTCGACCGACGCTATTATATTTAGCGTCGGTCGGTGACCGACGCCATAACGCGCGTCTGACCGACGCTAAACTACCTTTTTTTTGTAGTGTATGTTTAGAAAATGGGAGCATGGGATTAAATAGGTCCTCAGTGGCTATGCAGTTGAACATGTGTGGCTTAGGCTATCCAAAGTTCTTGTTCCCTTGCAATTAAAAGGAGGTTTTAAAATAGAAGCAGCTGGTGCGTGAAACTCTCTAGAAGTTTCTGAAAGGGTTTTTTGACCAACGTTGTAGGGAGGGTTTTTCCCTTGGTGGGTGCACTTCTGAGGGGGCTATCCTAGTGGTTGCTGCTTGTCGGTTGGACCCTGAAGTGCTTGGACTCATTCGTTGCTAGCTTCTTCTGAGTTATGATTTCTTTTCGTGTTGAAAAATTTGGAGAAATCATTGTTCCAGTAGTTAAGGATTCGATATCGAAAAGATGGTCAGAAATGGTTTCGGATCTAGCTTTGGAACTGAAGTTTTTCCTAATTCTACTCGGGCAGGTGATGTGTTAAAGATCCCAAAATCAGTTGTGGATAAAGGACTTGAGAAGATGAAGTCGGTTGTTCTTGCTTAATTCCTTGGACCTTCTCCTTTGATAAGAGCATTTGCTGATGTTGCAAACATGTTGTGGGGGTACGGGGGATAGGTGATGATTTCTAAACTCTCGATTGGTTTTTCTTGATTGAGTTTAAGTCTTCTCAACTGTGTTAATGGGTATTGGGGAGGTCATGGAACATACATAACACAAGCATGGTGTTGAGGAAATTGGAGGGAATTGCTTCGTTAGAATTATCCCCCAAAGCTGCTCTAGAATGGGTTACTTTTAAGAATGTTCCTCTAGAAATGATAATTGTGGATGGTATTAGCTAGATTTCAAGTTTGGTTGGGAAGCCTCTGAAATAATTTGCTTGTTATGGTTTGGATGTAAAGGTGTGTCTAGTGAGGGACAAAGTTATACCATGCCCAACTGATGCAAAATTTGAAATGGGAGATGGAGATGTTTGTGTAATTGAACTGGTGCTATTCAAGGCTCGTGATTACTATAAAGGTGTTGCTAATAAACCTATTTGGATACCAAAATCTGCAGATGTTGTAACTAAGGCTGCAAAAGATGATGAGGAGCTGGAGGTGAAAGAAGGGGATGTTGTAGGCAATGGAATCAAAACTCCATCTGGAGTGGAGAGCTCATCTATTTTTTAAGGTAACTCATCTATTAATCAGC
This sequence comes from Linum lewisii, assembly GCA_034768395.1. Taxonomy (NCBI): domain Eukaryota; kingdom Viridiplantae; phylum Streptophyta; class Magnoliopsida; order Malpighiales; family Linaceae; genus Linum; species Linum lewisii. The sequence continues at coordinate 27,347,926 of CM068303.1, read as the reverse complement.
CCATTATAAGTGTAAATGGTGAAGCTAAGAAGTCTGAGAAGAAGAAGAAAAGTGCAAAAGGAAATTTTGGTGACAAACTAAAAAATTGTAACGTTCACCCTGAACCAATGTGGTTAAACTCATGGTTGTACCAGAAACGGACATCAGGAACGAACCAAAATAACCAAAAACGATCCAAAGATCCAAGTTATAAATAGATAAAATAGAACATGAGGTATTTGATAGTTAAATCAGTACATAACCAACAATAATGCTCCAAAATCCCATAAATGGAATAAAGTACAAAATCTCCAAACATAGTCAACTAAATATAAAGAGAAAAGTAAACTCATGTTCCAAACCTCCAATGGTCTACCTCGTGATCTCAAGTTCCACTTTGACTCGCACCAACTGCTCGAACACAACTCACCAACTAGCCCCGATTATCTGAAATGGGGGATCAATTTACTAATGAAACTGAGTGAGACAACACCCCAACTATGCGCTAAACAAAACCACAAAGAGCTATCCCAACCCTTCGACCTTAAACATTACAAAACGAGATTCAACTTACATCTAACAGGTTATTAATCCTAAACCAGTCTATGTGATCAACCAAGTGCAGTTCTCTAACTATATTCACAATTCTCAACAACATCAACATCAATACAACATAAGTCCAAATCATAGTTCAATTACAATCGTCACATATCTCAATCAGCACAATCGAATGCACATAGAACCAAGCACAACTCACACTTCACAACGCACCACCTTACAAATAGAACTAGGGGATTATTAATAGGCGCCACGGAGTTTACCCTACACCATCATTGTTTGTCACCACATCTAGACGCATCCTTAAAAGGATTCTTCCCCAAAGGAGTATTCACCAAACGCATTCATTTAGGATCCTTTCCCAAATGAGTATTCACCAATTACCAATCATGATCTCATATCACGGTGATCCACCCTAGTGGATCGAACTCAATCACATTACATTATCATGAGTGGGATAGTGTAGGCTCCTTCCATTTCTACTTATTCACAACAACACAACAAGATACAACCATCAGGATCATCCTCATCTCAATCCAACAATATCATATTAATTCATCAATCATATCTCATCTCATCACATCCCCTCATTTCCACAATATGATACCACATTCAAATTCCCAACATCAAACTCACAAACAAATCATCACAAGATGATACCTTACCTCACCAACTACCCCACATGGAGAAATAAGAAAACAAGGATAGTTTCTGATGAGCGTCTAGAATAACCCACATGTTCATCCTCCATAGGATGATCCTTCATCATTGGGATCATCCTTCCGCAACCACAACTGACAATAATCCAAAATACATAAACTCAATCAAACCTAGTTTATCGATCCCTAACACTCGTTTCTATCTAAGTCTATTAGCATCAACGATTCTCCATTACATAATAATACATAATGGTCAATTCCAATCAATCAATCAACGATCACAATCGTGTTTTCCCCTAATTTTACTCTCGCTAATTTCATGCAAAACCTAGTCTTCACCTATCTCAAATTTTTCATCAATGTCTATCGATGCAGGAGCCCTCACCTGGAATAGAAGACGAATCTCTAATCATCTTCTAGACACTAAGTTGAAGGAAATTTCCTCTCCAAAAAACGTGGCTCTTCCTCTCACCAATAGAAAATAGAAGCTCTCTATCTCTAATCGAGCCTAAAGATCTCTTCTACTCGTTCCTAGGAATCTATAGGAAGAAACAACGCCTCGATTCGACCTTCGAAGCTCCGGGAATCAAGGTTTGAAAGTAAGAATCCCTAGGTTCGTTTTCAAGTTAAGAGGGAAGGGGAAAGGTGAAGAATCTCGTCAAAACTCGGGACTTAAGTAATTTTTGGGCATATACACTCCGTGTAAATCATTTACACGACATGTAAGTGTACTGCCCATTTTGGGTAACTTTTCATGAAGGGGATCGGCAACTCAACCCGTCCCATCCCCGAATACTTTAAACTTCATTGGGACTCTTTTGATATTAACAGTGATGCCAAGAATCAACCAAAACCAAGTCTTTTGAACGTTCAATTGGACGAGAATGTTACAAAAATGTTAACAATCAAGACAATGTGTCTGCATCTTCGTTGAAGGGACATATGCACCTAAGATTGTTAATGGGGTCTTCTCTGGGTTAGGAACTCCAAAACATAGCAACTGCGTACGCATTTTCAGCAACCTTACAAGCCAGTACAATCCTTATCCTCATTAGTCTTGATTGTTTTGTTTGTGTTACCTTAGTCGTATCCACCTATATCCATGCTCTTTGAGCCCGTGCTTGAGTTGACTGCGTGATAACTTGAGCCAGCCTTGTCTTGTGATTGCGAAGTGTGTATGTGGTTGTCTTACCAATTTGAGCACCTCTCTCAAAACTGATTAAGTCGAACCAAGAGACTCGCGGGAATACGACCCTAGCCAAAATCCAGGTATCTTTGTTGAAGGAGGTTTTCCTCCCGATCACTCCCAGCTGAGTGAGAGGTGCAACAATAACATGAGACATTACCTCGCTCCGAACCTGACCCTGGAACAATTTTTTTAGCAGTTCATTCGACTAGTGGAGAAAAAGAGAGATGATGAATTGAAAAGGGACTTCAAAATGAAAACAACGAAACCATTGAATAGGTTTGAGCACAACATCAACTTAAAATAGATTTACATCAACTAAATTAGTAATACTAACTTACCTTATTCGTAATATTGGTTGATGTTATTCGGAATTTAAATCAACAAAATTTGTAACATCAACTAAATTTGTAAAATCAAATAAATTTGTATGACTAGTTTACCTTATTCGTATTCATTGAATATGTTTGAACACAACATCCTCACAAGACAACTAGCTTCGGAATACACTCCGAAGATGTTCAAGAGGTGGTTGTGTGAATACGAACAAACTTTATCGTACCGCATTGTGTCCGAAGAAGGAAAGACAAACGATGTTGTGATAACGTTCAACGTATTCCAATAGGAGGTTGATGGGTCGATAACGGATGAAAGAGTGGTGACATGCACAAGGGATTGTTCACATATACTCTGTGAGTGCCACATGTTCGAAATAGAGGACTTGATGTGCAGACATATTATACGATTTAGGGAGATTCTTGGTCATAACGTCAATCCTTTGCTACTAAAGATAGATAGACCATTGATCCTTAATAGGTATACAAGAACATCATGCATCGTGTGTTCCCTGTTATACTTATTCGTAAATCCTTGTTGCTTAATTTGTACATCCTGTTCTACTTATTCGTACACTCTTGTTTCTTAATTCGTATGTTTCTGAAACGTATATTGTAATTTTACTATTCGTATAGGTATATCCGAATAGCAAAGGATGACATGTGCATTCAAGATACACTCCCAGAAGTAGCACACCCGGATGTGGGCCAAATGTCAGATCTAATTACTGGGATGGCTAAGCTTAAGTCTACGGTACGTTTGTGTTATATGTATGATGACACTAGAATTATCGTGATTATTGGCCCCACTTAAGCGACATTCCATTGTCCGAAACACGTTTTAAGGATAGTTTAGTTGTTTTCAGTTCATTTACTCTATTTCTTACCGATTTGGTTACCTTGGCCCGTTTTGGGTCTATTTGATGTGTTTTCTAGTGTCTATGTTAGTACAAAAGTTTTTTCCATCGAATAAGTAATCGTCAGGAATGCTCGGGATGCAATGGAGCCTCAAGGTAGAACCGGGGACCATTAGAGAAGTCAGATGATCAAGGAATACATCACTAGTGGCCAGTGAAGAAGTTTTTGCCCAAAATATTGAAGTACTTGGTGAAAACTTTGTAAAAAAATCAATCAACAATTCGGCGCAGAAAAAGATCAGATAATATTGAAGAACTTTTCGGCAAAAATTTCGAAGTCTTCGCCAAAAAGTTTCTGAAGAAACTAATATGGTTTTTGGCACAACAGCTTCATAATTAATTACGAATAAGTTTTTGCCGAAAACTTCAATGTTCTCGGTGAAAAGTTTATGAAGACGAAACTGTAAATTTTCGGTGCGAGGATTTCCAAAATTATTCAGAAGACTTTTCGCCAAAAAGGTCTCAAAGTTTTTGGCAAAAAGTCTGTGTTTTCCTCAATATAGATTCGGATTTTAAACCTATTTAAGGAGCCATTCAACCCTCTTTTGAGTCATTCTCAATTTTTTGGACTTTCCCACACATAGGAGAGAGACCAGAGCATATTCTGAAGTTTTTGGAGAGATTAGTTCATAATCATTTCATCCCAGAAGACGCCCAGAGCTAGGAGTTGAAGATTTCTCAAGATCGAAGCTTCACGAAATCGTAAAAAATTAGGTTTTTCAAATCTTCTCTGTTCTTCCTTTCTGAGATGAATTCTATTGTAGTCTTTGATTCTTTTGTACCGAATATGAGTAGCCGGTGATAAATTTTGTGTCCGTCAAAGTCGAAGTCGGATCGAAGGGCGGCGACTTATTGGGAGTTGGAGCCTCTCATTAAGGGGGGTTGGTTGGAGAATGGTGGCCACGGGTTGGAGATGAGAACGTAGAGGGGAATAGCGGCGACAGAGCTCGATCGGAGAGAGGGGTTCCTACATAAATGGCAGCGGAAGGAAGGCTGAGTAGCGGGGGTTTACCGGAGGAGTCGGGTTCAACCTAGCAGCTAGCTAGGACCGACGAGGGCTCTGACAATCTATGATCATTGGAGGTGGTGGAAAATGAGCTTCCAGGAAGCTTGGCGGCGTTCCACCGGCAGCCACAAATTGAACGGAGAAGAAGAAGGATGGAAATGGAATTGTGGAAAGTTCAAGGACTTCCCTGTTATTTTGGAAAGTTAATTGATTACTTTTCATATCTGGAATTATGGGGACTGATTTGGAACTTCGGCTTAATTGCTCAAATGGTCCCTAACTGCTAGTTTTTTTACAGATGAGGACTTCGGGCTATTTTGTTAACTTTCAGAAATTCTGGATTTGTCTGCTTAACTGAAGAAGTTTGGGACTGTCTCTGTAATTCGTGCAAAAGTGTAAAGCGATCACTAGAAGCTTTGGAAGGTTGCAGATAAGTCTTTTGGCCATATTTCCCTCGTTTGAAGTTCAAACGACGCATCGTCATAACCCGTGGAACCAGGATGACGAGACGGATCTTTTCAGGGAGAATAGAGTCTTGTCTTAGGCTAAGGTTAAGGGCTTAGCGTCGATAGGTAGTGACGTGAGGAATTACAATCCGACTTAGTAATTAATAGGGATGCACGAATTGGAGAGTTGAAATGATTAATTGTATGTTGTTGTGATTGGTTGTTTATATGCGATGCATGAGTTGACTTGGTTGAATATTTGGTTGACTTTTTTTATTGTATGGATGACTAGGGACTTAAATACACCGGATACCACTAATTTGTTTAAAATTAGTCACCCTCACCACTAAACTTTATTTCGTTCATCGGATACCACTAAACTCGATTTAGTATTCATGCAATGTCACTCCATCCAAATAATGGACGAAAAACTTATGTGGACTCAAACGGAGTTATCCTAGTCATGTTATATTGATTACGTGGACGTTGACGGGACATTATTTAATTTTAATAATTCAGCCCCCCTATGCTCTGAGTTTAAGCTCTAATGAAATTGGGTTTTCTTTTTAAAATTCTGGGAATTTCTTTCCCCATTAAGCCACACCTATTCATGTTCTTAAACATAGCCTTACATCTTGCAAACTCTTTTGCAGGGACGTTTACACGTTTTCTCTCTGAATCAACCTCAAACAAAACTTGATTGGCAGTTGGAGCCCTGATTAGCAGCTGAACAGAGCCTATTGTTTGGGTGTTTGTTCCTCTCTGTTTCACCTTCTTCAAGCTCACCGTAGTAGGTAATCAAGCTGCAAACGTCACAGGAGCAGAGTTCAGGTTATTGATACGTTTTATTTAGGAAAATTCTTAGTTTAATTACAACCTTACCTTTGAATTACACATTCATGCTGCTTATTATGAGTGAAAGGCTTAGAGTTTAATTGTTCAAGAACTTATACCTGTAGAATTGGCGTATGGCGTGGAATATGTAGATAATTGGTTAGGTAATAGACGTGGAACCAGATAATAACATGATAATTGGTTAGATAAAAACTTAAACTAACTAAAAATTGGTGTAGAACCTGGAGAAAGCAACTTTTCTGCTGTACTTTTTTCCAATGTGATATTTAATCCCTATTTCTCGTAAAACATGATTGAATTGTTTATGTGATTTCAATAGAGAGTCCTCACAAGATTGAAGGAATAGGAGCATGTTTTTGTACCAAAAAATCTGATTTAAATTGGATTGTTGCTACTGAGAGACAAATCTTCCATCTTTTTCTTCCTCATTATAGTACGATTACGCCAAACTCATTCAGATTTGCTCCATTTGAAACTATACCAGCAGTGCAGAGTATACAGAGTGATTGAGATGTCGAACATCCTATTCTAAATGAACCATCAGATTCGAGTAATGAAGGGATAAGAATTAAAACCCTTGCAATATAGTTCCCTGCTTGTTTTTTTTCTAATTCCATCACCAACACAAACAACTAATAGGTGGAAGGGTAAGAAAAAGGTAATGAAGGAATAAGAAAAGTCTCTAACGTGTTTGTTTTTCCCAGAATTAAAAAAAAAGAAAACCTAGTTTCATTAGAGCTAAAACGCAGATTATAGAGATGTTGGATTATTAAAAATTAAAAATTAAATAATGTCCGGTCAATGTTTACGTAATCAATATAACATGACTAGGATAACTCCGTATGAGTCCACATAAGCTTTCCATCCATTATTTGGATGAAGTGGCATTTCATGAATACTAAATCGAATTTAGTGGTATCCGATGAACGAAATAAAGTTTAGTGGTGAGGGTGACTGATTTTAAACAGACTAATGGTATCTGGTGTATTTAAGTCGATGACTAGGTGGCTAGAAATAAGAGTATTATTTTCCATTGTGCATATGATATGTGGCTGTAATTATTGTATTGTGGAATGTTGGGTGCAGGAGGATGGTTCTGACAATGTAGAATCATCCTATGAACGACGAACAGGAGAGTGGCCATTGACCTTGCAACATAATCACCCCTTTGCTTTTACTATTATAGGTGGGGTGGTCGTTAAGGCTAGCAGTCCACCCGTAATAAGTGTGTATGTGATTTGTGGTGTAGAATTACGACATGGATTTGAGACATGTAATTGGTTGAATGGAATTGTGAAGTGGAATTGGTTGAATGGAATTGTTTTGGTTGATGTGTGTAATTGATGTGGTTGTGTTTAATGGAATTAAATTGATAGAACCGGAAGGAGCCAACATTACCCCACTCGATGTCGGATTGAGAATGGTGACAAAAGTTGGATTATGTCCATTAGACATAATCCATAAGGACCATTAGATCTCCATATAATAGATCCAATGGTGGATGAATTATATTAATATAATAATGAGATCCCACTATTTATTGGCCCATATTTAATATATTTATTACCCATAATTACATAATATATACTTACCTTTACCAATTAACTTCCATTTTTAACCGTTACCACAAAAAAACTGGACCTATTCTCTCCTGATTCTTCTCTCCGTCTTCAGTCAATTCCTTTTCTGCTCTCAATCACTGATTCAGATAGTAACCGCCATCGTCGGAAGCGCCGACTCAATCTCTTCCTTAAGGTAAGCAGTACCCACTGCCAACTCATCACTACTCATTTCGATTTCCGATTCTATTTCCGTTGTTTGGTGCAGCCGCCGTCGCTTTCGTCAATCCACGAAAACCCAGAACCAGGTTTGGATTTGTATCTATGCATATGCAATCAGACATTTTTGGGGTTTCGATTGTGTTGGGAATTAGGTTTCTTAACCAGCATTCATCGCGATTTTCCGTTCTGCTGCAATTATTTGGGAATGGTTTGGGTACTATTATTAGGTTAATACTAGTATCGCATATGAATCTTGTTTGAAATGTCTATGTTTCGATTTTCCGTTTTGCTGCAAATGTTTGGGAATGGTTTGGAGATCTAATACTATTATCAGCAGAAGTTGTTGTTTCAGATGAATGATTTGTGTTATTGTGGTTTGTTTGATTCCTTTTGTACGAGAATTCTTGTATTTAGTTGATTGACTCTGTTTTTGTGTTCTATGAAAGGGTTGAAGTGGTGCTAGATGAAGTAATAATAGTATTGTAGCGTTACTATTATTGATTTTGTAAGCCTGATGAACATCAGAATTGATAAAATACTATGATTAGATATATAACATTATCGGTTATTTGAAACTAAAAAGGAACAATGAACGAAATATCAACTGAAGATGATTATGAACACAAAACATAAAAAATAAATCATTTATTATTGTATTGAAAATCGAGTTGATACTGAGTAAGTAAAAAATGAAAGTTTAGAAATAATTAGTATTAACTGGATAATATTATTAGCTACATACTGTGTCCTTGCAAAATTTCGAGATTGCCTGCCGATGGTACAGTATTCTCAGTCGTTTCTGAATGATTTTCGTCGATTGGATCATCGGGTATGAGATTAAGATCAAAACCTCCGCTCCTAGGCTGCTGGTTGACTTCATCGATTACAACATGAGACTCCATTAGACAAGAAAACAGCCGCAGGCTAGGAAAATGCGAATTAGGACTGAATAATGAAAAAATAAGAAGTAAGAAAGAGGTTTTATCTCGGATTTGACTCAGAATAATATGAGTCATAATTTGGTAACTGATATAAATGATTGATTGCAAAGAATAAGTATAATATCCTAATATAAATGCTGCCCGTAATAAATTAAATCTAATAAATGCAATTAATTAATTCATTCCATAAATAAAACATGTCAAGATATATCCGAATCTCATCCTATGGCTGTGGTTGTATTTTGTTCATCTGACATAATTGGAATTATGTCACCATCCTTTGGCCGCACCCGATGTGATAATGCGATTGAGTCAGATCTACTAGGTAGATCACCTAGGCATGGGTGTTTGGGATTTGAAGTTGCTTTCCTGAGGGAAACTGTGATGAAGATGATGATGATTTGGGCCCTGAATCCTTCAAGAGAAAGGATGCATCTTGTACCCTCTAGGAGAGGGGGTGCGTCTGGCCGGCGGGGTAGCGGAGGAACAACTCCTTATGGCGCCTAATTAAATCACCTAGATATGAAACTGAACTTGATTGTGTAAATGTGTGTGTATGTGTGTGATATGAATTATCTAGCTTTAATGTACTTACTGGAGTGTGATGATGGTTTGTGGATGTTGATTTGGGGTAATGCATGACTGGGATTAGAAGTAGAGGCAATTGATTGATCACTTAGAACTACTATACTAGGATGTTAAAATGGAATATAAGTGTGGGTCCCATTATTGTATTCCAATGTGGGAGTCTGGGATGCTACCTAGGTAGTTCGGCACATAGTTAAGCCCAGTGGATTCACTTAGTTTTATTAGGAAACTGATCCCCTCCCAGTCTCTCTTTTCAGTTAGAATTAGTTGCCGAATTTAGAGCAGCAGTTGGTGGCAGTGGAGTTGAGCTAAAAGACTGAAGGATGGTGACCGAGGACGAAGACGAGGACGTCATTTTGTGTATTTTCATTTCAGTGACAGTTTGGTGAATTTTCAAATGTGTTTTGTTGTTAATGTTGTTTAAGAGGTTTTGCTTTTTGTGGTTTAAAATGTATTTAAATGGGATCCCCTCTCTTGAACGCCGCCTTTGGCAATGGGGTGGGCCAACAGATATTTCCTTGCTTTTCTTTAAGGATGTACATGAGCTGACGTCGGGATTCGGAGGGTGGTGTGTACTTATCTTCTTGTCGCCTGTCATTATGAGCGCGGCTGTCCCGCCTATCATCTGAGCTCTTGTCACTACGGCAGTTGTACCTGCGCTTCCATTCTCCTTTCCTTGGTCGGAGGCCCATCTTGATCCACCTTCTATCATTGTTATGTTTTCTTCGACCTCGACGCATTGGAGGATGCAAGATTCTAGTTCGGTGTGCATTTTGGGTTTTTTCAGTACCAACGCTTTGACCAATTAGGCTCTGAGAGTGGTGGTCATGATGTGGTGGAGAGCAATGCCAATGCCAATTTTGGGACCGAGGTCACTGTCTTGGCCCACTTGTCATAGTACTGGCAGATAGTTTCGCTGCGATTCTTCTTGAGTCCCCCAAAAGTCATCATGTTTTGTCCTGCCTCTCTTTGGTTGCTGAACTTATGCAAGAACAACAAGCAGAAGTCCTCCCAATTTTTAATGATTCCTTCGACTAGACCGTTGTACCACGTTAGGGCGGCCCCGACCTAAGTGCCCAGAAAGTTCTGACAGTAGGTGGCATACGAGGCGCTGAACATTTGCATGGAGATGGTGAATGTTAGCAGGTGTTGATCAGGATTTTCGGTTCCATCATACGTCTTGATGGTAGGAGGGACAAAGCCTTGGGGTAGAGGGACACTAAGCAAGGATTTATCCAGCGGTTATCGAATGGCCAATTTCCTTGGGCCGAACTGGTGGTGTGGTAGGAACAGCCTGAACATCTCGTTAGGGTCCGCCATACCGGGAGCCGGCCGGTTCTTGTGGGTTCCCTTGATCCGACCGCCGTGGTCCGGGTGATCAACAGCCTCATCAGTGCCGCCATCTTGGCGTTCTGTTTTTGTAGTTCTGACACTTGCTCTGCCAATCCTGGTGTTGGGCGGGCGTTGTAGAGCTAGAGGGTTGAGCTCCTGATGTGCACCTTCTATCCAAGGAGGTAAGACAGTGCGTTCATAATTCGTCCTTTAGGTGCCAAGTGAAACGTCATCACGACGGTCTCACTCTCCAACCTCGACCGTATCCCCAATAGTGCTTTTGCTCGCTGGTGTTTTGTCTATGGTCTGCATGTTACTCTCTTATGGGAAGTGAGACGTTTTCACTCCTATCTGGCACGTCAATTGATCCACCTAGTTGGGACTGGTGGGTCAATAAGTGGTTCAACCTAGAGGTTGAAGTGAGGACGACCTTGATGCACCTTGTCCACAGATGAGTGATCCTTGCAAGGAGTAAGACAATGACGTTAGTATGATTGTGAGAGTGAGTAGAGGGTGTATAAGGGAATGGTTTGGATAATAGAGAAGTACAGGGAGTGCGCCCTATAGTAGGACGAAGATTCACAGCCTTTAGGGTGCAACATATGAGCATGCAGTGTCGGGTGTGTTGTCTAGGTGTGTGTCGTGTCCTTCACTGAGTGGGCAACCCCTTTATTTATAGGGCCCTCATGACATGGGTTGTTCTTCTACATGTCCTCATCCTATCGATCTTGTGATGAGGTGGAGCGTGGACCCTCCGATGGGACCTATTATGGTAGGGGTATGGCATGTGGTCACAATTAGTAAGGGCAAGGTGACCCTAATCTGATGGAGACATGCCCTACTATTGACTATAGGGAAGTTGGTGATGGAGTGACGAGGCATGCGCCCTGTCATGTGTAGACGAGTTGGTAGGAGTGTGTCAAGACAGGCGCCCTATCACTGATCTGGTACCTGGATCTCCTATACTCTCATCTATCCATGTTAGGTGATCCGCCAGTCAGGGCATATAAACCCAAATCGTTAGTTGAGGTGAGGGCGTACGGAGGTCATGGGACCAGGGCCCATCAGCCTTGCTATGAGTATCCATGGTGATGAGTATGCTATATTCACTGTCCACCTGTTTAACTATCGTGTTTTACTTGCCCCTGCCCCGAAAAGCTAAATAAGTGCAAAATCACAATCAAACCTCGTCCACAAATGGACAACATGTTTACCGGTACCTGATAATTTAAACATAACAAAAAATTTAGAAAAGCACCATTAATAGTAATATGACTGAAGTTGTCGGCTTGCCAAATAATAGTAACTAGTAATTTTTCGGCCCGTTGGCCGACTTTATTCGGTATAATTAGTAAATGAATAATAATTATGTAAATGAATAAATTCATGATTACGTTTAGCCAAATAAAACCCAACTATAAAATTTGAATCAAAAGTTTGAAATCAAACTAAAAACTCAAGGGTCAAAATTTATATATTTTAGAAACATCTTTAAGTCATTTTCTATTTACTTAGCTTAATAGCTCTCATATAAGATAATTTTTTATTTTAATATAATAGAATGTGATGGTAAAAAATAAGTGGCCCTATAGAGAGCATTGTTAAAGAGTTTACCAAAATAAAAAAAAAGTTTTCGACTATGTGATGGTTGGTCGAGGCAAATGAAAATTGCATGTTTTGTAGGTGTATTATTATATATCTTATTCATAAAAAGTGTGTATTTATTTTCTATTTAAACATTATATTATTACTATGGCTACCCTATTTTTATTAAGTGTTCTAGTCTATTCTATTATTTTTATTATTATATTATTATTATTATTATTATTATTTATTATTATTATTATATTTGGATATGTATGATATGCATAAATTAAATATTATAAAATGTGTACTGAATAGTAAGATAAATAATCATAATTAAAAAATATTATAAAAATAATTATCATTAAAATTATCTGCTAAAAAAAACAATTTATTTTAAGTTCAGAAATAAAAATAGTTTTCTTAAACTTCTCAGCCCTTCAAAGATATTGAAATCTTATTTATTAATTTCTACTTCTAATAATTAATTTAAAATAAAATGAAATAAAATAATATTATAGGTTCCTATCTTCAATTTAAGGGAATACCCCCTCCTTTAATTATAAGTGCTTATAAAATATATATTATTAAATGGAATATTATGATAAATTTAAGGATATTTTAAATATTAATTAAGTTTTATTACATACTAAAATATATGACCATTTATTAAATAAAAATTGTCATTAAAATAGGTCCACTTATTACATAAACAATCATACCTATTGTTCAAACATATTTTTCAAATGATTAATGTCTTCTGAACCAATGTGACTTCAAAAAATTTGTTACATAATATTTAATTAATCACAAAGGAGATGCATGCCTCATGGGGACTGGCCATTGATATCAGTTGCATTTTGTGCTCTAATGGGGTGGATAATAGAGATCATATCTTCTGCCAATGTAGGTTTGGTCGCACTTTTCCAAAAAGTAGAGATTATGTTCTCTGAACCTATAGACTGGATAGACCTCATGAACTAAATGCATAACAGATGGAGAGGGAGTTCTTATGCAAGCAGGAAGGCGAAGTTGATGAACAGATCTATTAGCAGTCATATATGGTACGAAAGAAGCAAGCGGAAAGTAGGAGAGATTGCAACTGGAGTTAATGTTGTTCATAATCGTATACTTGCAGAAGTAGGATGTTCGATTTTGGGAGGACTTGTGCGTGAGTTGGTTTTTCCTGGATTAGTGAGCTTCGACTTCTTGTTTTGATTAGGGTGTTTTGGTGGAGGAGTTGTTTGTTTGAACTATTGTGTGATCTTCCCCTTTGGGGTTATGTTGAATAAAATCCTCTAATCATTTATAATAAAAAATTAATTAATCCTAAACTCTTGCAAAAATAAGTCTATTGAACACAAATAAAAAAAATTAATAACAACTCATTTGAAGCATTTGCAAACAAACAAAGTCGAGACTAAAGAAACCATCATCTATCTAAAAAAAAGTATGTTCAGATGTAGTTCTACATAAAAAAAACCTCATTTGACACGTTAAAAGAATATAGAAGTAAAGATCACTAAATCCTAACCATCAAATACTACATCATAAACTCTAATCTTAAATCGACGTCAAACTAAAATTAAATAACCATAAACCCCAATAATAAACTTGAAACCCCTAACATTATGTCATAATCCTTGAACACTAAACTACAACCCTCAAACTCTAACATTGAAACACAGATATGACAAAATTTTAGTGTTACGGTACCCCGTGTGTACTGGAGCGTTTTCCCGTTATATATATACTTAGATTTCATGAATATGCTCAAGTCAAACTAACTCAACTCGATCAATAATCCGAATTGGCAAAATTTATTGACATGTAACCCGCTATACTTAATATGTCATGACTCATACCCTCATACACTCATGACCTCACTTACCATTGCTCTTACTAAGGATTCTTGATAGTTTTTTGACCTGTTGGCCAATTTGAGATTCTTTCTCACTTCACTATTGACAACCTAAATAAATGAACTGAATAAATAATTGCCAATATGTTCCTTAGATATTCGAACCAAAGAACAATAGTGCAATTATATATCTAAGTATCATGTATTTTTAAATATATATGACGAAGAAATTATTGTTTTTATGATTTTGAGGCACATGAACTCACTTAATTCTTAAAATCTTTCTACATGTCTCGAGTTAGACGAATATTCAAACTATATTCCAACCCATGTCATGAACAAAATCCACTATGGGTTATGGAACAATACATATTATTTACTTTAAAGGCCCGATGTTTCTTTAAACATTAACTTTAAAAAGCTGGAAAACAAACCATTCTAACTTAATCTGAATGGAACAATACATACATAATTTATTATTTACTTCAAAATCATGATGTATATTTAATTATTCATACCTTTAACATGAGAATGATGGAAAATAAAATATTCTAACTAAATTTTATATTTGATGTATTATTTACTTCAAATTCACTATACCATCTTGATCATATTATATTAATATGAGAAATCCATTTTATAATGTTGATGATCCTCTTTTTTTTTTTTTTTTTGACAAAGGCAGCTCCTTGCGGAGATACGGAGACAGCAAACACAATAAAAAAAGGAACATCAAGTCCCAACCTAGGAAGTCATGTCTACCTCCATGACCCCTAGGAGGTTAGACAGGGCCATACGACCTTGTTACCTGAACGGCGAACCGTCATGAAGCGCCAAACAGGAGCTCCTCTTTGCCGCTGAAGAATCTCTTCTACAATAGCCCCTCTAGGATTCGAGGGAACCTGACCGGCCAACAGCTTCGTCGAGACTAGCTCCGCATCTTTAGTTTCGATCCTCGTTCTATAACCACCTGCAAGAAACCAACCCACCAACAGCAAGAGCACACGACGTGAAAGCAAAAAAAAAACAGAATACAATGATCGAAAGTACCTAGATAAGAAGGAAGTGTAGAGTTGCCAACAAGCCTGTATGAAATCATCAGAAAAAAAAAGCTAACAAATGTAGCCACTAACCATCTAACCGAAGATAAAAATCAACAATAGACAACGGAGCCAAATGCTCAATAACATGCTAATAAGCATGTAGTTACGAAAAAAGCTCGGACAAACAACCAAACCATAGAAGAACAAGATTAAAATAATAAAGAAAGAGAGAATAAAATAGATAATAGTTAAGAATAGTTAAGAAAGACTTACCTGTCAAACTCTAACAAACCACTCAAATGAAAAGTTAGGATACAAAACAACATAACATAATAAGATAAGATGAAGAGAATAAAGAAATAAAAGTAATAATAATAAATATATAGGAAGAATATATGAAGAAAAAGGAAAAGAAGAAGAACCAAACCGTTGTATCTTTGGCCGCCGAACAAAACAATTCCTTGGCTCACTCACTTTAGCCTTCTTCTCCGATCAGCACACTAATAAGATGGCGATGGTGATGGGTACTATGGGGCAATAGTTGAAGCAAACTGAATGTGACTCTGTTACAGCACAAAGTGAACCACGTAAGATAAACTTAATAAAAACCAACGATGCAACGACAACATCCCAGGGAAAAGAAGCGGAAGCGAGAAAGGCTCGGCCGACTTATTGGCTCGCTTAATCGCGCGTTTCAATTGGAGTAGAAGTAGGGATCCTCCGATAACCCGGAATCCCCTCGCTGACATCATCTCGGCCAGACCAGAGAACACCCACGGCTTCCTCGTAGATGCCACTTCCTTGAACAGAGCATCTTCTTCACAACCCTGCCTCCCCAACAGGTACCATCACTGTTCATCGTCTCTTTTGATCGCCTGTAACTTTCCAAGTCAAAGAACTAACGCACTGACGCAGCCCAAAAGTTCACCACCGGCAAAACCAACCCACACTAACATCCAACGCCGACCATAGAAACTGATGCAACTGTCAGTGAGAAAGATCGTGGACGACGATGCCAAACGTGATCGGAGAAGAAATGGGTCGGTTACTGCCAAATTGAAAGAAACTTCCCCGGAGGAAGTAACTGCCTCAGAGAGCCTGCTTGGCTATATTAGTTAAAAAGTAAATTTATTTGTTGATGATCCTCTTAGTTGATTGATTAACATCTTGATCATATTAGTTTTATATGAATTATTTTATATTATAGAATTAAAACACTCATAATATAAAATAATCTAGTTAAAATATGACTGAATATGCTTGGAAATCGAAACTATTTTGGACAATTAAAATTTTAGATGAAATACCATATATTAAATCGATTTAGGATGGATTTAATTTTAAATTTTCATTGATTTAATATGTTGAATGAATCATATATTAGATCTGTTGACGATGTTAGAGAATAAATTTATTGAATGTGTTATGTAGATTGTAAAATTATGGAACAAATTTTAGTGTATAGTAGATTGTAAAATTATCAAAGTGTGTATTAATGGGGGTGATATGTGGTCCCTTAAGGGAAGGGTCTTGGGCGTGGAGAAGATTGTTGAAGATTCGTCCTACTCTAGCATTTTATATATCTGTTAACTCTACTTCACAATTGTGCTAGGATGGGATGGCTTATGAGAATGTTTGGATTACCACTATCTGGGATTCTATACATGAAAGTCGATTCAAAGTTAATTCCTTGGTATAGATTGGTGTTGGGTTCCTATCATATCCCTCGTGATAGCTTCCTGACTTGGCTGGTTATTCATGACAGATTGACGGTCTTGGATTGGCTTCAGCATTGGGGAATTTCTCTGAATGAGCTATGCTATCTTTTTCCATGTAATATTATGGAAAGTAGAAATCATTTATAATTTAGTTGCAGATATTATATAGCAGTTTTGGATAGAGTTTTTGTTGGCTATCTTGATACTCGCATATTGCAATATTCTTTGGGGGGGCTAATATTGAGCATTTTATTCTCCTTGCTAAAGGGAACAAAATCAATGACATTATCTGCAAAACTTTATGGTGTGGAGTTGTTTCAGATACTCAGAGAGAGATGTTGAAGATATCATGGTAGAAAAGTTAGTAATCCTAACATCTTATATAGCTAAAAAATCATTCACAACTTCAATATTTTAGTTACAACTACGATTTCATTCCCGAGGTTGTTCATAAATAGTTTTATAGGTGACAATTGGTACAGGTTTTGTCCTATAGGTTTTTCGAGTTGCTAGGTTGTAGATAACTCTGACTTTTTTTTTTGCTTCCTTTCGTTGAATGAATATTCATAATTCTATTCATAATTTTTTTTAATCAAAGTGAGGATATTAGTTAAACTCTTTTAGTATCATTTAATATGTTATTTTAACTATATATTATATCGCTTTATGATGTATTTATTTGTGTATAAAATTTAAGCTTTTGGATGAATTATGTATTCATTCCATTAACGCTACCAACGAACTATATGCTTGAATGTGTGAATTGTTTTAACAAAATCTAGATTTCAAGTTAATCAAAGCGCGGGTGTGAGTTGGACAGTTTTAGCATTTAGGGCCACTTATTGTGGCACTTGAACCATATATTAGATAGATTTATGATGTCTTTATATATTTTATAACGATTAGATTTTGAATAAACAACATATTAGGCTCGTTTACATTGTAAGTGACAATATGACTGATTATGCTTGGAAATTTTTGGTAAGTAATGCTTGATAACGGTTTGATTATCCTCCGCGTAGGTTTTAACAGAAGATTAATTTTTTACTAAAATATATCAAGATTGATGTCATTGGATTCGAAAAATTAAAACGAACAACATTTGTGAAGGAAACAATATGTTTTGAGTAACACATAAAATGTTATGAAGAGAAAATTAATTAAAAGGGAAAAAAGAGAGGAGAGAGAGTTTGAATAAATAAATAATAAATAAATAATATTAACCCTACACTTAAGAGAAGCCTCCAAAAGCTTATGTGGAAAAGAGTTTTTGTCTAAAATGCATATATATGTTTTTAGATATCACTGAACCAATGAAGCTACCAAACAATAGTAATATGACTGAAGCTTCCAAATAAAAAATCCAGAAAATCACCGAATAATAGTAATATGAATCCATGCCACCTAAATAGTAAATAGTAATGTTCGAAGCTGGGTAGAAAACTGAGCTATGCAATCCATGCCACCTAAATAGATATATAACTTGTTATGAAGGTGATGGAGAACTAAGAACGAGTAGAGAGAAAACACGAGAGAGAATGATGGGAAAATTGCATCTTCTTATTCATATAAATCGATACAATGATGTCCTCTATTTATAAACACATAATACATAACTCATAGGCTAATGTAATTACAAATGAATGGTGAGAATCAGAGAACAATGAGTTATGAATGGGCTCATACAATTACATGTGAATGCAGAGAGAAGAATGGATCATGGAAAACATTGATTTTTATAATCAATGTGAAGGAACCACCTATGTGAAGATAACATCCTATGAACATTCACTACATATAATATTATTCATAACATACCTAATAATAAATATATTATTCATAACATACCTAATAATAAATAAAAACAGAATATTGAGTTATGTCTATTAGGGTTACAAATAGAAAGAGAATTGGGGAATGAAATACATATACTTAACAATAAACATTGCCGTTTAGTACTAGTTGTCTATTGAGGCCGTGTACGAGTTGGATACCTCCAAATTCGTCCTCACCCATTACTAGCTCAAAGCAGGTTTCGGGTTCGCCCATGATCGTTAGGTTTACCCGTTAATTGAGTTTTCCTGCCCAAATCAATCAGATTTGGGTGAGTACCCAATATTAGGATACTAAATGCCAAGCATATTTTTTGTTCTAACCACGAGAACATTAATTTTCACCATTCTTTTATTCTTCCCTCTATTGATTGGCAATTTGAACTCATTTACTCTCGTTCTATCTTTTGCGTTGTCATTTTCATATAGTAAATTTGATTTTTATATGTAAAAATTCGACGAAGAGATACAGTCAAAGATTTAAATGAAATCTTGTGGTGGATCGTTGTAAACAATGTGTGTTGATGAATTATCAATTGGGTATTATACGAAATTTTTTTTTTTTGGTCGAGCACTCCCACGGAAGAGAGTACCAAGATCGCCTAGACTAAGGGAGAAGGGGGGGGTGTTTGGGGGCAAGATTTGTGATTACCATTCGTACGGCCTGTGGATGTCAGCATCGGCCTCCGCGTTATGAGCAAAATCCCCCGTATCCCATCGGGATTTCTCCAACTTGGACCCCTTCAATGTCAACAGCAGCATCATTCTGCCTTGCAACGGCATCTCCACTGAGGTGGGGGGGGGGTTGGGCAGATTTGTGATAACATTCGTCGGCCTGTGGATGTCAGCATCGCCTCCGCGTTATGAGCAAAATCCCCGTATCCATCGATATTCTCAACTTGCCCCTTCAATGTCAACGCAGCATCATTCTGACTTGCACGGCATCTCCACTTGAGTAGCATTGAATCACAATGCCTTCAACTTGGGCAGTTTCAGAGTTGACAGCGGATCATCTCGGCAGCAACGGCACCAAAAGCAGCATAGAGTTGGGACTCAGTGGCATCTTGCATCTGATCATTTCTCAATATTGAATTCAACCAAAATGAACAAACGTGATGAGGAAAAAGAGATCAGATTTGCAGAGGCAAGTAAATAAAAGAGAATTGTTCATGAATAGATGAGGAACTGAAGATGAGAGAAAATTGATAGACTTTGGGTATGCAACAAACACTAAACAACTCAAACTGCTTGGAGATTAACACGGGAAAAAAGGAACAAACCAACTGAATAACAAATCCTCCATAAGTATTAAACCAAACCGAAAAACCTTGGGAAGGACCAAACCAGCCAAACCAGAGTGAGCCGGTCGAACTTCCAAATCCAGGTGGGCAGTTCATGCCATCCGATGACAGGGGAAGCGGAAGGACGTCTCTCCACCACCAGCCGCTGAGTCGAATCGCCAATAGGATGAAGGGAAATCCTTGTAAATGGTTGATTGACGATTTCATAGATTGGAATTTCCCATCCGACCAAAATGAGGCAGCAGTAACAGCAGGAAATCTTCGAAATTGATCTAGAAAACAATCAGTCACCGGAGCCATCGAGAGAAACAACAGACACCATATGCGAACAAAAGGAAAAGAAATCGCCATAAAGACGTACTCAGGACTCCAACGAGCCTGTACTTCAGACAACGGGAATCCCGTGACTGCCAACGATCCGCAACCGTTTGACCCCGAAGGCCAACCTACGGAGGGAGAACACACGAAACAGAAACAAGAGCCAGAAAGGAAGAGGAGAAGGAAAAGCCAGAGAGGAGAAAAGAGAAGAGAGGGACTCAGGGCAGCAAAACGGTCTGGCGACCAGATCGGATCGCCGGAGAAGCAGGGGAAACGGAGGCTGAGGCGAGAAGCGACGGTTACTTTTTTCAGAGAGAATTGGAAAGTTTTTTTTTTTCTTTTTTTTTTGTTGTTGTTGAAGGTCTGTTCGTATAAAACAAAATTAATATATTATGTTTGACTTTTAGTTTCATTTAGGATTAACTTTTCTCTTATACGGTTAACATTAACATTTTTTTGTGTTACGAACACTCTCTTGAACCATACCAATTATCAGCATAAGCATGCAATTGCTCGGATGTCAAATTCATCAAAGCAAGTAGGAGTAGTATATGAAAGCTTTAGAAAGGTTACTTGTGTGAGCGGGCTGTCCTCCTATCATACTTGATCTTCCAAACCACTATCATAATCCCTTATTAACTGGGGAATCTGCGAAAGGTCGATGCATCTCCCCACAAATGGAGTAAGGGACTACAGGTTCCTCAAATTCTGCATTGTTTAATTCTATCACTATTTAGTTGTCAAAAGTGTTAACACAATCAGAGGATGCTGTGAGATTTTATTACACTCCCTGCAGGTACTTGCTTACATACCTTCTTCGCCCCTTATGTAACTCTGAAAATGAGCATAACCATTCGCCACCACATCAAAATCCACAACACTGAAATTGTACCGTTTTCCAAGGCAAAGTATAAAACCTGAAAGACATAGAAAAAAGTTAATGCCACTGTAACCACCAAATAACAAATCCAAGCAAGCCTAGGGTTTGAATGCAAAGACCATTGTGAATTAAAAGACTGAAATTGCTAATTTTAGTGTGTTACATATTCATTTGCAACCACAATTCTAGTTTGCATTTTGCTTACCTTCTCTGAACCCAACCCAATCGCATTAGTGTGTCCAGCAAACTAAAAAGTGCATCAGTCAGATCATCATTGTATATTACATCTGCTGCTAGTAGCACAGAAGCCTCTCAGCTTCTTCAACCTCGATTGGAGTCCACCAAAAGCTACATTGCTAAGAGCAGCTAGTTTTGCCACATGTCCAACCAACATACCAACAGATCGGTAAGAGCAGCTAGTTGAACAAGTATGGAAAAATGTTTCTTTCAACTCCCTATTTTCAAGCACCAGTCCACTTTCTCAAGAAAGCATTTCCAGAACACCAGTTAAACATGCTTCTATTCAGAGGTTCCTTGATCTACAAGTTTGAGGATAAAAAACATTTGGAGCAGGCTCCTTCACAAGCAGAAGCAATGAGGTCGAGTTCGGAGTTCGGAGTTCGGTCAAAGTACTTTAAGATGAAAATACAGAAGATATAATTGAAAAGAATAGATCACATTAATGGCATAAGATAAGGGCCAGACCCAGACAAGAGAAACAAAGGTTTTAAGATAGAACTTCCATGTCCATCTCAAACTACAACACCTTTGACCTCTTTTACCACTGTCACATAGACAATAAGATAAACCTTGCATGCAGATTCCAAAAATAACATTAAGACTGATCCAAACACTGTCTTGCATACTGCGACGTGCATAAGTTTGACCACGCTAGACACTGTAAGCCAGATAATTTTCTAAAATTGCTTCAGCTGTATCTGTCATAAAGAAAGAAACACAAAGAATCTCACCTGTCAGGAACATTGATTTTGCCACATGTCCAACCAACATACCAACCAGTCCTGTTGCAGAAGGTGAAACAAAATAATGTCATAATGATGACTGTTTTATACCAAATATCAGTTGCCGTGACTCAAAATACAAAACCAACCCAAGCAGGATATGAAAACTTGAGGTAATTAAGTAAATAATCTCCCAAAGGAAGGAGAACCAAAAGTCATTTCTGTACAGTATCTTTTTAACTTGGTACTGAACGCTCAAAGTTACTCCCGCCCTTTCACCATTTGCCAATATCTGGCACTAGACTCACAGTCTGACGCCACACATCATACATAGAAAATAAATCATAAAATCCTCCCCTTTACATGTGAGAGTAACCAAGAAGCTCGTACCACCACTACAAAAAAAATTCATTTTAGCTACGGCACAATGCAGTAGTTAATAGCATGTTTGCTGTAGCTAATAGTATTTGCGACACCATTTGCCACTGCAGTGCTGCTGTAGAGAATAGTGGTGACGCAAATACTATAGCTACGGCAATTAATGTCATGGCATCAGTTTTAGCTACTGCAAATACCCGTAGTAGCCTATTTCCATTATGGTTATACCTTTTGCTACACCATAATCTGCCATAGTAAATAATAGTTGTGCTTTCCATTTTAGTTGCTTCTTTTAGTGCTCAATGCCTAATTTTATCTATTTTTAAAAATAAATTATCATAAAAAAATTCACAAAACAATATTAATTGATATAGTGAAAATACTTTTATCATAAAATAATCCACATCCACATTGTTAGTTTCAGTTGCTTCCCAACTCTATACATTCTTCTACAAATTCTTTGCACCAAGTTTCCACCAATTGGGTCATTTACACATTCCACCAAGATCAACATGAGGACACATCTGGATGCACAACTATTACTTCGAAGTTCTTTGCAGAAGATGAAGTATCTGAGCTTAGCATAGAGTTCCAGGAGGAAATGACCTCCACTGATATGGCAGTGAACATGGAGAGATATCTTCCCTTTAACCTTCTTCCACTCTGCCACCACCTCATCTCTGTACAACAATTGTTGGCCCATCCCTGCAGCTGCCAACCATCACCCCCAAAAACATACCCCTAATTTTATTTCCTCCATATGGATCAATCCAAACCAAAGAGAGAACTCCAAGGATCATAAGGGATTCTTCCTCCAAATCGAGAGGGTGAATTTGTTTACCTGCGAGTTATTAATGGTCTGAGAGATGGCTAAAGTATCACTGTGAGTGAGAGTGTAAGTCCTTGGCAATTTCCCAGGATGCTTCTTCTAATCAACCCCTAAAACAACACTTTCAGCTTAGAAGCTTCAAATATTGATGGCCCAAATAGCCTTGCCACCTAAATTCATTCAAGGAAATCAGCCATAATAAGAATAAAAAACCCAAACTCCAATGGAACATTACTAAAGAGTGAACCCCCAAAATATCGATGAAATTGGGAAAGGTAGGTTTAAATTTACAGGACTGGCCAAAGAGACACCCTTGTTCCTACTCAAGGGTTTCCTCCTAGAGGGGAAAATAGACATGTTCTGAAGATCAAATGCAGTGGGTTTGAGCTTAGAAGAAGGAAGCCAAGGTTCAAGCTCCCCATTTCTGATCTCTCTTATATCCTTCGTGCTATTCCAATTTTTCAGCAACTCTGGCTGCCACTTCTCTGCTTGGGATGGTGGAACTTGCAAGATGCACCAAATTTATAGGTTCCAGTCTTCAAGTAAAATTGCAACAATTCACACACCAAATCAACAAATTCGATGAAGACCATAATTAGATAACAAAAAATAAACAGACAAGGATGTTGGTAAACCAAAGAAATAAAGTTTTTCAAGGACAGAGGGACAACGGGGAAAGGATAAAGTGTTTCAAAGAAATAAAGCTTTGTTCGTTTTCTGAAGAAAAAAGTGACAGTTATGTTACTACTTCGCTGCAGAAAACTTGGAACCATGAAAGCAACATGTGACTATACCATTAACTGAGCACATGTACATCATAGCTACCTTGTGAATTACAGCATCTTAACAGAACAGACAGACATGATGTTAGTCTATTGAGAAAGGATCTCAGAAGAACAATCGATTATGAATATAAGTACTCAATACCACAAGGAACCAACATAACAATGAACATATAAAGAGTCTCTTGGGAAAACCATTTTGGAAATGATTCATAGCAACATAAGTGTGCTAGTACCATAATAGAAATTGTGGGGGAATTACCTTGCACAAAATGTGACTGGGATGACCTTCAATTCTGCAATATAACCAAGTAAGTTTAGTATAATTCCACACTACTGAACAAGTATTCTAATCAAAATGATTGTAGAAGAGCAACTAGATGGGATCAGACACTAGAAATTAGACATGGCTAGCACTCAATTCAACTAGCTGCAAATTATAAGAGATGAGACATACAAAACTGAGAACATCCAGAATGGATACATATTCAGAAAGTTGATCCATGTATTAAGATTCCATGATTCATAGGTTTGATACACTATGATTACTTATGTATCTGCAACTTAATTAGCATCCATTTATGATGACATAGGTATAAACATACATAGATATACAAAGTAAAGTGAAGTTCCAATGGGCAGAGAGAATGGTAGACATGAAAATTGAGATAAATAATTGCAGCAGTTAAGTTATGAAGAAACCAAACCTGCACTATCCATTACATCGACAACCATCCAATGCAGCTGAGAAGAATTAGAGTCTCGTCAATTATAGACACAGAGCATTCAAAATTTCTACCCTGAAAAAAAATCACACCTATCAATACTGAGATCCAAGATTCATTACTACAAGACAGATTGGATTGCCGATTCCTCAGTAGATCCAACCTTGAAGTCAAAGAACTCGAACTTTCGTTCTTAACGTTGAGAACCCAAATTCATGACCTAAAACAAGGAGCTCAACCTCCTAGTCTCGCAAAATTCATAGAACTTTTTGCAAATTTCTCTAAATACATGTACAGTTTAGTTGATGTTTGGGTTATAGAATGGTGAAACAGGAAGGGAGGACATGAAAGGGACAAGTTATTAAGCAGGGGTAGAAGCAAATTAATAGTAGTATTTCAAAGAACTAAATGCTATCATACATCAAATGAAACATAACAATCAGAACTCAAAAGATAATATATCAATGGAACTTCCTACAATAACCAGACATAGAATGAAGAAGCATCACCGCAACAATTAAACTACGAACCAGATCCACATTAAACCATACAAGAAATTCGCCATCTCAAGCTCTTAAACAGCCAACTGAACACAGTTGCTTGAGTTAATCCATCGGTAACTAACACGTTTGTTTTTTGGTGACCTTAAACAAGTTGCAACTAGCACCAATGCACATACAAGAAGAATTCAGCTCATGAAAACCTTCCGCGTTGTCAGGAATGAGCTCCTCTCTATGTTAAATCATCAATCATTCATCGTAACAAGAAAAGAATGCCCTTAGAATGAATCAAAACAAAAAATAAGCAGAGGAGGAAACATCCCAGGAGTAAGACAAAAGCACATTATTCAAAACATCAAGTTTATCCAAATACCATCCACTCAATGAATCAGAGATAGATTACATGAACAATGAATTAAGAACCTCAAGGAACATCTGAAATTCATATAAAGAACTAACAACTAAAACGAAAATCGTATGAATCACAGAATACTGATACAAACCCTAGAAATTCTAATTCTGCAATAAACCGCAAGGAATCCAGACTCAATTAACTCAAACCTTGAGACCTCGACTTAAGTTTTGCAGAAGGAAGGCGGAAGCTTCGACGAGGTGTAGCTGCACGGTGGCAATGACGAAGTGATTGCAAAGGCGAAAGGCAGAAGAGCGACAATCGCCAACTGATAGAGAGATAGAAGACCGGTGGTAGGTCGATAAGTTGTAATCGATTGTCTTCGAGGAGGAGCGAATGGTCGGTTGTCGTCGGGCAGAAGAGCGAAGAAGAGTGAATGATCGGTTGTCGCCGGGCAGAAGAGAGAACAATCAATTGTCGACGATGTCAGATGAGCAGATGGAGGGTTTTCAGAGAGTGAAATTTGGAGGAGAGATGAAATGAGAGGAACTTTTTTTCGTACAAGTTTTAATAAATTTTTTTTTTCATAGGCACCTCCTTGCGGAGAAACGGAGACAGCAAGCACAGACAAAAAAAAGGAAAAACATCAAGTCCCAACCCGGGAAGTAATGTCTACCTCCATGACCCCGGGAGGTTAGCCAGGGCCATGCGAGCCACGTAATGGACGACCCTGTTACCTGATCGACGGACCGTCATAAAACGCCAAGAAGGAGCTCCCTTCCACATCTGGAGAATCTCCTCGATGATTGCCCCACCAGGGTTCGCTCGAATAAGCCCTGCTAAAAGCTTTGTCGAAACCAACTCTGCATCTCCCTCAATATCCACCTGCAAAACACCAGCCCAGAAACACCAAGTGCAAGCATCTCGGAAAGCCAGCAATTCCAGCACAAAAGGATCCAAAATACCTGGGTACGTTGCCGCCATTGCTCGTAGAACAACACCATCCGAATTATGAAGGACCCAACCAGCAGAGCCACCTAAAGGCTGTCGCACGGCGCCATCGATATTAATCTTCAACCGAGACGGGAGGGGAGGGAGCCAAGAAATCAGAGGAGGGGGGGGGGAGAGAAGGAAGAGAAGGAGACCGAGGCGGGCCAAAAATAAGGTTATGCTCCCGCCACTGACTATGGAAATACTGGAATAAGAACTCCAGACGAGTCTGAGCCCTGTCAAAAACGACTCTATTTCTAC
This sequence comes from Linum lewisii, assembly GCA_034768395.1. NCBI lineage: Eukaryota > Viridiplantae > Streptophyta > Magnoliopsida > Malpighiales > Linaceae > Linum > Linum lewisii. The sequence continues at coordinate 27,321,027 of CM068303.1, read as the reverse complement.
CCTTCCACAAACGCCACCAAGCTAGAACCCAAATGTCTGTCAGATGGGGTTGAGTGAGTAAAATAGCTTTCCAATAAATTGCAATATGAGTGTCCCCCAAATCCGGTGGGGTGAGAGATCACATCTGAAGAAATCGCCTGGATAACACACAGTGAAGGAGTAAGTGTTCTACCGATTCTGGATGAAGACTCATTTTATTTTTCATATTTAGTTTTATTCTTTTGAACACTTTGTCAAAAAAATGGTTCAGCCAACATAGTCGCTAGCTAGATGGATTAATTAAGCGACAGCACAACATTACAGTTGCAAAATATATATACTGACATGCTATCATACTTACAACGGTGAATAATTGTCGTTGCTAATTAGTAATTAATTGCTACAGCCTCAATATGCCGACGCCAAGAGTAGTAGCTAATAGTAAGTTTTTTTGTAGTGCACTAATAAAGAGAAAAACATATATGAGGGACCTTGATGTGAACCACGGCCGACAATGCTCCGTGATCCTAACCACCGCAAGCTGATCTCAAAGGCAACGAGAGAACCTATGGAACCGGGGTGGAATCGGACTTTGACCCACTAGCTTCAGCTGAGCTAGGAACCAGAAGTATCACGTCGAGGGCGCCACGCCAAAAGATGGATGCTCTTGATGATAAGTCAAACCTTAAGCAATGCTCCTCACATTAGCTTGAAGGGAAAAGAACATAAGTTCTGAAATATATTTGTATTAATCAAAGGGGGAGAGGCGAAGGCCTCTATTTATAGTTGTAGAGGAGTAGGGAACAAGCTCTCATATTCCTCCTAATTAGCTACTTCCTAAACTAATAAAGAAATAATAAAAATAGTCCTAATTAGAATACTAAAGATGACTTAAACTAATTCTAATCTAAGCTAAGAGGGAAGCAAAATTCGTACAAGGGAAAAGTATTCTTCCTAAACAAGAAGTCTAAACTTGGGAGCCAAATTTTCCCAAAAACTGCCTAAACGGGTTCTGGAAATATTAGCCAAATAAATGAGTGCGGCTTGGGATCAAGGAAACTGACTTCCTTGATCCCATCAAACAAGGGCAGTAAAGTGTTGTTCAGACACCCTTTGCCGCCAGAAGTCGCCGGTCCACCGCCGCCGGAACTCCTCCACCGGTCGTCGCCGGTCCGCCACCGCCGGACCTCCTCAGCCGGCCGCCGGTCCTCCTCCGCCAACCGTCGCCAGTCCGCCGCCGCCGGAACTCCTCCGCCAACCGTCGCCGGTCCACCGCCGCCGGAACTCCTCCACCGGTCGTCGCCGGTCCGCCACCGCCGGACCTCCTCAGCCGGCCGCCGGTCCTCCTCCGCAACCGTCGCCGGTCCTCCGCCGCCCTCAATAAAATAATTCATATTTTAAAATTTTTTGTTGTTGCTATGATTCGAAATCATTACCTCTTTTGTAAAATATTAAACTCCTACCACTACGCTACTGAGCACTTATTTATGTTGTATAACAATAAATTATCTTATTAATAGTATGCACATGGTTTGTACAAAATATGTGCACACGAGTACGAAATATGTGTACACAAATATATAAACAAATGTGTGTACAGGTGTACATAAATAAATGTAAGATATTGTGTACACGTGTATAGTGAGTATGCGCACGTATATAAATATGTACGTACACGTGTACAAAGAGTGTGTGCACGTGTACAAACGAGTGTGTGCACGTGTACAAACGAGTATGTGCACGTGTACAAGATAAGTGTACACATATACAAAAATGTAAGTACATAAACGTGTGCGTGTATAAAACGTGTACAAAACATGTACACGTGTATAGAAACGTGTACATATGTATAACACGTGTACGAAAAATCTTTGCAACTGAGTACAAAATTTATGTAAAAAAATGTGCACGTACACCGTTGATGTACATACACATGTACAAAAAATGTGTACACATATTAAAAACGAGTACGAAGCGTCACCGAAATTTTTTTCCAGAAAAATAGGCCCGACGACGGTGGTCCGTTGGCCAAAAAATTTTTCGAAATCGGAGCTCCGATCGTCTGGAAAATTCATCGGAGAAGTCGTCGGAGCTCCGGTCGCCGGAGTTCCGGTAGTCGGCTGTTTCAACTTAAATTAAAAAAAAAACTAAAAAAAATAAATTAAATTAAATGGTGAAATGACCTTTTTACCCTTTTAATTTAAACCATTAGATCTGAAAAAATGAATCAATGGTTGAGATTGTTCCTTGACACCATCAAGGAAGGCAAATTTGTTTGATGGCAAGCCTGAGTCCAAATAAATACCAAACAAATTCGTAAAATTCTGATCTTTTGCAGATCACTAGTAGACTCCATGGCCTACAACTTTTATGTTGGACATCAGCCCAAATTCTGTCTCCATGTAGCCCATATTCGTCACTCTTTGTCGGGCTAGGAATCTGTCCAGAAATTTAGCTTTGCTTAGTATTAATCCAGCTTTGGCCCGTGGCTGGTTAGTCATGAGCTGACCCCTTGGCTCCTCTTCTTGGCTGGACTCTCCTCCTGGATCAGGCTCAGGTGGTGGCCTGATCACAGCTCTTAGCATGGGCTTCCTCGGGTCAGCATCCGAGGGGGTGCTCTTTAGTGCTCTATCCTATGCTCTACTAGGACTTGGCCTAGCTCTATCTCCTTCGATACTTCTCCAAATTGAGCTCGTTTGTTGGAGAGTAATCCAGAGTCCATAAGGATTCCAGTGCCTTTGGAAATTCCCAAAAGGCACGGGCCAATTGTTCACTGGGCCAAAAGTGCTCCTCTGACGGGCGCTGGCATGTGCCCTGTGCCTGTGGCAGGCTTTGCTTGGAGCCTTCTTCAAATCTGTCCAGGCCTTTTGAGTTATTCTTGGAGCCTTCTTCCCAGGGTACCTTAGGGATGTCTTTAGGGGCTAGTGTCGTTCCAGAGCTCGTGGCATTTGGCATGGGGCCTAGGCTGGGTGCTAGGCTCGGCCCGGGGTCCGAGTCGGGGCTCGGCGTCAGCATCAGCTCCTGAAGGGTCATGAATCTTACTTTGGCTGGATCAGGGGCTGGCATCAGTGCCTGGGTGGGGATCAGCATCCTCCCAGGGGCGTCTTTTGGCTCCGGGCCTTGGCTCTTCTAGGCTCCAGGGGTGGTGCTGGTGTAGGCCTAGGGCCGGTGTACTCTCGGCCCGGCATCACTGCTAGGGCTGGATCGGTATCATTCGTGTCCAAGCCGGGCTTGGTGGCCAGATCAGATCATCCCCCTCTTCTTGAAGAGGATTCGTCCTCGAATCCGTACATGGTAATCCTTTAGAAATAATTGCAAGGGCGTATAGGACTTGACCTGGTGGTTCTTTGACGCTCCATGGGGTTTCGGGCCGTACCGGGGTTGGTACGGGTGCTCTAGGCTCGGGCCTGAGGACTTCGGGCCATACCGGGGCTGGTATGGGGGCTCCGGGCTCGGGCGCTTGTGGGTATCGGGGCTGGTACCTGAGCTCGTGCTGGGGCAGGGGCTGGGGCTCGGATTGAGGCTCGGGCCTAAGCTCGTGCTTGGGCACGGTGTCGGTGGTCGGGGTTGGGGCCGCTCCGGGTGCTGGGGCCGGGTGCTGGTTCGGTGCTGGGGGCTGCTCCGGGTGCTGGGGCCGGGTGTTGGTCGGGCGCTGGGCGCCGGTCAGGCACTGGGCTCCGGTCGGGCGCTGGGCTCCGATCGGGCGCTGGACTCCGGTCCGGCGCTGGGCGCCGATCGGGTGCTGGGCTTCGGTCGGGCGCTGGGCGCTGCTCGGGCACTGGTGCTGGCACTCGGCTGGTGTTGGGCAGGCGCTAGGCTCGGTGCTTGGCACGGCGCTGGGCACGGTGCTGGGCCTAGTAGCTGGCACACGTGGGCCTGGGACACGGTGCAGTGCTGGCTCCGAAAGCTTCTTCTCTTCTCTCCAGCCTTTCCACCGTCGCTCGTTTGTTGGGGCAGGCTCTCCCCGTGTGATCTCGTTCTTGGCACTCGTAACAAATAATCCCACTCAAAGGGTTAGTCCCAATATTCAAATTTAGACTAGGTTTAGGGATACCTTGTGTGGTTCGGCTCGGCCTTCCTTGATTTAATGTCGGGGCTGGGGCTTGAGCTATTCCAGCTCCACTCGTCCATGCTTTCCTTGGGAATTTTTCAGCTTCTCTTCGTTCCAACCTTCTAACCGAATCTTCTATGTCGTATAGGGCTAGGCGTGCATTCAGGCAACAAAGCTCCATCATACGTAGCCTCCATTCTGTCATGGTTAGTGTACCAAACGAATACAAAGGCTTTTTCTAATATGATTTTCTGATACTCTCTTTTCTAAGACTCGATAAACAACTTAGTGGCTAAAAGTAGGGTCGTGGCTCGATTAACAACACAAGCAACGAAAGCTAAGTTATCCCCTCTTCTTAAACACACTATTACAACGAAAATAAAGGACTTGCAAGGGTGGCCTTGCTTGATTTTTGAGTATTTTCTATTTTCTGACTCTTTTGATATTTTTCTTGATGGATTTCGATGGCCACCAGCTTTTTTTGCCTTACAATAGAGACTCAAAAACAAGAACTAAAATAGATGAAGATTTTCGAAATATTTTCTAAGAACAAAAAGTAAAGGGATATGGATCCAAGAATAAATCTGGAAACTGGGATAGAATTGGTCCTATGTTGAACCGTGCTCTGATACCAACTGATGTGAACCACGGCCGACAATGCTCCGTGGCCAAAATCTGATCTCAAAGGCAACCTATGGAACCGGGGCGGAATCGACTTTGACCCACTAACTTCAGCTGAGCTAGGAACCAGAAGTATCACGTCGAGGGCGCCACGCCAAGAGATGGATGCTCTTGATGATAAGCCAAACCTTAATCACTGCTCCTCACATTAACTTGAAGGGAAAAGAACATAAGTTCTGAAATATATTTGTATTAATCAAAGGGGGCGAAGGCCTCTATTTATAGTTGTGGAGGAGTAGGGAACAAGCTCTCCTATTGCTCCTAATTAGCTACTTCCTAAACTAATAAAGAAATAATAAAAATAGTCCTAATTAGAATACTAAAGAGGACTTAAACTAATCCTAATCTAAGCTAAAAGGGAAGCATAATTCGTACGAGGGAAAAGTATTCTTCCTAAACAAGAAGTCTAAACTTGGGAGCCAAGTTTTCCCAAAAACTACCTAAACGGATTCTGGAAATATTAGGCAAATAAATACCAAACAAATTCGTAAAATTCTGATCTTTTCCAGATCACTAGTAGACTCCATGGGCTACAACTTTCATGTTGGACATCAGCCCAAATTCTGTCTCTGGGTAGCCCATATTCGTCACTCTTTGTCGGGCTACGAATCTGTCCAGAAATTCAGCTTTGCTTAGTATTAATCCAACTTTGGCCCGTGGCTGCTTAGTCATGGGCTGACCCCTTGGCTCATCTTCTTGGCTGGAATCTCCTCCTGGATCAGGCTCAGGTGGTGGCCTGATCACAGCTCCTAGCATGGGCTTTCTTGGGTCAGCATCCGAGGGGTGCTCTTTAGTGCTCCATCCATGCTCTACTAAGACTTGACCTAGCTCTATCCCCTTCGATACTCTCTAAATTGAGCTTTGTTTGTTGTAGAGTAATTGGTGTGAACCGCCGAAACGTGGGCAGACGACCCTAACCACAGCAAGTCTCGGACCTTCGCTCGATCGACAGTCGGCACCGGGGCGGGAAAGTACTAGGACCCGTCGGTTATATGTAACCGGGAACCTGATATGACCCGGCCTAGCTACCCCAATAAACACCAGTACCCATGCGCGCCACCAGGGTCCCCCGTGGGTAGCAAAGCCCTAGGGCCATACAAAAAGCGCCTAGCATTGAGGGCTGGCTACTTACAAGCTCTCAAGCCCAGAAATGAACTGAAAAACAAGCTCAGATCTGCCCCAACGGGAAGGAAGGCACCCCGAGATGGAAGGGAGTTCCAGGCCATGTTACTGGCCGAGAACCTAAGCCCTAGACCAAGTACTGAGTCTCAGCCTTTCCCTGACTTCCCCTCCATGATCCACCAAGTCAAGCACACGCCAAAAACCATCTGGAGAGAGTTCTGGCGTACAGAAGATAAGAGGATTCGAGAATATGTAGCCAAGACAGTTGGCTTCCTAAGGACACTGCCCCGGCCCCGGCGGATACGGACAACCAGCCCCTGCCTCGGATAACCCTGCTCAACACTCAGAATCTGGCGGACAAGTTAATGCCAGAAGGTTCAGGAGGACAGAAGACTTGGAGAGAACCCCACTTGTCCGAGGAAATGACAAGCAGAAGGCCAGAACAGCTCGGCATCACCAAAACCCTAGCACCGGGTCCGGAGCGAATGATGCTGGGCTGGTCATCAGAGCCGAAGGACGTCACCCGACCACACGGTCACCCGGAACCCGCTGTAATTACAGAAATGCCACCGCGCGCGTTCCGGGCACTTTTCCTAGCCGCGTCCGGATTCCTGCCCGCGCCCGGAGGTTTCCCAATCCCACCCGGACAAGGAAAGCCGGATTTGCCCTAATCCGCCCGGATTAGGGTTTTGCTCGATTTTGCCGGTTTAGGAGTTTTAATTTCGGACAACTTTGATTATTTTAATAGTTTCATCGGCCTATCTTTTAGGATTATTTTAGTTTTTCCTTGTTAGAGTTGGAACCGGCCTTGGCCACCCTTGAGCTATAAATAGAGGCCTCGGCCACTATTGTAAGACAGATTATTGATTATTGAAATTTTCAGAACTTAGTTCTTTTCCTTCAAGTCTTTGCTCGTTGTTGCTTAGCTTAAGGTTTGGTTTATCATCAAAGGCTATCATCGTTTGTTTGTGGCACAAATTCGACCGAATACCCTTGGGGTTCCTAAGTCAATACTTAGTGGAATTCAAGGGTTCTCCGCGGTTTCATTAGTTAGGTTCTCGTGGGGCTGATAATATAGTTTTGGGTGTGGAGTCGATCCCTTCCTAGAGGAGGCGGTTCGTATCAGCTGGTATCAGAGCACGGTTCAACTCTTGGACCATCTATCCTAGTTTCCATGTTCTTGCTTGGATTCATATCTTTAAATTTTCGTTGCTTTCAGTTTTCAGAAAAACCCTAAAAATAGCTTCATTGTGTTTGTTCTAATCTTCTACCTTTCTATTAGTTTCGTTGTGAGAAAAAGCTGTGGCCGTTCAAAGAAAAAGAAAATACAAAAGAATCAAAGAAAAGAAAAGAATCGAGGTCTAGAAAAACAGAAAATTGACCTAGCCAAAAAGCAAGGCCACGTTCACAATCAAGGTAGTAGATTAAGTTCAAGAAGAGGGGGTTTTCATAAGTTTAGCTAGTAGCTTTCTTAGTAGAACACCCAAATTTGTTTGTCTTGTCATCCCACGACCTAGCATCAAGATTCTGGCCCCTAGAAATCTAAAAAAACCCTAGGTATAAGGTCTTGTTTTGTGCATTGGTAGACTTAACTTCAAAGCTTCGAAGAAACTTGCAACTACTTGAATAGGAATTGTCTTTGTTTTGAAATTTTCAAAAGAAAACCCTAATTTGAGTGATCTTGAAAACCTAAACACGAGTGGTAAGAAAAAGAGTGTGTGAGGATTTCTTAGAGTGATTTTTGTGAGGTCTTTTGTTCGTGTAGCTAATCATGGCAGATGAGAGGTTAGCTGCTGTGGAGGCTCAAGTGACTGCCATGGCTCAAAACTTTGCCCGGTTCACTGAGTAGTTTGGAGCCCCGGATGGAGATGGCCCCCGGCGGCCAAGGAGGAATGAGCAGGAGGTTGATGATGATGTGAGCAGTCTTGAAGTCAACATACCCAAGTTTGCTGGCAAGGCAAACCCTGATGAGTACATCGATTGGGAGAGGAGCATGGAAGACTTCTTTGAGTGCCATAACTACTCCGAGTGGAAAAAGGTAACCCTAGCCACACTAGAGTTTACTGACTTTGCTGCTTTATGGTGGGCACAGCTCAGAAATCAGATCAGGAGAGAAAAAGAAGACCCCATTCCTAGTTGGAGGAGTCTTAAGAGGAAGATGAGAAGAAAGTTTGTCCCGAGCAGTTACAATAGAGATTTGCACGGCAAGCTTCAACTTCTGAGGCAAGGGAACATGTCAGTTGAGGAGTACAGTCAGGAGATGGAGATCTTGATCACAAGACTTGATCTAAGTGAAGATGTGGATGCCAAGATAGCCAGGTTCACTGGAGGGCTACGAAAAGAGATCCTACACCAAGTCAACATCCTAAACTTTGTTGACTATGATGACTTGGTAATCACGGCTATTAGGGTTGAGAAAGAATTGAAGAATGGGCTTGGAAGAAGGGCTGCTACCCCGCCACCAATCAGTGCCCCTGTGAGAGGAGACAGAAGTGCCGGACACACTCCTGATAGGCCAAACCCTAGCAGGAATTCTGGACCGAAGGCCAAACCCTAACCAAAGGTCGACATCACGGGTAACACCTAACCCTAGCTCTAAAATTCCTACTACTAATGCCCGGCCTAGTGCCATTGTGTGTTTCAAGTGTCAAGGAAGGGGTCACATGGCAAGGGAATGCCCTAACACCCGAGCCATGGTGCTTAGAGAAGGAGAAGTTGTGACGGACGATGAGGAGGAGCCAATTAATAAAGAAATTGAGGAAGAGTCCAGTGAAGGAGAAGAAGTTGATGTGGAAGGCTTAGAAAAATTTTCAGCCTTCAACAGCCGAGTGATCGCCCCGGTCACCCTGACTGATGTCCCAAAGGCCTGCCCCGGACCAGCGCCGGACCTGCCCCGACCCAGCATCACGACTGCCCCAGACATCCTGTCCAAGCCGAATAATGCCAGTCGGCCTACCCCAGGATTTTTGAACAATCCCTCGGCCAATTTTGGCCTGAAGACAGCAGGAGGACTCTTTGACGACCTGAAGCAGAGCGCCGGACCGACGGCCACCCGGCGGCCCCGACGATCATGGAACCAATGGCCACCCGTCCGAGATTCAATGGGAAATCATCTCCAGGCAGATTTTAAAAGCTGCCCCGAGCCAAGAAGATCCAGAAGCGGACTCGGACGAGGATATGAGTGAGGAACCCTCGCCCAGCAGCTCCCCGAGCCTTAACATCACCGTTAATGGTATTTCAGAAGAGGAAGAAATGGAGACTGAGGGAGAAGACACGGACAAATCTGAGATTTGGTCTGTTACCGACTCAAATGACAGCCCTAGGACCACCAACGAAGCTGAGTCATCCCCGACCTTAGCCAACAAGATTGCTGAAGTTTGGAAAGAGTAATGGGATCTGGAAAAGGCCCCGAGATGGATTTGGGGACAAATCCCAGTCAAGAAGAGGGGGATGATATGACCCAACCTAGCTACCCCAGTAAACACCAGTACCCATGCGCGCCACCAGGTCCCCCGGGTAGCAAAGCCTAGGGCCATACAAAAAGCGCCTAGCATTGAGGGCTGGCTACTTACAAGCTCTCAAGCCCAGAAATGAACTGAAAAACAAGCTCAGATCTGCCCCAACGGGAAGGAAGGCACCCCGAGATGGAAGGGAGTTCCAGGCCATGTTACTGGCCGAGAACCTAAGCCCTAGACCAAGTACTGAGTCTCAGCCTTTCCCTGACTTCCCCTCCATGATCCCCCAAGTCAAGCACACGCCAAAAACCATCTGGGGAGAGTTTTGGCGTACAGAAGACAAGAGGATTCGAGAATATGTGGCCAAGACAAGTTGGCTTCCTAAGGACACTGCCCCGGCCCCGGCGGATACGGACAACCAGCCCCTGCCTCGGATAACCCTGCTCAACACTCAGAATCTGGCGGACAAGTTAATGCCAGAAGGTTCAGGAGGACAGAAGACTTGGAGAGAACCCCACTTGTCCGAGGAAATGACAAGCAGAAGGCCAGAACAGCTCGGCATCACCAAAACCCTAGCACCGGTCCGGAGCGAATGATGCTGGGCCGGTCATCAGAGCCGAAGGACGTCACCCGACCACACGGTCACCCGGAACCCACGGTAATTACAGAAATGCCACTGCGCGCGTTCCGGGCACTTTTCCTAGCCGCGTCCGGATTCCTGCCCGCGCCCGGAGGTTTCCCAATCCCACCCGGACAAGGAAAGCCGGATTTGCCCTAATCTGCCCGATTAGGGTTTTTGCTCGATTTTGCGGTTTAGGAGTTTTAATTTCGGACAACTTTGATTATTTTAATAGTTTCATCGGCCTATCTTTTAGGATTATTTTAGTTTTTCCTTGTTAGAGTTCGAACCGGCCTTGGCCACCCTTGAGCTATAAATAGAGGCCTCGGCCACCATTGTAAGACAGATTATTGATTATTGAAATTTTCAGAACTTAGTTCTTTTCCTTCAAGTCTTTGCTCGTTGTTGCTTAGCTTAAGGTTTGGTTTATCATCAAAGGCTATCATCCTTTGTTTGTGGCACCAATTCGACCGAATACCTTGGGGTTCCTAAGTCAATACTTAGTGGAATTCAAGGGGTTCTTCGCGGTTTCATTAGTTAGGTTCTCGTGGGGCTGATAATATAGTTTTGGGTGTGGAGTCAATCCCTTCCTAGAGGAGGCGGTTCGCATCAGAACCCGTAGTGTCCAGGAATGGCTCCACGACAGAAAATGGATGCTTATGTTGATAACACCTATTCTAAGCTATGCACGCAGCATAAAACAAAAAGAATTGAAGAACAAAGTTCTGTTTAATTGATTGATTTAAAAAAATGTTTCGATTTTATAATGAGGCCGAGACCTCTTATTTATAGTGGAGGAACTCGTGAACAGGCTCACGGTTCCTACTAGAAAAGAAACTCTAAAAATAATAAAATATTATCCTGGAGTCTTATTTAGAATATAATAAGACTTACTTGCTCCTAAAGAATCGAAACTAAAAGGGAAAATCCGAGTCCAACACTTAAAAAACTTAAATTAATAAAAACAGCCTAAAAACCCTAAACGGCGGATCCGGCGGATCCGGTCGGGCTTGTCGCTCACGTGCGGGCCGGATTAGGAAAGTCGACGCCGTCTTTGCTATCGGGCTTGGAATTGGCGGCGGCGTCGGCTGCTCGGGCTTGGAAATGCTCGGGGCTCCTGATGTTGGGCTCCGGCGGGTCTGATGTTGATGCTGCTTGGCATCCGTGGTTCATGCCCGACCGGCTCGCTTGGTCCTCTTCCCATTTCCTCATTTCCTCCCATTTCTCCTTTGCTCCTAGGGTGGCAGCTCCTAGGCTTGGCTCCAGGCCTTGTACGGGATTGAGGGCCGGTGTTAAACCTCCTAGGGCTCGGGCCCGGTGTTGGTCTGATGCCGAGTGCTGGTCGGGGTTCCAGAGCGCCATGCCCGGCGCCCGGGCGGCCTGTCTTGGGATCGCCTGGTTGGTCAGCAGGGTATATCCGGATCGGTGATCCGACCATCATCCTCGTCGTGCCTCTCCTGGCTCTAAGTCTTCATGTAGAGGGTGAGCCGTTCCTTGAAAGCCTTAGATTGGCTACGGGTCAAAGGTAGCTCGGGCCGGGTCCAAGGAACAGGGGGCTCATCATTCCCCTCTTATTGAGAAGGATTCGGCCTCGAATTCCGGCTCTGCATAAACCTCATCATATTAGGGTGTTAGGTCAGCAACATTGAACGTGGCATTTACCCCATAGGAGTTAGGGAGGTCGATCACATAGGCGTTGTTGTTGATCCTTTGGAGTATGGTGTAGGGTCCGTCGCCTCGGGGAAGGAGTTTAGATTTCCTTTGCTCGGGAATCTATCTTTCCGGAAGTGAATCCATACTTGGTCGCCTACTTCAAAGATCTTCTCCTTTCTCCCTCAATTGGCGTTCCTGATGTACTGAGCAGTTCTTCTTTCGATGTTGGCCTTAGCCTTCTCGTGAAGCTTTCGAACATACTCGGCCTTCTCTTGTCCGTCGGCGTCTAGAAATTCGTGCAGAGGTAGGGGCGACAAGTCTAAGGGGGTTAGGGGGTTGAACCCATAGACAAGCTCGAATGGTGAGTACTGGGTGGCGGAGTGGACAACCCGATTGTAGGAAAATTCAACATGAGGAAGGCATTCCTCCCAAGTCCGAATGTTAGATGAGATGATAGCTCGGAGCATTTGGGAGAGGGATCGATTAACCGCCTCGGTCTGGCCGTCGGTCTGAGGGTGGCATGTTGTAGAGAACATAAGCTTAGTACCCATCTTGGCCCAGAGAGTCTTCCAGAAGTAGCTGAGGAACTTGGAATCCCGATCGGACACAATAGTCTTAGGAATCCCATGGAGTCGGACTACCTCTTGGAAGAACAAGTCGGCGATGTTAGAAGCATCGTCGGCCTTGTGACATGCAATAAAATGAGCCATCTTTGAAAATCGGTCTACTACAACAAAGATGGAATCCTTTCCCTTCCGGGTCTTAGGTAGCCCTAGAATGAAGTCCATCAAGAGATCAACCCACGGGTGCTCGGGTATTGTTAGAGGGGTGTACAATCCGTAGGGTTGAAGGTGGGACTTAGCCCTCTGGCACTTAGAACACTGGGCAATGAGTTTTTCTACGTCGTGGCGCATCTTGGGCCAGTAGAAATGCTCCTTGAGGGTGGCCATGGTTTTGGCTACCCCAAAGTGCCCCATAAGTCCTCCTCCGTGAGCCTCTAGGGCTAATACTGTCCTGCACGAGTGATTAGGTAGGCAGAGTTTGTTTTCTTTGAACAAGTACCCGTCCTATCGATAGTACTTACCAAACCCTCCTTGTTCACATGCTTCAAAAACACTCTTAAAATCTTGGTCGGCCGCATAAAGTTCCTTAATGTGCTCAAATCCAATGAACTTGTTGGTAAGGACAGAGAGGAGGGTATACCTTCTAGAAAAGGCGTCGGCTACCACATTCTCTTTACCTTGTTTGAACTTGATGATGTAGGGGAATGATTCAATGAATTCTACCCATCGGGCGTGCCTTCTGTTGAGCTTATGTTGGGCCTTTAGGTATTTGAGGGATTCATGGTCGGTGTGGATGATAAGCTCCTTGGGCCACAAGTAGTGCTGCCATGTTTTGAGGGCTCGGACTAGGGCATAGAGCTCCTTGTCGTAGGTTGGGTAGTTGAGGGGCGCTCCATTGAGTTTCTCACTAAAATAGGCGATAGGTCTTCCTTCTTACATGAGAACGGCGCCAATCCCTACTCCGGAGGCATCACATTCAATCTCAAAGGGCTTGTTGAAGTCGGGGAGTTTAAGGAGGGGTGCTTCGGTCAGCTTTTTCTTTAAGACCTCGAAGGCTGCTTGCTGACTCGGGCCCCATTGGAAAGGAAGATCTCTTTTGATGGCCGCCGTGAGAGGGGCGACTAGAGTGCTAAAGTCTCAGACAAATCGCCGGTAGAAGCTAGCCAACCCATGAAAACTCCGAATATCCGTGATGCTTTGTGGGATTGGCCAAGACTTGATGGCTTTGAACGTTTCCTCATCCACCCTTATTCCTGGAGAGCTAACAACAAAACCAAGGAACACAATGTGATCGGTGCAAAAAGTACACTTAGCCATGTTGGCATATAATTGTTCTTTTCTTAGGACTTCTAGGACTGACTTGAGGTGTCCTAGATGGTCTTCTAAGTTTTTGGAGTAGACTAAGATGTCATCGAAGTATACTACTACGAATTTTCCAATGTAAGACCGTAAGACTTGATTCATGAGTCTCATAAAAGTGCTAGGGCATTAGTCAAGCCGAAGGGCATGGCCATCCATTCATATAGACCTAATTTAGTTTTAAAAAGCAGTCTTCCACTCGTCTCCTTCTTCATTTGGATCTGGTGATATCCTGATCGAAGGTCTATTTTGGAGAAGATGGTAGACCCATGCAGCTCATCAAGCATATCATCTAGTCTAGGAATGGGATGTCGATACTTAACTGTGATGTTGTTAATGGCCCTACAGTTGACACACATCCGCCACGTCCCCTCCTTCTTTGGGACTAGGATGACAGAAACGGCACAAGGGCTCATGCTCTCCCGGACGTATCCTTTGCCCATTAATTCTTCCACTTGGGATTGGATCTCCCTGGTTTCCTCCGGGTTGGTGCGGTACGTAGCCTTGTTTGGTAGGGCTGCCCCGGGTACCAAGTCAATTTGGTGCTCAATCCCTCGAAGTGGGGGTAGCCCGCTAGGGATTTCGTCGGGGAAGACGTCCTTGTAGTCCTGCAAGAGAGATGAAATAAGACTAGGTATTGTCGGGCTAGGGTTAGAATTAAGGCATTCCTTATATCGGATCACCACCATAGGTCTTCAGGCTAATAGAGCTTGCTTGATATCCCCGGAGGTGGCGATCAGTCCTTCTTTCTTCTTCTTCTCCTGAGAGATGGCCCCAATAGAGATTGGGTCTTATGTTGCTGTGCTTAGAGCTGTATTTGACTGTTCTCTTTCTTTCTTTTCTCGCATAACTCGTCTCTCTATCTGGTCTTGTAGGATTTCCAAAGGGGAGAGGGGTTTGAGTTTGTACTTAATGTCTTTATGGATGAGGCTGTAGCTATTGGTTCTTCCATCGTGCTTGGAGAATCTGTCAAACTGCCATGGTCGGCCAAGTAATATATGGGCAGCCTCCATGGGTACTATGTCACATAGAACTTGATCAGTGTACCTTCCAATGCTGAACGGGACGTAGGACTAGCGGGTGACCTTCAACTCTCCACAGTTGCTAAACCAGTGGAGCTTGTAGGGTTGGGGGTGTTTTTGGGTGCGTAGATGGAGCCCTGTTACGAGCTCTTGGCTAACCGCATTGGTACAGCTGCCACCATCAATGACCATGCCACAGACCTTATTTTGAATGATACATCGGGTGTGGAACAGGTTGTCTTTCTGCTCCTGTCCATTTCTTAGGGATTGGGCGCTGAGGAGCCATCGAGATACGACAGAGTATCGAGGGGCCTTTCTTGACCGAGTATTCCGGTGGCAATTGGCATCTGTGCTGGTGAGGGTGTTATGAGGCCGTCGGGGTCAGCCAGTGTGTCGGGGCTGGACAAAGAATCAGGTATGGGCGGCCGGAGGTGTGAGAGCCGGGGCTCGGTTGGATTCACAGAAGTTCTCAGGTGTCCGGCCTGTGCCAAGGCTCGGGTCTTGGCTCGGGTGAGCCTGGTGGTGACGGTGCTTGGGGGTGGACCGGGGGTCGATCCGCCACTAGACGGAGGGTGATGTGAACCGCTGCAACCGTGGGCAGACGACCCTAACCACCGCAAGTTGAGACCGTGCAACGAGGTAGAAACGTCAGGAATCGGGGCGGAAAAGTACTTTGACCCGTCTGCTATATAACAACCGGGAACCAGAAGTGTCCAGTCGAAGACGCCACGCCAAGAGATGGATGCTCTTGATGATAAGTCGATCCTTCAGTATCGCAACATGCAGATACAACAAGGGTTTCAGAACAAAGTTCTATCAAAGGGGGTTTATTTCATAAAAGTTGTAAGTACAAAGTGAGGTCGGCGGCCTCTATTTATAGGGAGGGAACAAGCTCTCCTCCCTAAAGTCTAACTCCTAAATAATAATAAAATAAAGAGTCTTATTCCTAAATAGTCTCATAAATCCGCTAAATAATCCTACTAAAAAGGAATAAACATAAAATATTAGTTGTAGTCTTTAAAGCAGAATAAAAGACCTAAATTAGGTCAAAAACCCTAATCCGGCCGTGTGTGACGGTTTGGGCCGGTTGGGCGCGTGTAGCGGCCCGGTGGGCTTGGCTGGCCGGGCGGCGGCCTTGTGTCGGGTGGCGGTGGCGGGCCTGGTGCTTCAGGCTGGTTCAGTGGCAAGGGCCTTGTCCAAAAGACATGTTCTTCGTGGTCGGCTCCTTGGAATTCCTCTGATCGGACCAGTTGCCAATTTAGGGTTCGGAGCTTCTCTCTCCTTGGGCTTTCTTCCTTTCTGCTTGGGTCTTCTTCTTTAAGCTTCAGGTAGGCCTCCAAGTAGCTTCGGACGTAGCCCTCCGAGGTTAGCCCAAGTGTCATGCTTTGGGGCCACAGACTCCACTTCTTCTCAGGGCTCGGCTCAGGGTAAATCTTTGACAACTCTCCTCTTTGGGCCAAGGGTTCTTGGGCTCTCTTCCTTTTGTACTTCAGGAATGCTTCTAGAGGGTCACTCAAAGAATCGGCTTCTTCCTCAGGGCTCCTAGAGGTCAGGCTAGGGGCAGGCTGAAGCTTCTCTTCGGTGCTAGGGCTCATACCCTCGGCCAACAGCATGGCTTGGGACAGCATTCCATTCCTTAGAGTCTTTCTACCTGCAAGTGAAGGATTTAGTCGATATTTCTTGTCATACCTTGGTTTTAGGACTCGGAGATGACCTTCCCTTGGATTCATACGCTTCTTAAGAGGCCATAGGGTCTTGTCTCGGCCAGGTGACCCTGGTGGTGTGTAGGAGTACCGATTGGCATCGGGGCGGCATTGTTGGATCATATCATCCCCCTCTTCTTGCCTTGGATTTGTCCCCAAATCCATCTCGGATCCTTTCCTAACACTCATCGCCCTCTTCCAATTTTCAGCAGCCTTAGACTAAAGAGTGTCACCTGATTCAGTGATAGACCAGGGCTCGGGTCCTTCAGCACTCTCTCCTTCAGTCTCCATCGCTTCTTCCCCTGAAAAACTATCAATAATAATGTTAAGGCTCGGGGAGGTAGCGGGTAAGAGCTCCTTACTCATCTCCATATTCGGATCAGCATCCGGATCGTCCTTGCTCGGGGTAGCTCTTGAAACTCGTCTGGAGGGATTCTCCCATGGATCCGGTGGTGAAGCGTCGGGCCGGAGCACGGGGGTGCCGGGGTGCCGGAAGTAAACCAAGACACGTCGGGCAAGGTGGTGGCGCCGGGCAGGGCAGAGCCGGCGGCGGGTAGTAGAAACCGGGCGACGGCGAGCAGTGGGGTGTCGGCGGCGGCGGGCAGTGGAGGATCGGCAGCGGCGGGAAGTGATGCGGCGGCAGTAGGCGGTGATGCGGTGACGGGCAGTGGAGGGTCGACGGCGGGTAGTAGAAATCTGATGGCAGCGAGCAGTGGGGTGCCGGCCGGGCGGCGGGCAGTGGGGATCCGGCGGCGGCGGGCAGTGGGGATCCGGCGGCGGCGGGCAGTGGGGATTCGGCGGCGGCGGCCAGTGGGGGGCCGTCGGGCATCCTGGTGTCGGGGCAGTCGGGGTCGGGCAAGACCGGGCTGAGCGTCGGGCAGGGACGCGCCAGACTCGTGGTCGGGGGCCATGACGGGTGGTGATGCGCCAGGGGGCCTTGGGCAGCAACAGGTCGGGGCCGGGTGCTAGATCGGCCAGGGGGCCTTGGCAGCAACAGGTCGGGCCGGGTGCGAGATCGGCCGGGCCTGGCGGGCAGGTAGCGCCGGTGCTGGGGCACTAGGACTGAGCGGGTAGCGCCAGTCGGAACCGGGCGCTGGGACGCCGGGGCTTGTCAGGCATTGCCAGCCGGGGTCGGGGCCGAGCGCTGGAGCGCTGGGGCCTGGTGGGGCAGTGCCGGGGCTGGGGCCGTGTGCTGGGGCACTAGGTCTGGTGGGGCAGCACCGGGGCACTGGGCCTGGTGGGGCAGCGCGGGGCTGGGGCGAGTCTGCCTAGTGCTGGGGCACTGGGGCTTGGGGCAGTGCCGAGGCGGGCCGAGCACTGGGGCGCTAGGGCCTGGGCAGTGCCGAGGCTGGGGCGCAGGGCCTGGGACAGTGCGAGCTGGGGCCGAGCTGGGTGCTGGCCGGTCGGGCAGGTCGGGGCTGGGCAGGGCTGTGCCGGGGCAAGGCCGGTGCAGGGCCGGGGCTGAGGCCGGGGCGCCGGTGCTAGGGTTTTAGAGAAAACCTGCTAAACTTCTCTGCCTTCTCGGCTTACTTGCTCTCCTTCATCTGAGTCTTCTTCTCCTTTCCTCTCATCCTCCTCATCGCCTGTCTCAATTTCTCTTTCTCTTATCACCATCGTTTGTTGATTAGGGCAGTCCCTTGAGACATGTCCCCTTCCTTGACATTTGACAGAGACAATTCCACTGGGACGTGGGTTAGAGCCTTGAAACTTATAAGTAGATGATGCAAGTGTTACCGGAGGTGCCGAATCCCTAGGGTTAGGGTTTGGCCGTGGGCTGAGGGCTCGGGTCTGTTCAGGCTTCCATGGAGCTTGGCTTGTACTCGGATCTTCTCTCCATGAGTCATGGGCGGGTCTCCTGGTGTAGCCGTCTCGGCCTCGTCCTCTTCCACGCTGGGTCAGGGCTCCGTGTATGTGGGCCAGGGTAACTTTAAGACTCTGAAGGGTGTCTTCTATTTTGGCTAACCTCTCGTCTGCCATGGTTAGTACTAGCAAACGGAAGCAATTTTCTATCCCCTCTTCTTAGAAACAAACTTACAATGAAAGGAAATAACGTGGCAAGGTGACCTTGCTTTCTTTTCTTTTTCTTAACTCGAAACTAAAACAAGAATTGAAATAGAAGGGAATTTTCGAATCAATTTTCTAAGAAAGCAGTAAAAGGATATGAATCCAGGAGAACCTGGAGACTGGGATAGATGTGGTCCTTGTGTTTGAACCGTGCTCTGATACCAACTGATGTGAACCGCTGCAACCGTGGGCAGACGACCCTAACCACCGCAAGTTGAGACTGTGCAACGAGGTAGAAACGTCGGAACCGGGGCGGAAAAGTACTTTGACCCGTCGGCTATATAACAGCCGGGAACCAGAAGTGTCCAGTCGAAGACGCCACCCAAGAGATGGATGCTCTTGATGATAAGTCGATCCTTCAGTATCGCAACATGCAGATACAACAAGGGTTTCAGAACAAAGTTCTATCAAAGGGGGTTTATTTCATAAAAGTTGTAAGTACAAAGTGAGGCCGGCGACCTCTATTTATAGGGAGGGAACAAGCTCTCCTCCCTAAAGTCTAACTCCTAAATAATAATAAAATAAAGAGTCCTATTCCTAAATAGTCTCATAAATCCCCTAAATAATCCTACTAAAAAGGAATAAACATAAAATATTAGTTGTAGTCTTTAAAGCAGAATAAAAGACCTAAATTAGGTCAAAAACCCTAATCCGGCCGTGTGTGGTGGTTTGGGCCGGTTGGGCGCGTGTAGCGGCCCGATGGGCTTGGCTGGCCGGGCGGCGGCCTTGTGTCGGGTGGCGGTGGCGGGCCTGGTGCTTCGGGCTGGTTCAGTGGCAAGGGCCTTGTCCAAAAGACATGTTCTTTGTGGTCGGCTCCTTGGAATTCCTCTGATCGGACCGGTTGCCAATTTAGGGTTCGGAGCTTCTCTCTCCTTGGGCTTTTGGTGAACGCCACCCGGTCGTTGTTATGCGGGCGGTTCAGCCAAATAAAAACTACTAATGCTAAAAAGCGTATAGCAGATCGTATTCCGAGGGCTTTCTATGATTGGTTACTTTAGAACTAGCAAAATACCAAAGGTAAACACGTTGTGCGTGATGTGAGTTCCACGACTTCTACTTCTAAGGAATGCAGAAAAATTAAAACAAATTAAACTAAAGCAGATTGGGAATTAGGGTTTGAAAACAAGAATGATAGACGAACTTAGACTTTGAATCCCCCTTCGTTCCCCAGAGCATTGGCAATCAACAGATCAGCGGATTTCAAATTCTCATTCAATCAATTACTAAGACACCACCATAACTCCTTACCCTTAGGTTTAAGACCGGCGAACATTCGCTCTATCCGTTCTAACTACCCAGATTAACTAGCCGCCCGGGTACTGTCGCCTCTCGCAACGACTTAATTAATTGGTGTGATTACTAGTGATTAATGAGTTACTCTTGCAGTGAATTAACCCTAACCGGTTCCTACGAAAGGCACACTCCAATTATAAGGTTAATTGTTCAATTCGATGTTCTAAAGTAAGGCGAGCGTTCGCTTCTATCCTTAGCTTAACAAGAATCTAATCTAGGTGATCAATCTAGACAAGAAACATGAACAATGAAGGACGAATCAAACATGAAAAAGAACTGATTGAATTTCGAATCTAATCACCGCCGATCCGTGACCGCTTTAAAGCCCTGTGTCACTTAGGGTTCATCTAGTCTAAGCTCTAAAGGGTTTAGCTACTCATGATTATTACAAAAGAAACAAAGACAAGGAAAGAGTTCATCATTCAGAGGAAGAACAGAAAAGAATCTGAAAAACCTAATTTAGACGACTCTGGCAGACTTCGATCTTCGGTAAGTTACACTCCTAGCTCCGGTTCTCGAGATGGAAGGGATGGCGTCACGATCTCTATCCGGCTCTTCAAACTCCAGCTCTTCGCTCCAGAACTTGAGAGAATTCTGATCTCGAAAAGTTGTATTATGATTAATTATGATTGTTTTTCCTGTTGGGCCGCCGGGTTAAGTATAAATACTTAACCCTAAATTAGCCGAGTCAGCCTAATATTTTCGCCGAATATTCCTTAAGAATTTCGGCGAAAATTCCTTTGAGTTCACGGGCTGATTTCTTTGGTCTTGAATTTCGGTCCGAAGAGTTGATTGATTTCGCCGAAGACATGCTTTGACTCGGCACCCGTTGATTTGCACTATTGATTTCGCCGAAGAATGCTTTGACTTCGGCACCAGTTGATTTGCACTATTGATTTCGCCGAAGATGCAAACCTGTTTTCGCCGAAAATGCAAGTGTGAATGGGAAGATTTCGGCTTGAACTTGATCGACTCCTTTGATCGATTCCGGTTTAATTCCTCGAGGTTCCTACGCCTTAGACACGTCCATGGCTACGTTATTTGACTGCAAAAACCTGTGCTAACACAAAAATACTAGAAAACCATCAAATAGACCCGAAACGGGCCAAGGTAACACAAATGGCACGAGATAGGGCAATCGATTGAATATTCGTTATTCTACCCTAAAAACCATGTCTTAAGCAAAGAAATGTCGCTTAAATGAGGCTGATAATCACGTCCAATCGAGTGTCATCAAATACCCCACACTTAAGCTTTTGCTTGTCCTCAAGCAAACTGAATAGAAATGCTCATGTTCATAAATGATAAGATCGATTAAATTGGAGTTCAACCAAACACAATGAATTATTGGACAGATCGATCCTAGAACAAGAAACCTAACATGCATACAGATCAGCCAAACTACCTGGTCTCACTAATAAACTGCACATGACAAGTAATTATCAACCAATTATGCACGAATTTGACCTGACCGACCAAACTCCTCACACAGGATGTATATAGTACAATGGGAGCTCTCACTCTCTGTGTTTAGGGACGTGTTTCTGCTCTCGATCATTTTCTGTTACCGAATTCTGTCATAGGTTTGCATTTCGACCACATCTCCACCACTGTGACAACACGAGTATCTAGTCAAGAAGGACTTCCCTGCTAGGACCGTAATGAATTCTACACTACTCGGGTTTATAATGAGATGGATGATGGGAATGAATGATGATGGCTTTGTGCGGTGTAGCTTTCGACTAACTTCCCTCGAATCTAATCTATGGCTTCCTACCGTCTAACCAAACACGGGTGGAATGATGAACGCTCGTCCTATGATACCCTCAAGCAACCTAGCACTTATTCTTTTTCTTTACACGATTTTTTTCTCTTTTGCTTTCTTTTGAACTTTTTCTTTTGACTTCGTTCTTCCATTTGTAGGGAGAAGAACGTTTTATTGAACAATACTTTGAAACTTTTCTTATTTTCTAATTTTTCTGCTTCTCTTTTTTTCTGAAGCTTGCTTCTTTTCTTTCTTTCTATTTTTTTTCTTTTTGTGCCGATTTTTCTTTTAGTTGCTAGAGGGGTTTACACGTCTGGACATATTAGCTAAGACCACCTGTTTAATGGCTATAGGCAGGTTACCACAAACCGACTTCCGGTAGGTCAATCTAGAACTGCAACCACAGGGGATCAACGGGGAATGAAAGAAATGGGAAATGGCTGTAATGTATTATCGAACCGAAAGAACAGGCCAAGCTCAAGGGTCTAAACCTAGTGGATTTTATCGTTTGGTAGGCTATCTGGCTTAGTAGCTGAATCTAGGTGCCCCTATCCTTCTAGAACTCGTGTCATCGTGTGGTTTCGAGTAGGTCTGATGCAAATTCTGACTCATTCAAGTAAACAGAAAACCACTCAGAAAGAATTAGAATTGCAAGTTACGTGCAATGGATCAAAAGCTCACAGTTGGTTTGCTAGTCGGATTCGGTCATTTTCATGCAATCAAGGCTACAAACTACAAGTGTGATTTTTAAAATTCTGTTCTGACCAGGCAATTTAGCATCAAAGCATACAAGTTGGTTCTCAAGTTCTAGGTTAAGCAGTCTAAGCATCATTATGAAAGTTTGAACAACAACTTAACATCAAAAATCAAGAACTGAGCCATTCTAATGCTAGAGAGACTGGAATGGAATCATGAGGCACACATAAAACATAATCAAGGGCAATCAAGTTCATGCAAGGTTCTCTAGCATCCTACCCCACACTTAAATCGGACTGTGTCTTCACAAGACTAATTCTAGAGTGTAGAGTGGAATGGAAGAACCTGGAAGAGGACGGTTGATTTCAGAGGGTAAGCACGGATCCTGAGAGTGGAGGGAAGTGTAACAGAACCTAAAGCAAAGGGAGTCCACCGATTGCCTACAAAACAAAAACAATTGAAACATAAAAAGGAAACCGGGACAAGTGTCCCGGATCCACACAGAAAAAAATTGGACCGAAATCCAAAAATAATAAATAAAAAGAAGGCACCAGAAAAGGAATACAACCCGATCACTGCTGGTCCAGTGAGCCGGGAGGTGGAAAGTGGAGAAATTTGCCGAGCTGGCGTTGCCACGCCATCTGCGCCTCATATCGCCGGTCGGCGCTGCGCATATGTTACTGCATAATAGTTCATCGCGCCTCTTGAGTGGCGGTGTCGGTGATGCGCCACTCCTGCAGTCGCTCGTATAACTCACCCACGTTCGCTGGGTGCGGGTGGTGCTGTTGAGTATGCGCTGGATATGGCTCGGGGATGTGCGGCGGCGACTGGTGGATGTACCCTGCCTGATGGTGTGGCGAGGGTATATAATCATGAAACTCAGGCGGCGGCTGCGGCTGCTGCTCCTCAGCAACATCTTCTTCCTCTGACTCGACCACAGGCTGGAGTGGAGGATCAGCTGCTACATGGGGACTGAGGTCGAGTTCTAAGTCGTACTCAACCGCCAAGTCTCCACCAACATCCTAACTTGGTGGCGTGGAATGTGTGGGCCATACTCATGGCTGATGCCAAAGGAGATGATGAGCTGTCCTATGAAGTTGCCCCCTAAGAGTTTGCGAGGTGGCGTCTTCCTCTTGGTCTTCTGGCTGAAGATGCGAGCTAGCACCCAGCCGGGGTGGAGAGGGTAGCTCTCTCGGATGGCTCGGTGAAGCATGAGCTCCTCCTTAGGATATGGTGGGATCCTTGTCTCGAACATATAAAAGCGACCTCCGCCAAACCATATGAATAAATTTATAGAGCGGGTGAGAGAGAGACTTAACTGAGTTGCTCGTCCCGAGGCGATCGCCAGGTACGCCTGTCATGTGGCTCCAAAGCGCGTGGTACTCCTCGTCATCATCATCCTCGCCCCAGCCCAGGTGATGATCGTGATAGTGCTCGTAGGGGATGCCCAGATGAGCGGCAAACTCATCGTAGGTGAGCTGTCGGTACACCCCACCAAGAAAGAAGGTGACAACCTTCTGGCGCTGCTTCCTCTTGTGCTCCTCCAGGTCAAAGGTCGCCCAGAACTCCTGGAGGGCAATGTCTGGGTAATCAGCAGCTATGGTGGTCAACTCCAGGAGACCAGCTGTTGCTAAGGCGTCATGCACGTTCCGGTAATAATCCTCGTCATGCTCCTGGAGTGACTCCATGGACAAAGGGCGCACGTCAGCTCCATAGATGTGCTGAATCTTCTGGAAGCACTCAAAGTAGTAATCCGGTAGACGGGCGATGGTGGGATGGTATCCAGCCCGGTGAGGGAGTGCAGGTGGTGGACCCAGAATAGCAGGTGTGACGGGAGCGCCAGCTCCTGAGCTCGAGGCGCCATCAAGTCGCGCCTTAGTCCTGCGCTCAAAGGTATTCCTAAACCAAGAACAAAACCAGATTAGTCAACCAACACCTTACCCCACACTTAGTAGAAAAACTCGATTTCACAAAGAAATGAGGGAAACTAAGTGGGGTAAGCAAAGCGGAGTAACCGGTAATCATAGACAGTAAAATACATACTTAGGAACAGCCAGAGTCGGATAAGCACGATCAGAGTTCAAAAAGTCAAACCGACATTTTGGAAGTCAACATTTAAGCATATCGAACCCTAATCATGGCAAGACTATCATAACTTGGAGAATGACGGTAAAATATGATCTCATATGGCAAGCATGAAAATATGAACGAGAACGAACACATCAGACAGCCAAATGATTACAGCAATTCAAAGTCAAACCGACATTTCACACAAAAGTCAACATAACAAGAAATTAATCGTATGCATAGCAACACATGATCAAATGATATGGCAATTAAGCACGGGACTCCCTAAGCATCCAAGAACAGTTCTATAAGTTCAGTTAATCCTAGTTCACACGAAACAGTCGGCACGCAAAACGAGGCAAACCGAAAGTCAACCCCGACGAAATTCAGCAATCCATATGTCAAAAGATTCGTATTGAAAAGCTCTACAAATTACCTTGAAGCCATGGATGCAAAAAGTGAACGAGTTGAGAGGAATCGGTGAAAAACGTTGAAAACTAGGTTTCGGAGAACTGGAGCTGCAAAGCTCCGATTCGAACGTTCTAGGGCTTGAATCGATCGGAAAATGTAAGGGAAGGGAGCGACGGTGGCGGCGAGTGAAACGGCGGCGGCGGCGGTTTGAAAGAGGTGGTCGGCGGCGTTTTGAAAACAATGGGAGGGGGTTTTCGGGTGGTTGAGCGAAAATGAAAGAAGGGTTGAGAGAGGAGAGGCATAAAATCAGGATTTTTAAATGGGAAGAGTTGGGTGATTTTCACAAAGCTTTCGGCGAAATTGAAAGGAAATTTTCGCCGAAAATTTCAGTTCAGATAAACTGCTGGATTTTCGAAGGCAGTTTCGCCGAAAATAACAGTACGGTTTCGCCGAAAATTTTAGTAAAAATGGTTTCGCCGAAAATAGAAAACTTTTCGAACCGAAAATGATGAACAGGGAGATTGAGTTCGAAAATCAAAAATCAATTTCGCCGAAAACAAGGGTGGTTTCGTCGAAAATTTTGAACTGTTCGGTTTAAAATATTTTCGCAAATCGGCTAACTTCAGAAAATCACAGTTAAATCCACAAAAATCGGAACGACCTCAATCAACTTGCGACTGACTCTATGACACACAGACTCTACAAGAAAAATAATAAATCAAACAAACTGACACTTTTGGCTCTCCCGAACCGACTCTAAAATACCAAGTTCAACAAGAATTAAAACAGACTCCAGCCGTGGGTTGCCTCCCACAAAGCGCTCTTTTATTAACGTCCTTGAGCTGGACGATACCTGGACGGTATTAGGAGACAACCCAACTCAGATTCTCCTTCACGCTCGCGTCGGAGTTCATGAAGTACAGCTTCGGGACTTCTCCGGTAAGCGTGAATCTCTTCCCGTTTGCATTAGTAGCTTGGTACGTCCGTCGGGAAGATGATCAACGAACTTGAATGGTCCGAACAGCTCTCTAGAGAGATCATCCTTCTTGAGTGTGATGATGGAAGGAATGAGGACTATCGGTTTCTCTTTTTCTTTAATCTTCGGCTTGTTATCACCAGGATCGGTGATCGTTAGTACTTCCTTAGGAGACGCTTTCGGCTTCTCCTTCCATACTTGTTCCGGCGCCGGTTTCTCGGAACGAAATGGTGGTACAGCTGCCTCGATGGAAGACGGCGGAATTTTTGGTCTCCAGACCATTTGTGTCTTCGTCTTCTTGTTCTTTCCTCGAGGTCTGCTCGGTGGTTTAGAAGAGGCTTGCAGTTCCTTCTTCTTCTTCTTAAGCGGCTTCTGAACCAAAATTTCTGGCTTCTTCGTAATGACCTGTTTAATATCTGCAGCAACAGCTGATCTAGAGACACTGGAAGAAGCATTAGTAACGGAGTTGACCGGAGTCAACCCCACCGTTTCAACAGCTAGGCGGTGAGATTCTTCATTCCTAGAGTCATATTTCATGCCATCTTTAAGACGGAACGTTTTTGTTTCTTTACCGACTCTAAGAGTTAATGATCCGTTGGGAACGTTAATATTCATTCCAGTAGTAGCCATGAAAGGTCGACCTATGAGAATGGTAGCATCATCTGTACTAGTATCCATAATCACATAATCAGCTAAGAACGTGAACGGACCACATTTAGTAACAACATCTTTAATCTCTCCCTTAGGGGTTTTAAGCGATCTATCAGCAAAGACGAGTTGCATACTAGGCGGTTCAAGTTCCCCTAGGTTTAACTTTTCATATAGACTCACAGGCATAACATTAACCGATGCTCCTAGATCAACTAAGCAACGTTCAATTTGAACATCATTAATGACCAAAGGCAAAGTAAAAGAACCAGGATCAGATAACTTAGCTGGATATGGAAAAACAGGTTTCTTAACACGAATGTCAGGGTATCCTTCCTTGTTCCCCTTCATGCCAGTCTCGATCCTTGCATTTGGCAGCAATGCTCTAGGGAAGGGAGGTTTCACGACGTACGGTGCAAGAGAGGATCCTCCTTAGGCGTCAGTTTCTGTTCTTCTTCTTCCTCTTCTTCCGGAGTTTCAGCGATCCTGCGTAAAACAGAATAAGCATCAGCAATTAAGTTCGGGAGTTTTCGAGCAGTTACCATTTTAGCCTGTTCTTTTCTCGGGTTTGGCTCTGTCTGGCTTGGACGCTGGCCAAATGGTCGACCAGATGCTAGCATGCTCGAGATGTTGTTCACGACTTGCTCAATTCTTTGTCCAGATGCTATCTGTTCTTGATTGAGAAGAGCTTGAGCCTTGAACTGACTGTCATGATCGTCGAGTCTTGTGATGATCTGGCTGAGCTTCTTATCCGGGTCATTGACATTATTATCTCTTTGATGCTGCTAACCTGGATAGGTATTGTTAAGATATTGGTTCTGGCGATTGCCAGGAGCAGTTCCATAGTTACCCGGATTGCGATGCGGCGGCTGGTAGACACCTGCCGGTGGATGGTTAGGCTTCTGATCCTGCGCTGGACCAGCCGGGCGGTTATTCTAGTTCTGGTTATGATGGGTGCCAGCATTGTAGGGGGGTCTGTCTTGATAGTTCCCTTGCTGTCTGAAGTTACGGTAACCAGCATAACCATTCTGATTATTGACGAAGCCTTGTTGTATGAAATTTACCTCTTCGGCAGACCAGACTTCTGCCTTACCAAAGTTCTGACAACGGCCTCCATTATGTGAGCAAGCTCCACACCACTCGCAATCAGCAACATAGACAGAAGCTGCCGGTGGCTTGATCGGTGTGGTAGACTTCTTCAAATGCTTCTCTACCTCTGCCTTGATAGTAGCTTCGAGATCTAGCTTGCTCCTTGATCCTTCAGATTGTCGCTCCCAGTTTCTTGACTTGGAGGCACAGTTTGCGAAGTGGAGAAGAGCAGCTTCAGGAGTGAGTGTAGTGCAATCCCCTTCAGCTAGAGAATTGACCCACTTGGCAGATTCTTCTCGAAGTCCACGAGCGAAGATTTCAGCTAACTGCCTCTGCTCGAATCCATGATGAGGGCAGGTGTAGAGAAGTTCTTGGAATCGATTCCAAGTATCATATAAGCTTTCTCCTTCTTTCTGGGAGAATCTGGCGATGCTGTCCTTGATGGCGGTTGTTCTGGCCGGAGGGAAGTATTCTTCAACAAAGTCCTGAGCCAGAGTATCCCAGTTAGTGTAGTAGCCAGGTGGTTTGCCAGTAAGCCACCTTTTAGCAGCGCCTTTTAGAGAGAACGGGAAAGCTCTCAGACAAAGGGTGTTTTTGTCGAGGTTTCCGCTCTTAAAAGTACTGCAGAGATCAAGGAAGTCTGCAAGATGAGTGCACGGATTGTCTAGGGGTCTGCCTTCAAACTGTAAATCCCTAGAGATCATAGTCAAGAATGGAATCTTGATCTCATAGTCAGGATCTCCTTCAATGCGCGGAACGGCAATGGCAGATCGAACGCTAGTCGCGCTCGGCTTGTTATAGTCTGCTAGACTCTTCTGTGCAGGTGGTGGTGGCGGCGGTGGTTGATCGCCGTTTGGTGGTGGTATGTGTACTCGATCGTCCATGGTAGGAGATGGAGGTGGTGAAAGTGATGCGGTGTATGAAGCGGATGAAGAGTGCGGTGAAGACGGAGATGAGGAACTCTCCTTCAGTTCCTCGATCTTGATCGGAGTGATGAATGGATTGGATCTGCCTTTCTTCAGAATCTGTGATCGTAGAGGTGTAGCAGAACTGCCTGGATTCCCTGAAATCTTAGCCTGTTCGGTTTGAGAGCGAGTCCAAGGACGGTGAGGCATACACCTGTAAACCTACAGATAACAAAGACAAACAAAACCAGTGTAAAATCGAAGTGGGTGGAAAAATGAAAGATGGAAAGTAGAAGAATAAATTGCCAGTTCTTCTTTTGAACAATCAAAAGAAGTCCCGGCAACGGCGCCAATTTGGTGAACGCCACCCGGTCGTTGTTATGCGGGCGGTTCAGCCAAATAAAAACTACTAATGCTAAAAAGCGTATAGCAGATCGAATTCCGAGGGCTTTCTATGATTGGTTACTTCAGAACTAGCAAAATACTCAAAGGTAAACACGTTGTGCGTGGTGTGAGTTCCACGACTTCTACTTCTAAGGAATGCAGAAAAATTAAAAAGGATTAAACTAAAGCAGATTGGGAATTAGGGTTTTGAAAACAAGAATGACAGACGAACTTAGACTTTGAATCCCCCTTCGTTCCCCAGAGCATTGGCAATCAACAGATCAACGGATTTCGATTCTCATTCAATCAATTACTAAGACACCACCATAACTTCTTACCCTTAGGTTTAAGACCGGCGAACGTTCACTCTATCCGTTCTAACTACCAAGATTAACTAGCCGCCCGGGTACGGTCGCCTCTCGTCAACGACTTAATTAATTGGTGTGATTACTAGTGATTAATGAGTTACTCTTGCAGTGAATTAACCCTAACCGGTTCATACGAAAGGCACACTCCAATTATAAGGTTAATTGTTCAATTCGATGTTCTAAAGTAAGGCGAGCGTTCGCTTCTATCCTTAGCTTAACAAGAATCTAATCTAGGTGATCAATCCAGACAAGAAACATGAACAATGAAGAACGAATCAAACATGAAAAAGAACTGATTGAATTTCGAATCTAATCACCGCCGATCCGTGACCGCTTTAAAGCCTGGGTCACTTAGGGTTCATCTAGTCTAAGCTCTAACGAGTTTAGCTACTCATGTTTATCACAAAAGAATCAAAGACAAAGAAGGAGTTCATCATTCAGAGGAAGAACAGAAAAGAATCTGAAAAACCTAATTTAGACGACTCTGGCAGACTTCGATCTTCGGTAAGTTACACTCCTAGCTCCGGTTCTCCGAGATGGAAGGGATGCGTCATGATCTCTATCCGGCTCTTCGAACTCCAGCTCTTCGCTCCAGAACTTGAGAGAATTCTGATCTCGAAAAGTTGTATTATGATTAATTATGATTGTTTTTCCTGTTGGGCCGCCGGGTTAAGTATAAATACTTAACCCTAAATTAGCCGAGTCAGCCTAATATTTTCGCCGAATATTCCTTAAGAATTTCGGCGAAAATTCCTTTGAGTTCAGGGGCTGATTTCTCTGGTCTTGAATTTCGGTCCGAAGAGTTGATTGATTTCGCCGAAGACATGCTTTGACTCGGCACCAGTTGATTTGCACTATTGATTTCGCCGAAGATGCAAGCCTGTTTTCACCGAAAATGCAAGTGTGAATGGGCAGATTTCGGCTTGAACTTGATCGACTCCTTTGATCGATTCCGTTTGATTCCTTGAGGTTCCTACGCCTTAGACACGTCCATGGCTACGTTATTTGACGGCAAAAACCTGTGCTAACACAAAAACACTAGAAAACCATCAAATAGACCCGAAACGGGCCAAGGTAACACAAATGGCACGAGATAGGGCAATCGATTGAATATTCGTTATTCTACCCTAAAAACCATGTCTTAAGCAAAGAAATGTCGCTTAAATGAGGCTGATAATCACGTCCAATCGAGTGTCATCAGCTTTCTTCCTTTCTGCTTGGGCCTTCTTCTTTAAGCTTCAGGTAGGCCTCCAAGTAGCTTCGGACGTAGCCCTCCGAGCTTAGCCCAAGTGTCATGCTTTGGGGCCACGGACTCCACTTCTTCTCAGGGCTCGGCTCAGGGTCAATCTTTGACAACTCTCCTCTTCGGGCCAAGGGTTCTTGGGCTCTCTTCCTTCTGTACTCCAGGAATGCTTCTAGAGGGTCACTCAAAGAATCGGCTTCTTCCTCAGGGCTCCTAGAGGTCAGGCTAGGGGCAGGCTGAAGCTTCTCTTCGGTGCTAGGGCTCATACCCTCGGCCAACAGCATGGCTTGGGACAACATTCCATTCCTTGTAGTCTTTCTACCTGCAAGTGAAGGATTTAGTCAATATTTCTTGTCATACCTTGGTTTTAGGGCTCGGAGATGACCTTCCCTTGGATTCATACGCTTCTTAAGAGGCCATAGGGTCTTGTCTCGGCCAGGTGACCCTGGTGGTGTGTAGGAGTACCGATTGGCATCGGGGCGCATTGTTGGATCATATCAGAGGGTTGCTTGGCGATCGGCCAGGGGCAGTCTTGTCGGGACTGCTGGGGTTACCTGGCGGGTGAGCGGAGTGTGGCACTGAGGGTTCTTCGGGTGCCGGGGACTGGTCAGGCACCAGGGAATGGTCGGGTGTAGGGGCTGGGACCGGTTGCTGATCCGGGGCCGGGGCCGGTGCTGGTGTCGGGGATGGCGCCGAGGTTGATGCCCGGGCGGGGACCGGATTTCCTTCGACTGCCCTTTCGATCCTGTTGATTGATGCCTTCATCTGGGCTAGGATCTGGGCTATCGTGGGTAGGGTGGCTTCGAGCAGCGCGAGTTCTTCTTCTATCATATTAGTTGATAATACATGGAAGCAAATATATCTATCTACCCCTCTTCTTAAGATCAACCTATAATGAACGGGAAACCCTAGGGCAGATTGCCTTTCTTTTTGTTTTCTTTTCTTCTTCTTACACAAACTCGAACAAGAAAAAAAATAGATGGGATTTTCTAAACTGATTTTCTAACAACACGAAAACAAGGATAGGTAGGGTTTTTCAAGGATTTTCTAAGACTGAAAGTAAGGGATATGAATCCAGGGTTTCAAACCTGAAGACTGGGATAGATTGTGGTTCCTCGTGTTTAACCGAAGCTCTGATACGAAAACTGGTGTGAACCGCCGCAACCGTGGGTAGACGACCCTAACCACCGCAAGTCTCGGACCTTCGCTTGATCGACAGTCGGCACCGGGGCGAGAAAGTACTAGGACCCGTCGGTTATATGTAACCGGGAACCCGTAGTGTCCAGGAATGGCTCCACGACAGAAGATGGATGCTTCTGTTAATAACACCTATTCTAAGCTATGCACGCAACATACAACTAAAGAATTGAAGAACAAAGTTCTGTTTAATTGATTGATTTCAAAAAAGGTTCGATTTTACAATGAGGCCGAGGCCTCTTATTTATAGTAGAGAAACTCGTGAACAGGCTCACGATTCCTACTAGGAAAGAAACTCTAAAAATAATAAAATATTATCCTAGAGTCTTATTTAGAATATAATAAGACTTACTTGCTCCTAAAGAATCAAAACTAAAAGGGAAAATCCGAGTCCAACACTTAAAAAGACTTAAATAAATAAAAACAGCCTAAAAACCCTAAACCGGACGGCGGATCCGGTCGGGCTTGTCGCTCACGCGCGGGCCGGATTAGGAAAGTCGGTGCCGCCTTTGCTATCGGGCTTGGAATTGGCGGCGGCGTCGGCTGCTCGAGCTTGGAAATGCTCGGGGCTTCTGATGTTGGGCTCCGGCGGGTCTGATGCTGATGCTGCTTGGCATCCGGGGTTCCTGCCCGACCGGCCCGCTCGGTCCTCTTCCCATTTCCTCATTTCCTCCCATTTCTCTTTTGCTCCTAGTGTGGCAGCTCCTAGGCTTGGCTCCAGGCCTTGTACGAGATTGAGGGCCGGTGTTAAACCTCCTAGGGCTTGGGCCCGGTGTTGGTCTGATGCCGAGTGCTGGTCGGGGGTTCCAGAGCTCCATGCCTGGTGCCCGGGCGGCCTGTCTTGGGATCGCCTGGTTGGTCAGCAGGGTATATCCGGATCGGGTGATCCGGGCATCATCCTTGTCGTGCCTCTCCTGGCTCCAAGTCTTCATGTAGAGGGTGAGCCGTTCCTTGAAAGCCTTAGATTGGCTAAGGGTCAAAGGTAGCTCGGAGCGGGTCCAAGGAACAGGGTGCTCATCAGTAATCCTGGGTGATGTGACCCTAGCCACCAAGCCCGGCTTGGACATGACTGATGCCGATCCGGCCCCATCACTGATGCCGGGCTGAGAGTACACCAGCCCCAGGCCCACACCAGCACCAGCCCCGGAGCCTAGAAGAGCCCAAGCCCCGGAGCTAGAAGATGCACCTGGGAGGATGCTGATCCTCAGCCAGGCAACAAGGCTAGCTCCTACCCCAGCCAGAGTCAGGCTAATGACTCTCCAGGAGCTAATGTTGACGCCGAGCCCCGACCCGGACCCCGGGCCGAGCCTAGTACCTAAACTAGGCCCCATGCCAAGTGCCATGAGCCCCAGACCTACATCAACCACTCCTTGAGAGCATTCCTGAATACCTGGCTGAAGCAGCAAGCAGAAGTCTTGGCCAGAATTGACAAAGGCCCAGCACTGAGCCAGCCCCGGGCGCCGGGCACCATAGAAGTGTGCTTTGAGCCCAACACTCAAATGGCTCGGGCCTTTGGGGAAATTCCAGTTGCTATGGATAGCTTGAAGCCCCAGGAGCACTCTCCAACAAACAGAGCTGAATTTGGAGAAGAACTGAAGGAGATAGAGCTCGGCCAAGTCCTAGTAAAGCATGGGTGGAGCACCAAAGAGGAACACTCGGATGCTGATCCGAGAAAGCCTATGCTAGGTGCCACGATCAGGCCACATCCTGAGCCTGATCCAAGGGAGGATTCTTGACCATGGTGAACGCGGGAAATGGAGAGAAGAAGCCAAGTACATCCGAACAAGGAATCCTAATCAAGCTAGGATTTCCCGGTTTTGGACAGATTTCTAGTCTGACGAAGATTGACAAATTTGGGCTACTTGGAGATAGAATTTGGGCTCAAGCCCAACATGAAAGTTGAATCCCATGACGTCTACTAGTGATCTGCTAAAGGGATTATTTTTCCTATTTTATTTGGTATTTATTTGGCAATTTCTCCCAGAACCCGTTCTGCTGTTTTTTAGGAATTTCCAGCTTTTTCCCTTTTAGTGTTTTTGTTTAGGAAGGACTCTTTCCTTGTAGGAATATAGCTCTGAATTTCAGTCCTTTTTAGGACTCTTTTTGTATTTATTTATTAGTTTATTAGTTAGTTTCTTAGGAGGAAAAGGAGAGCATGTTTTCCCTTCCTCACCTATAAATAGAGGCGTCTAGCCTCATTGTAAGACATACCTTGAAATTAATAAACTCTTAAATTTTGGTTTCACTTAGCATGGAGTTGCTATTCTCTTCTCGACTTTCATGGAATTGACTGTCGTTTAGACCGG
This sequence comes from Linum lewisii, assembly GCA_034768395.1. Classification (NCBI taxonomy): domain Eukaryota; kingdom Viridiplantae; phylum Streptophyta; class Magnoliopsida; order Malpighiales; family Linaceae; genus Linum; species Linum lewisii. The sequence continues at coordinate 27,287,408 of CM068303.1, read as the reverse complement.
CTTATCGTCTAGGGTATCCTCCCCTTGAAGTGGCGCCTTCGACTTGATACTTCTGGTTCCTAGCTCGTTTATAGCTAGTGGGTCAAAGTCCTCTTCCATCCCCGGTTTCGACGATTTCCTCTCGTTGCCTTGAAGATCAGCTTGCGGTGGTTAGGGTCGTCTGCCCACGGTTGCGGCGGTTCACGTCAGTTGGTATCAGAGCACGGTTCAAGCTCAAGGACCACAATCTATCCCAGTCTCCAGGTTACCCTGGATTCATATCCTTTACTGCTTTTTAGAAAATAGCTTCGAAAATCTTCATCTATTTTAATTCTTGTATTCGAGTCTTTCATTGTAAGGCAAGAAAATATTGGTGGCCGATCAAGCTATCAAGGAAGAAAATATCAAAAAGTCAGAAAACAGAAAATCAAGCAAGGCCACCCTTGCCAAGTTCTTTATTTTCATTGTAATAGTGTGTTTAAGAAGAGGGGATAGATTAGCTTTCGTTGCTTGTGTTAAACCGAGCCACGACCCTACTTTTAACCACTAAGTTGTAGTTTGCATCGCGTCTTAGAAAATTATATTAGAAAAAGTCTTGGTGTTCGTTTGTTACACTAGCCATGACAGAGTTGAGGCTACTTATGTTGGAGCTTCAAATCAATAATCACTACAACAAAACCTGGCTACGGAGGCACACCGTATCTGCCTCTAAAAGTCATTTTTCTGCCTCTATAGAGTTTTAGAGGCAGATAGCTTAAGTGCCACCAACGCTCCTGTCGCTAAAGGTCTTTTGGGCAAATACGGTGGCACATATTATCTGCCACTAATGGAAGAATTAGTGGCAGATATAATTATTGGTAATTACGTCTTTAAACAGCTACTTATCTGTCATCTTAGCCACCTTTTAGAGGCACTTATTTTTGTTGCTGGTAATTTTTTTAGAGGCATATATATATATGCTTTTAAAAAGAATTTACTCCTACCAGGATATTTCCTTTATTGGACTCTTCCATTATTTACATATATTATTTTCTACTCTTTTGCTATCTATGGGTTTGAACCCGGGTGGTTCAAGGAAACGTGTTAAGTTCTTAGTTCTTACCACTTGGATTAGGAGTACTTACTAATATTTTTTGCGTAGTTTTTAAATATGAACTCTAAAACTCAATGATATGGAGAAACTATGCAAAGAAAAAGAAATGAAAATTGAAAAAATGAAATTCTTTCTTACTCGTAATTAGAAAAGAAAATCGTTAGCATTATTATATATATAATTAATTATATAGTATCTAACACTTATCTACACAATAATAGTACAAAGTTTACAAATTATCTACCTTTACAATTTTTTTTAAGTAATCGAAATCTTATTCATCAACTCTCATGAAAAACCAAACAACACTCCAATAAAGACTCATCTAGCCAAATCGGATGGCTATCACCCACCAACGACGACATGCAAAAATGTGTCATTTGTAAAAGGACACCTTTATAAATTTTAATCATTCAACATATAGAGATATATTAATTATCTGTCTCTAAGCTAATCATACAACCTATATAGGCAATTGTAAATTATCTACCTCCAAAAAAAAATTAATCATACAACCTATAGAGGCAGTTCTAAATTATCTGCCTCAAAAAGAGTTTTTTTGTATAAGACAAAAAACTTATAGAGGCAGTTATAAATTATCTGCCTCTAAAAGAGTTTTTCATATAACTTTTAGAGGCATATATAAATTATCTGCATGTAAAAGAGTTTTTTTGTATAAGACAAAAAACTTATAGAGGCAGTTATAAATTATCTGCCTCTAATAGATGTAATCGTATGACTTATAGAGGCAATTATAAATTATCTGCCTCTAAAACTATAAAAATTATTTATTAATATTAAAATAAATAAATAAAATACAATTAGAGGCATATATTTGCATTTATAAAGGCACATATAGTATTTGTTCTTTAAAAGTATGTTTAGAGGCAAATATTTTGTGTGCCTCTATGAATCTGCCTCCGTAGCGAGATTATGTTGTAGTGAATGCACGCCTAGCCCTGTAGGCATAGAAGATTCGATTAGACGGTTGGACAGAGGAGCCGAAGCCAAGAGTGCCAGCACTAGGCTCAGCGCCTGGCCAGCACCGGTCCAGCACCAGGCCAGCACTCGGCGCAGCGCCTGCCCAGCACCAGTGCCAACACCAGCCCAGCACCGAGTGCCAGCACAAGGGCCAGCACCCAGCACCCGAGCACGCTCAGCGCCCGAGCGCCCAGCACCGGCGCCCTGGCGCCCCTACCCGGCCCTCCTGCGCCCAGCACCGGCACCCCAGCGCCCGACCAGCCCCCGGCGCCCGACCAGCCCCGGCGCCCGACCAGCCCCGGTGCCCGACCGAGGCCCAGCGCCCGACCAGCGCCCAGCGCTAGACCAGCAACCGGCCCCAACCCCGATTCAGCATCAAGCATCGGCCCCAGCCCCGACACCATCCCCACCGACTCAGACCCAGCACAGAGCGTCCCCAGCCCCGAGCACCGACACCGTGCCCCAGCACGAGCCTAGGCCCGAGCCTAGAGCACCCGTACCAGCCCGGTACGGCCCGAAACCCCACGAAGGCTCGATAAAGCACCAGGTCAAGTCCTATACTCCCCTGTGATTATTTTTATGATTTCTAAAGGATTATTAGGCCCGGATTCGAGGACAAATCCTTTTCAAGATGTTTCTGGTGGTAGAAACTTTTGTGTTTGAGCATAATAAATGCACTTGACTTCTTAGAACAAGGATTAATTACACAGTTCACACCTCTCCAAACAAAGTTCGAACAAGGGTGTTTGATGTTTTTTATGGCTATGTCTACTGCTACCACTATTGCTACTCCTATGGAGGTTCTGAGAGAGCTCCAAAAGAAAAGACAGCTATGGCTACTGAAACTAAACTTGTAGAGAAAAGTAGAAATTTGGGCAGAGTGTCTGCTTGTGTGATTGCGCGGGCTTTGTCTTTGTCGAAAACCTCTCATATTTATAGACAAATGTGAGTGGTAACTGCAGATGGAGGTAGTAACTGCCATGGAGGTTACTTCCTCTCTCTTGAACGTGGATATCATCGTGGTGGTGACAGTTTCTTCTCTTCAACTGCTTTGGAGGAGTAGTGACGTTGATGGAAGAAGCTAGGGTTTGATATGATCACATCATCCCTTAGGGTTTCACTCTTGACGAGGAGATGACACCGTCTCTTGAAGTTGGCCTTAGGGTTCCATTCTTGATGAGGAGGCTATCCTCCTTGCTTCCCTCCTTCTCTCTTGACGAGGAGGTAGACATGATGATGGCTTCCCTTTGATGGATCGACATGAGATTCTGACTTCGCTAGGTTGACATAAGATCCTGACTTCGATAAGTCGACATGAAGTCTTCACTTCACTACAAGAAAATTTCAATTTAACAGCAGAAGCTTAACAGCGACCAAAATTTGGCCGCTGTTAAATTGAAAAACACGGGAAATTTAACAGCGGCCACTTAGCCGCTGTTAAATTAGAGAGTTTAACGGCGGCTATGTGGCCGCTGTTAAAATACTAAGCCCTGATTGGCTGAAACAGATGGACGCGGATAGCTCCCAATGAAATCAGGACCGTTGATTTAATATCAACGGTCCTAATTTCTTCTTCCCAAAGAAACCCTAATCGGCCACTACTTCTTCTTCTTCTTCTTCCCCCTGATCCGCGACTCCCGCCGCCGCCGGAATTTTGCGCCGCCACTTCTTATTCTTCTTCTTCTTCTTCTCTCCGTAACTCTTCTTTCTTCTTCTTCTCAGAACACCATTGCTTCTTTTCCTCTTCTTCTTTTTCTTCTTCTTCTTTTTCTTTTCTTCTTCTTTTTATTTTCTTCTTCTTCTTCTTTTTCTTTTCTTCTTCTTCCGATCTGATGAAGTACCACCACCGCCTCCTTCTCAGCACATCTTCTACTTCATCAGATTCATCCACCATCAGATTCTCCTTCTCAGCGCATGAGGAGGAGGAGGAAGAAGAGGAGGAGGAGGAGGAGAGGAGGAGGAGGAGAGGAGAGGAGGAGGAGGAGGAGGAGGAGGAGGAAGAAGGAGGAGGAGGAGGAGAGAGGAGGAGGAGGAGGAGGACGATGACTGCCGGAGCTCCGGCTATTACTTTAATCGACGGCATCAATTAACAGCGGCTATAGGCCGCTGTTAAATAAATCAATTTAACTGCGGCCTATTGAACGGCGGCAGTCGCGCTGTTAAATCCTTTAGCATTGGTAATTTTAACAGCGGCTTCCGGCCGCTGTTAAAGTATTTTAACAGCGGCGCTGGCCGCTGTTAAACGTTGTTTCTGCCGCTGTTAAATGCAGCGTTTTTTGTAGTGCTTCGATGGATGAACATGAGATCCTCACTTCAATGGATCGACATGAGATCTTGACTTCAATGGATCAACATGAGATCTTGACTTCGATGGATCAACATGAGATCTTGACTTCAATGGATCAACATGAGATCTTGACTTCGATGGATCAACATGAGATCTTGACTTCGATGGATCGAAGTCTTTAGTTCGATGGACTGACATGAGATTCTCACTTCGATAGATGGACATGAGATTCTCATTTCGGTGGATCGACATGAGATCTTGACTTCAATGGAGTCGGCCTTAGGGTTTCCATCTTGATGAGAGGGCTTCCCTCCTTTCTTCCCTCCTTCCCTCTTGACGAGGAGGTGGTCATCATGACATCATCATGGAGTCGGCCTTAGGGTTTTGATGCGAACCGCCTCCTCTAGGAAGGGATCGACTCAACACCCAAAACTATATTATCAGCCCCACGAGAACCTAACCTTTGAAACGGCGGAGAACCTTGAAATCCACTAGGTAACGACCTAGGAACCCCAAGTGCGCGGTCGAATTTGGTGCCACAAACAAAGGATGATTGCCTTTGATGATAAACCAAAACCTTAAGCTAAGCAACAACGAGCAAAGACTTGAAAGAAAAAGAACAATGTTCTGAAAATTTCATTAAGGGGTAATCTGTCTTACAATCGTGGCCGAGGCCTCTATTTATAGCACAAAGGGTGGCCAAGGCCGGTTCCAACTCTAAAAGGAAAGATTAAAATAATCCTAAAAGATAGGCTGAAGAAACTATTAAAATAAACTAAGTAGTCCGAATAAAAACTCCTAAACTGGCTAAAATTCAGCAAAACCCTAATCCGGGCGGATTAGGGCAAACCGGCTTTCCTTGTCCTGGTGGGACTAGGAAAGGGCTCCGGGCGCGTCGGCGGGCAATCCGGGCGCGGGCAGGAATCCTTCCGCGGCTAGGACAGGTGCCTGGAACGCGCGCGGTGGCATTTCCGTAAATACCGCTGGCTCCGGGTGACCGGGCGGTCGGGTGGCATCCTTCGGCTGTGGTGACCGGCTCGGCATCATTCGCTCCGGACTCGGTGCTAGGGTTTTAGTGATGCCGGGGTGTTTCGGCCTTCTAGCTGGCATTTCCTCGGTCAAGCGAGGTTCTCCCCAAGTATTTTGGCCTCCTGAATCTTCTGGCATCAACTTGTCCGCCAGATTCTGAGTGCTGAGCAAGGTTGTCCGATACAGGGGCTGGTTGTCCGCATCCGCCGGGGCCGGGGCAGTGTTCTTAGGTGACCATCCCGTCTTGGCCACGTATTCTTGAATCCTTTTGACTTCTGTTCTCCAGAACTGTCTCCAGATGGCTTTTGGAGTGTGCTTGATTGTGGGATCATGGAGGTGAAGTTAGGGAAAGGGCTGAGACTCTGTTCCTGGGCTAGGGCTTATGTCCTCGGCCAGCAGCATGCTCTGGAATATCCTTCCATCTTGTGGGGTCTTCCTTCTTGCTTGAGGGGGCCTCAGCCTATACTTCATCTCATACCTGGCTTGAGGGCTTGTAGGTGGCCAGCCCTTAGTTCTAGGTGCTTCTTGTAGGGTCCTAGGGTTCGGCCTCCCACGGGTGACCCCGGTGGGGTGTAGGTGTACTGGCATGTGCTGGGGCAGCTGGGCTGGTTCATTTCAGGTTTCCATCTTGATGAGATGGCTTCCCTCCTTCCCTCTTGACGAGGAGGTCATCATCATGACATCATCATCACGGAGTCGGCCTTAGGGTTTCCATCTTGATGAGATGGCTTCCCTCCTTCCCTCTTGACGAGGAGGTCGTCATCATGACATCATCATCACGGAGTCGGCCTTAGGGTTTCCATCTTGATGAGATGGCTTCACTGATTAGGGTTTCCATCTTGATGAGATGGCTTCCCTCCTTCCCTCTTGAGGGGGAGGTCGTCATCATGACATCATCATCATGGAGTCGGCCTTAGGGTTTCCATCTTGATGAGATGGCTTCCCTCCTTCCCTCTTGATGAGGAGGTCGACATGATGATGGATTCCCTTTGATTGATGGACATGAAGTCTTTACTTCGATGGATCGACATGAGATCCTCACTTCGATGGAGTCATTAGGGTTTCCATCTTGATGAGATGGCCTCCTCCTTGATGGGGAGGCTACATGAGGATAAAATAGTAAATCCATGGCCTTGCTTAATCAATTTAACTTAATAGAATGATTAAACGTTAATAAAGTCATTCAAATCTCCACAAACAAGCAATGTGGTATTTTTGGTCGTCACCTTGCAGAGGCCATTTCTCACTGGTCCGGTGGAACTGGGTTGTCATCTATATATGGATGGAAAGATAACAAAATTATGGCCACCGATTTAACATCAATCGAAGTTCGTATGAAGAAGTTATGGCCAAAATACTATTCTGGACAGAAATTAACACGAAAAATAGGCCAAAAGATGACGTCATTGCCCAATTTATGTTATTTAATTAGTAAGGCAATTAATGGCCTAATAAAGTCATTTAATTCCTTAATTTCTTCAATGTGGTATTGGCTCAAAATAATTTAAGGTGTAAACAAATGCCCCCAACAACTTAGTACACAAGAATTGTGTATTAAGTTGTTGATACCAAGTTAAAGTAGGATTTCTCATTTGTTTTTGTTTTTTTTTTCGGGTTACTGTTGTTACCCCTTTTTTTTTTACTTATCTTTTCCTAAATGGACTCTTGTTAAGAGTAAATCCCTTTTCCTTCTTGGGTTTGGTATTTTCACTTAAACCCCTCCCTATAAATAAAGGGGCTTCCTCCTCTTTCTTCACATCTCATTCACAAATCCTCATATCATTCATCCACCATCCTCCAAAAGTTATCAATTTTGAAAGAGGTAAAAGTTCATTTTTTTTTAAATCTTTACTTTTTTATTATATTGAACAACTCCTTCTCTTATTTTTTTTAGAGATGGCAAAGTCAAGTAAACGAGTTGAAACCGAGGAGATGGACAAAGCTCTTGAAGAGGAGTATGAAGCTTTGTGTCAAGATGAAGGAGTGGAGATGACCATTCTTACGCCAACCAAGTAAGACAAAACAGAATTTCGACTAGGTCCTTATTTCATCAACTCATCAGGACCTCATCTCCAACACCTCAACAAGTATCCGCTTGGAGGGAGTACAGTGCTGTTCAAAACCATCCCACCAAGCTCTTTCTTCCAGCCCAACCTCAAGAATCTGAAACCAATAACCTCATGGCCTTTGAACGATTCAGATTTCAACAAATGGTACATGCGCCTGGCGGCCGACAAAGGCACCACCAAACTCTGGTCGAAGACTGGCATTAGTCGGTTGTTGGCTCTCTCAGCAAGGATTCCAGAACCCGATATTCAACTTTTCAAGGCGATATTGTGTTTTTGGTGCACAGGGTCTAACTGCTTTATCTTCAGACACCCCATAGGCGCCATGACCATCACCCTCATGGATTTAGCTGCCCTTACTGGTTTTCGTCCACCCTCTGATGATGATGATCAAACGACCCCAGGCGATGAATTTACTCTAAGTCCTAAGTCCTTCCAGACCCTCCGACAACAATACCATCCTAGTGATCCTACGTCCCCTATTACTCACCAAGAAAGAGTAGGCTTCATACATTACTGGTTGTACAAGTACATCCACTGTCCTACTACCGTATCACCTCGTCCAGGATTAAGCCCTCTTTCGCATCAAATTGCTGATGGGAACACTCCACCTGATTTCCTGGAGACCATCCTTGCCTCTATTTACCATGGCATGCATACCCTCACCTATCAACTTGGTAACGGCTCCAAGCCTACAGGGTCTGGTCCTCTATGGTTGATTCCATTCCTCTTTGGGCCTACGCCTACTTCCCAAAATATGGAACAGCCCTTTAAAAGTCGTCAATCCTTCTTCCTATGGCATCTACTTCTCCAAAGTCGTTCCATCAGGAAAAAGTTTCTCCCACTACTTCAAGTTTTTCTATTGCATGACGAAAGTGGAGGACTTTACCCCTTTTAGAAGTCGTCTCTACGGTCCAACATCATTCACTAACAAATTCACCCAAAGGCCTGGCATAGGTGATCCTAGAGCTACAGCCTATCATCGGTATGTCCTTCAATGGAAGAGTTGGATTTCAGCTCGGGACCTCTTCATCAATATTCAGGGCAGCAAGAACACCATATATGCAGAGGTATACAACCCCCACTATGTTGCCCGCCAATTCGGCCTTACCCAGCGAGGGCCCGTATTACTACCATCTTCATGTCAACTTGATGCCCCTTCCCAACGCAAGATGTTAATGAATTCGGATGTTGATGTACTAAGTAGATGGCAACGCAAAACCATGGAAGGAATCTCCTTCGTATGTTTTACCCCAAAGGCTCATTCTCTCCCTTCATTAGTGCTACGTTTTCAAGAAGCTTTCCGGAGTAATAACATCTTTGATGAAGATGCCATCCCCATTGCTCGGCGTTTACTCAATGGAGAAACAGCAAAGACGGGAGCTACTGAAGGAAACAAGGGCTCGAGTGGCACCAATGCTGAAGACATAGATGAGCCCCAATCATCTCATGCCTCTTCTGCCAAACGTCCAACAGGTAAATCCGTACATCATTGTGAAATCTTTATTTTTATTTTTTATTTTTAAATGTTGCCCCCTCCTTGATATGAATTACACTCCTTTCATTTTATCTTCCCCATAAGCGATGGTTGGTAATCCCCTCAGCCAGCTAAACGGCCTCGTAATCACCCTTCATCATCTACCCTTCAAAGCCACGAACAGTCTCATCAATCTGATGGCCATGTAAGTTTTTAGCCATTCCTTTCAATCAACTCATATTGTATGAATTCAATCGTGACACACATTTTTCTTTTTTTTTAGATACATAACTTAGGCGATGATCAACGTCGTCAGTTGGATGATAATGAACTTCTTCCGTCAGACGCGGAAGAAACCCATGTCGCCACGGATAATGAAGGCCACTCAACTTCAAGCAATGACACATCTCACGAAGCTGATAGTCCTCATGGCAACACAACAGTTGATGGTAGTGATACCGAAGATGATGCTGAGGTCTCCAACTTCCCTCCAGAACTCACCGAACCTCTATCCATTCAACTTGGCTTTCAACAATATGCCTCTAAAACTTCATTGGATTTTAGCACGGCATGCGGGGTTGCTTCATCGGTCCCAACCAAGAACTTGGTCTCTCAAGGCCAAGACCCTTTTTCCTTGTCCCTGGCCCCCACCTTCCTTGGAGATCATGATGGTTTTCCTCATAGCCAACCAATGTCTCCCTTGCTTGATGCCGCTAGAGGAGATTATCATCCCACCAATCCTGATCCAACTCCACGACCTGATGACGTCCTCTCAAGACTCAATAACATGGCTACACAAGCCAATTTGCCACCTACTCCCTTTCCTAGTATTCCTACTGATTCCTCATTAGGATTTAATAACTCAAACGAGCAAGTAAGTTTCTTTTGCAATTTTTTTTATAATATATGTTTCTTTCTTTTCACTCATGTTACTCTCCCTTTTTCTGTATTCAGGGCATGACTAGCCTTGAATATAATCTAGAGTACTTGGCTGCTTTAGACAACCATTTCTCGAGTTCAATCTCTCCTGCCACATGTAACATCCCCGCTCAACCAAACGGTTTGGAACTCAAGATCGGTAGACTAGGGTACTGGAATCTGTGCTCTTAAGCTCCCTTGGGTTTCGGGTCATTCGGGTTTAAGTTGGGTCGAAGTTGCAAAGAGGGGAACGGTGTTGCACCAAAAAGTGCTGATTTTGGGCCCTAAAGTGCGCAGGCGCACTTTTCAATTAATTCAGCAAACTTTCGGCGGAATATTCAAAATGTACGCCTTTTGGGGGTCAATGTGCGCCGGCGCACATTTTGACATATCAGGCGCACTTTTCGTGCATAAAAGGATGGATTTGCACGGAAATTCACAACTTCTTTCCCCTTTCTCTCTCCCCGAAAAGCCATTGATGAACCTAGAGCGAGCAACCTTCGAAGGGTGTTTCCGAGAGCTGTAGAGGTCGGAATTGAGTTCCGTTTGTTGCTATGGATTCGTAGCGACGAGGAGAAGAGATCACTAACCTCCATTTTGGGTTTCTGGGTGTAGGTCGTGAGCAGTAAGGAAGGGTAGAGCTACGAGTTTGGTGGTTGGAAATCGAGTTTCTGGGGAACTAGAAGACGATTAGAGCCTCGTCTTCTATTCCAGGTGAGGGCTTAGCGTTGTGTAAGTAGTTTGGACAGCGTGAGGAGTTTCAATTGGACTTAGAACAAAACCTAGGTTATGCATGAAAATGATGAGCGTAAAAGGGGATAAACTGTTCTGTGAATGTACTTGATTGCTATTGATGATTGCCGTGGTTGATCGTTGTTGTTGATTGCTATGATTTGGGGTTGGTTGTGAACTGAAGTGAATCAAGTAATGGATTGACATAGAAGTGAGAATTAGAATGGTTGGGAAATGAGTGCGGGTGCTATGATATTATGAATTGCTGGTTGTGGATGCAGGAGGGTTGCCCTGCCAATGTGGGGTCGCTCTGAATAAGAGGAACAGGTGGGTGACCCCTAGACTCATGACATGGCTTCCCCTGTACTTGCAGGTGGGGGAGGCCGGTGAGCTAGCCGGTTATCCTATTGATTGTGATGTGTGTGCTGTGAACATGACAGGGGCATGGAGGGCGAGATGTGTTGTGAACTATGGACTATGAATGAGATGTGGCTGTTTTGTGTTGTATGTTGGTAGTAGATGTGACGTATGATTTGAGAATGTGATGTTGAGAATTGCATGTGTGGAAATAGAACCGGAAGGAGCCTGCACTGCCCCCTAAAACTGCACTATGGGTGCTAAGTGCCTCTTCAAGGGAAAGAGGTGCGGTCACGTCTTCAAGGGAAAGGCGTGATTTGTTTGGTTCATCTAGTCTAAGCTCTAAAGGGTTTAGCTACTCATGATTATTACAAAAGAAACAAAGACAAAGAAAGAGTTCATCATTCAGAGGAAGAACAGAAAAGAATCTGAAAAACCTAATTTAGACGACTCTGGCAGACTTCGATCTTCGGTAATCTACACTCCTAGCTCCGGTTCGTCGAGGTGGAAGGGATGGCGTCACGATCTCTATCCGGCTCTTCGAACTCCAACTCTTCGCTCCAGAACTTGAGAGGATTCTGATTCGAAAAGTTGTGTTTTGCGAATTATGATTGTATCTTATCCTCCTCCCTTTGGGCCGCCGGGTTAAGTATTTATACTTAACCCTAACTGATCCGGATTAGCCTGATATTTTCGCCAAAAACATAAGGATATTTTTGGCGAAAATCCTTGTGTAAATGGCCGTGATCTCTCTGTCTTGTATTTTTGGTCCGAAAAGTACAATGTTTTCGCCGAAGATGTCCTTTGACTCGGCACCAGTTGAATGCACTAATATTTTCGCCGAATATGCAAGCTCAATTTCGGCGAAAATCTCTTTGTACTCGGGCAGGATTTTGTTTGACTTTGACTGGCTCCTTGGATCGATTCCGGATTGATTCCTCGAGGTTCCTACGCCTTAGACACGTCCATGGCTACTTTATTTGACGGCAAAAACCTGTGCTAACACAAAAACACTAGAAAACCATCAAATAGACCCGAAACGGGTCAAGGTAACACAAATGGCACGAGATAGGACCACATCTCCACCACTGTGACAACACGAGTATCTAGTCAAGAAGGACTTCCCTGCTAGGACCGTAATGAAATCTACACTACTCGGGTTTATAATGAGATGGATGATGGGGATGAATGATGATGGCTTTGGTGCGTCGTAGCTTTCGACTAACTTCCCTCGAATCTAATCTTGGCTTCCTACCGTCTAACCAAACACGGGTGGAATAATGAACGCTCGTCCTATGATACCCTCAAGCAACCTAGCACTAATTCTTTTTCTTTACACGATTTTTTCTATTCTTTTTCAACTTTTCTTTTGACTTCGTTCTTCCATTTGTAGGGAGAAGAACGTTTTATTAAACTACACTTTGAACTTTTTCTGATTTTCTTTTCTTAATCATTTTTTTTCTTTTGTGCCGATTTTTCTTTTAGTTGCTAGAGGGGTTTACACATATGGACATATTAGCTAAGACCACCTGTTTAATGGCTATAGGCAGGTTACCACAAACCGACTTCCGGTAGGTCAATCTAGAACTACAACCACAGGGGATCAACGGGGAATGAAAGAAATGGGAAATGGCTGTAATGTATTATCGAACCGAAAGAACAGGCCAAGCTCAAGGGTCTAAACTAGTGGATTTTATCGTGTGGTAGGCTATCTGGCTTAGTAGCTGAATCTAGGTGCCCCTATCCTTCTAGAACTCGTGTTATCGTGTGGTCTCGAGTAGGTCTCATGCAAATTCTAACTCATTCAAGTAAACAGAAAACCACTCAGAAAGAATTAAAATTGCAAGTTACGTGCAATGGATCAAAAGCTCACAGTTGGTTTGCTAGTCGGATTCGGTCATTTTCATGCAATCAAGGCTACAAACTACAAGTGTGATTTTAAAATTCTGTTCTGACAGGCAATTTAGCATCAAAGTATACAAGTTGGTTCTCAAGTTCTAGGTTAAGCAGTCTAAGCATCATTATGAAAGTTTGAACAACAACTTAACATCAAAAATCAAGAACTGAGCCATTCTAATGCTAGAGAGACTGCAATGGAATCACGAGGCACACATAAAACACAATCAAGGGCAATCAAGTTCATGCAAAGTTCTCTACATCCTACCCCACACTTAAATCGGACTGTGTCCTCACAGGAATAATTCAGAGTTCATAGTGGAATGTAAGAACCTGGATGAGGACGGTTGATTTTCAGAGGGTAAGCACGGATCCTGAGAGCAGAGGGAAGTGTAACAGAACCTGAAGCAAAGGGAGTCTACCGATTGCCTACAAAACAAAAACAAATGAAACATAAAAAAGAAACCGGGACAAGTGTCCCGGATCCACACAGAAAAAAGTTGGACCGAAATCCGAAAAGAATAAATAAAAAGAAGACACCAGAAAAGGAATACAACCCGATCACTGCTGGTCCGGTGAGCCGGGAGGTGGAAAGTGGAGAAATTCGCCGAGCTGGCGTTGCCACGCCATCTGGGCCTCATATCGCCGGTCGGCGCGGCGCATATGTTGCTGCATAATAGTCCACCGCGCCTCTTGAGTGGCGTTGTCGGTGATGCGCCACTCCTGTAGTCGCTCGTATAACTCTCCAACATCCGCGGGGTGGTGTTGCGGCTGTTGAGTATGCGCCGGATATGGATCTGGAATGTGCGGCGGCGACTGGTGAGCATACCCTGCCTGATGGTGTGGCGAGGGTATATAATCTTGGAATTCTGGTGGCGGCTGCGGCTGCTGCTCCTCAGCATCATCTTCTTCCTCCCACTCGACCACAGGCTGGAGTGGAGGATAGCTGCTACATGGGGACTGAGGTCGAGTTCTAAGTCGTACTCAACCGCCAAGTCTCCTCCAACGGTCCGAACTGGATGTCGTGGAATGTGCGGGCCATACTCATGGCTGATGCTGAAGGAGAGGATGAGCTGTCCTATGAAGTTGCCTCCCAAGAGTTTGCGGGGTGGCGTCTTCCTCCTGGTCTTCTGGTGGAAGATGCGAGCCAGTACCCAACCAGGGTGGAGAGGATAGCTCTCTCGGATGGCTCGGAGAAGCATGAGCTCCTCCTTGAGAATATGGTGGCGGTCCTTATCTGGAACATATAAAAGCGACCTACGCCAAACCATATGAATAAATTTATAGAGCGGGTGGGAGAGAGACTTAACTGAGTTGTTCTCCCGAGGCGATCGCCAGGTACGTCTGTCATGTGGCTCCAAAGCGCGTTGTACTCCTCGCCGTCATCATCTTCTCCCCAACCGAGGTGATGATCGTGATAGTGCTCGTAGGGGATGCCGAGATGAGCAGCAAACTCATCGTAGGTGAGCTGCCTGTACACCCCACCAAGATAGAAGGTGACCACCTTCTGGCGTTGCTTCCTCTTGTGCTCGTCCAGATCAAAGGTTGCCCAGAACTGCTGGAGGGCAATGTCTGGGAACTCGACGGCGATGGTGGTCAGCTCGAGGAGACCAGCCGGTGCTAAGGCGTCATGCACGTTTCGGTGGTAGTCCTCATCATGATCGTGCAGGGACTCCATGGAGAGAGGGCGAACGTCAGCTCCCTGAACGTGCTGAATCTTCTGGAAGCACTCAAAATAAAAATCCGGTAGACGGGCGATGGTGGGATGATATCCAGCATGGCGGGGTAGAGCAGGTGGTGGACCCAGAACAGCAGGTGTGACGGGAGCGGCAGCTCCTGAGCTCGAGGCGCCAACAAGTCGCGCCTTAGTCCTGCGCTCATAAGTGGTGTTCCTAGAACCAGAATGAAACCAGATTAGTCAACCAAAACCTTACCCCACACTTAGTAGAAAAACTCGATTTCACAAAGAAATGAGGGGAACTAAGTGGGGTAAGCAAAGCGGAGTAACCGGTAATCATAGACAGTAAAATACATACTTAGGAACAGCCAGAATCGGATAAGCACAATCAGAGTTCAAAAAGTCAAACCGACATTTTGGAAGTCAACATTTAAGCATATTGAACCCTAATCATGGCAAGACTATCATAACTTGGAGAATGACGGTAAAATATGATTTCAAATGGCAGCTCGAGAATATGAACGAGAACGAACACATCAGACAGCCAAATGATCACAGCAGTTCAAAGTCAAACCGACATTTCTCACAAAAGTCAACTTAACAAGGAATTAATCGTATGCATAGCAACATAAGCTCAAATGATATGAAAATTAACACGGAACTCCCTAAGCATGCTAGAACAGTTCTATAAGTTCTGCTAATCCTAGTTCACACAAAACAGTCGGCACGCAAAACGAGGCAAACCGAAAAGTCAACCGAAAATCAACCCCGACGAAATTCAGCAATCTATATGTCAAAAGATTCATATCGAAAAGTTATACAACTTACCTTGAAGTCATGATTGCTAAAAATGAACGAGTTGAGAAGAATCGGTGAAAAACTTGAAAACTAGGTTTTCGGTGAACTGGAGCTGCAAAGCTCCGATTTAAACGTTCTAGGGCTCGTTGGGATCGGAAAAGGGAAGGGAAGGGAGCGGTGGGGCGGCGGGTTACGGTGGCTATGGTGGATTGAAATGGTGAAAGGCGGTCGGCGATTTTAAAGAGATAAGGGGGGTTTTCGGTGAGTTGAACGAAAATGAGTGAAGGATGAGAGAGGGGGTGGACCGGATTTTTTAAAGGAAGACTTGGGTGATTTTCAAAATTATTTTCGGCGAAAATAGGAGGGTGGTTTCGCCGAAAATATCAGTTAAAAAGGACTGCGGATTTGTGAAGGCGGTTTCGCCGAAAACAATAGCACGGTTTCGCCGAAAATATCAGTTCAAATGGCTTCGCCGAAAACAAAAAAATTTCGAACCGAAAACAATGAACAGGGAGATTGAGTTCGAAAATTGAAAATCGATTTCGCCGAAAACAAGGGTGGTTTCGCCGAAAATTTTGAACTGTTCGGGTGTTTAAATATTTTCGTAAATTCGGCCAACTTCAGAAAATCACAGTTAAATCCAAAAAAATTGGAACGACCTCAATCAACTTGCAACTGACTCTATGACATGCAGACTCTACACGAAAAATAATAAATCAAACAAACTGACATTTTGGCTCTCCCGAACCGACTCTAAAATACCAAGGTTGACACAAAACAAAAACTGACTCCAGCCGTGGGTTGCCTCCCACGAAGCGCTCTTTTATTAACGTCCTTGAGCTGGACGATACCTGGACGGTATTAGGAGACATCCCAACTTAGATTCTCCTTCACGCTCGCGTCGGAGTTCATGAAGTACAGCTTCGGGACTTCTCCGGTAAACGTGAATTTCTTCCCGTTCGCATGCAAAAGCTTGGTACGTCCGTCGGGAAGATGATCAACGAACTTGAATGGTCCGAACAGCTCTCTGGAGAGATCATCTTTCTTGAGTGTGAGATGGAAGGAATGAGGACTGTCAGTTTCTCCTTTTCTTTAATCTTCGGCTTGGTATCACAGGATCGGTGATCGTTAGTATCTTCCTTAGGAGACGCTTTCGGCTTCTCCTTCCATACTTGTTCCGGCGCCGGTTTCTTGGAACGAAATGGTGGTGCAGTTGGCTCGATGGAAGACGGTGGAATTTTTGGTCTCCAGACCATTTGGGTCTTCGTCTTCTTGTTCTTTCCTCGAGGTCTGCTCGGTGGTTTAGAAGAGGCTTGCAGTTCCTTCTTCTTCTTCTTAAGCGGCTTCTGAACCAAATTTTGGCTTCTTCGTAATGACCTGTTTAATATTTGCAGCAACAGCTGATCTAGAGACACTGGGAGAAGCATTAGTAACGGAGTTGACCGGAGTCAACCCCACCGTTTCAACAGCTAGGCTAGTGAGATTCTTCATTCCTAGAGTCATATTTCATGCCATCTTTAAGACGAACGTTTTTGTTTCTTTACCGACTCTTAAAGTTAAAGAACCATTTGGAACGTTATATTCATTCCAGTAGTAGCCATGAAAGGTCGACCTATGAGAATAGTAGCATCATCTGTACTAGTATCCATAATAACATAATCAGCTAAGAACGTGAACGGACCACATTTAGTGACAACGTCTTTAATCTCTCCCTTAGGGGTTTTAAGCGATCTATCAGCAAAGACGAGTTGCATACTAGGCGGTTCAAGTTCTCCTAGGTTTAACTTTTCATATAGACTCACATGCATAACATTAACAGATGCTCCTAGATCAACTAAGCAACGTTCAATCTCAACATCATTAATGACCAAAGGCAAAGTAAAAGAACCAGGATCAGATAACTTAGCTGGATATGGAGAAACAGGTTTCTTAGCACGAATGTCAGGATATCCTTCCTTGTTCCCCTTCATGCCAGTCTCGATCCTTGCGTTTGGCAGCAATGCTCTAGGAAAAGGAGGCTTTACGACGTATGGTGCAAGAGGAGGATCCTCCTTAGGCGCCGGTTTCTGTTCCTCTTCTTCCTCTTCTTCTGGAGTTTCAGCGATCCTGCGTAAAACAGAATAAGCATCAGCAATTAAGTTCGGGAGTTTTCGAGCAGTTACCATTTTAGCCTGTTCTTTTCTGGGTTTGGCTCTGTCTGGCTTGAAAGCTGGCCAAATGGTAGACCAGATGCTAGCATGCTCGAGATGTTGTTCACGACTTGCTCAATTCTTTGTCCAGATGCTATCTGTTCTTGATTAAGAAGAGCTTGAGCCTTGAACTGACTGTCATGATCATCGAGTCTTGTGATGATCTGGTTGAGCTTCTTATCCAGGTCACTGACATTATTATCTCTTTGATGCTGCTGACCTGGATAGGTATTGTTAAGATATTGATTCTGGCGATTGCCAGGAGCAGTTCCATAATTACCCGGATTGCGATGCGGCGGCTGGTAGACACCTGCCGGCGGATGGTTTGGCTTCTGATCCTGAGCTGGACCAGCCGGGCGGTTATTCTGGTTCTGGTTATGATTGGCGCCAGCATTGTAGGGGGTCTGTCTTGATAGTTCCCTTGCTGTCTGAAGTTAGGTAACCAGCATAACCATTCTGATTATTGACGAAGCCTTGTTGTATGAAATTTACCTCTTCGGCAGACCAGACTTCTGCCTTACCAAAATTCTGACAACGGCCTCCATTATGTGAGCAAGCTCCACACACTCGCAATCAGCAACATAGACAGAAGCTGCCGGTGGCTTGATCGGTGTGGTAGACTTCTTCAAATGCTTCTCTACCTCTGCTTTGATAGTAGCTTCGAGATCTAGCTTGCTCCTTGATCCTTCAGATTGTCGCTCCCAGTTCCTTGACTTGGAGGCACAGTTTGCGAAGTGAAGAAGAGCAGCTTCAGGAGTGAGTGTAGTGCAATCCCCTTCAGCTAGAGAATTGACCCACTTGGCAGATTCTTCTCGAAGTCCATGAGAGAAGATTTCAGCTAACTGCCTCTGCTCGAATCCATGATGAGGGCAGGTGTAGAGAAGTTCTTGGAATCGATTCCAAGTATCATACAAGCTTTCTCCTTCTTTCTGGGAGAATCTGGCGATGCTGTCCTTGATGGCGGTTGTTCTGGCCGGAGGGAAATATTCTTCAACAAAGTCCTGAGCCAGAGTATCCCAGTTAGTGTAGTAGCCAGGTGGTTTGCCAGTAAGCCACCTCTTAGCAGCGCCTTTTAGAGAGAACGGGAAAGCTCTCAGACAAAGGGTGTTTTTGTCGAGGTTTCCGCTCTTAAAAGTACTGCAGAGATCAAGGAAGTCTGCAAGATGAGTGCACGGATTGTCTAGGGGTCTGCCTTCAAACTGTAAATCCCTAGAGATCATCGTCAAGAATGGGATCTTGATCTCATAGTCAGATCTCCTTCAATGCGCGGAACGGCAATGGCAGATCGAACGCTAGTCGCGCTCGGCTTGTTATAGTCTGCTAGACTCTTCTGTGCAGGTGGTGGTGGCGGCGGTTGATCGCCATTTGGTGGTGGTAATCTATCGTCCATGGTGGGAGATGGAGGTGGTGAAAGTGACTCGGTGTATGAAGCGGATGAAGATGACGGTATAGGTGAAGATGGAGATGAGGAACTCTCCTTCGGTTCCTCGATCTTGATCGGAGTGATGAATGGATTGGATCTGCCTTCCTTCAGAATCTGTGATCGTAGAGGTGTAGCAGAACTGCCTGGATTCCCTGCAATCTTAGCCTGTTCGGTTTGAGAGCGAGTCCAAGGACGGTGAGGCATACACCTGTAAACCTACAGATAACAAAGACAAACAAAACAGTGTAAAATCGAAGTGGGTGGAAAAAATGAAAGATGGAAAGTAGAATATAAATTGCCAGTTCCTCTTTCAACAATCTAAAGAGTCCCCGGCAACGGCGCCAATTTGGTGAACGCCCGGTCGTTGGTCGGGATTCAACCAAATAAAAACTACTAATGCTAAAAAGCGTATAGCAGATCGTATTCCGAGGGCTTTCTATGATTGGTTACTTCAGAACTAGCAAAATACTCAAAGGTAAACACGTTGTGTGTGGTGTGAGTTCCACGACTTCTACTTCTAAGAAATGCAGAAAAATTAAAAAGATTAAACTAAAGTAGATTGGGAATTAGGGTTTGAAAACAAGGATGACAGACGAACTTAGACTTTGAATCCCCTTCGTTCCCCAGAGCATTGGCAATCAACAGATCAGCGGATTTTGATTCTCATTCAATCAATTACTAAGACACCACCATAACTCCTTACCCTTAGGTTTAAGACCGGTGAACGTTCGCTTTATCCGTTCTAACTACCAAGATTAACTAGCCGCCCGGGTACGGTCGCCTCTCGCAACGACTTAATTAATTGGTGTGATTACTAGTGATTAATGAGTTACTCTTGTAGTGAATTAACCCTAACCGGTTCCTACGAAAGGCACACTCCAATTATAAGGTTAATTGTTCAATTCGATGTTCTAAAGTAAGGCAAGCGTTCGCTTCTATCCTTAGCATAACCAGAATCTAATCTAGGTGATCAATCCAGACAAGAAACATGAACAATGAAGAACGAATCAAACATGAAAAAGAACTGATTGAATTTTGAATCTAATCACCGCCGATCCGTGACCGCTTTAAAGCCCTGGGTCACTTAGGGTTCATCTAGTCTAAGCTCTAAAGGTTTAGCTACTCATGATTATTACAAAAGAAACAAAGACAAAGAAAGAGTTCATCATTCAGAGGAAGAACAGAAAAGAATCTGAAAAACCTAATTTAGATGACTCTAGCAGACTTCATCTTCGGTAATCTACACTCCTAGCTCCGGTTCGTCGAGGTGGAAGGGATGGCGTCACGATCTCTATCCGGCTCTTCGAACTCCAACTCTTCGCTCCAGAACTTGAGAGGATTCTGATTCGAAAAGTTGTGTTTTGCGAATTATGATTGTATCTTATCCTCCTCCCTTTGGGCCGCCGGGTTAAGTATTTATACTTAACCCTAACTGATCCGGATTAGCCTGATATTTTCGCCGAAAACATAAGGATATTTTTGGCGAAAATCCTTGTGTAAATGGCCGTGATCTCTCTGCCTTGTATTTTCGGTCCGAAGAGTACAATGTTTTCGCCGAAGATGTCCTTTGACTCGGCACAGTTGAATGCACTAATATTTTCGCCGAATATGCAAGCTCAATTTCGGCAAAAATCTCTTTTACTCGGGCAGGATTTTGTTTGACTTTGACTGGCTCCTTGGATCGATTCGGATTGATTCCTCGAGGTTCCTACGCCTTAGACACGTCCATGGCTACTTTATTTGACGACAAAAACCTGTGCTAACACAAAAACACTAGAAAACCATCAAATAGACCCGAAACGAGTCAAGGTAACACAAATGGCACGAGATAGGGCAATCGATTGAATATTCGTTATTCTACCCTAAAAACTATGTCTTAAGCAAAGAAATGTCGCTTAAATGAGGCTGATAATCACGTCAAATCGAGTGTCATCAAGTTTCGAATTTCAGTCCTTTTTAGGACTCTTTTTGTAATTCTTTATTAGTTTATTAGTTAGTTTCGTAGGAGGAAAAGGAGAGCTGTTCTCCCTTCCTCACCTATAAATAAAGGCCTATACGCCTCATTGTAAGACAGTTTACTCATTAATGAAAATTTCAGAACTTTGTTCTTTTTCCTTCAAGTCTTTGCTCGTTGTTGCTTAGCTTAAGGTTTTGGTTTATCATCAAAGGCTATCATCTTTGTTTGTGGCACCAACTCGACCGAACACTTGGGGTTCCTAAGTCGTTACTTAGTGGATTTCAAGGTTCTCCGCGGTTTCAAAGGTTAGGTTCTTGTGGGGTGATAATATAGTTTTGGGTGTTGAGTCGATCCCTTCCTAGAGGAGGCGGTTCGCATCAGCTGGTATCAGAGCACGGTTCAACTCTTGGACCATCTATCCCAGTTTCCAAGTTCTTGCTTGGATTCATATCTTTAAGTTTTCGTTGCTTTCAATTTCAGAGAAAAACCCTAAAATAGCTTCATTGTGTTTGTTCTAATCTTCTACCTTTCTTTAAGTTTTTGTTGTGAGAAAAAGCTGTGGCCATCAAAAGAAAATACAAAAAGAAGAATCAAAAAAAGAAAGAAAAGAATTGAGGTCTAGAAAAACAGGAAATTTTTTTTTGACCTAGCCAAAAAGCAAGGCGACGTTCACCATCAAGGTAGTAGGTTAAGTTCAAGAAGAGGGGTTTTTCATAAGATTAGCTAGTAGCTTTCTTAGTTAGAACACCCAAACTTGTTGTCTTGTCATCCCACGACCTAGCATCACGAGTTCTTGCTCTAGAAATCCGAAACCCTAGGTATAGTCTTGTTTTGTGTCATTGGTAGACTTAGACTTCATAGCTTCGAAGAAACTTGCAACTACTTGAATTGAAATTGCCTTTGTTTTGGAATTTTCAAAGAAAACCCTAATTTTGAGTGATTTGAAAATTTTATACACGAGTGGTAAAAGAAAGAGTGTGTGAGGTTTCATTAGAGAGATTTGGGAGGTCCTTTGTTCATGTACTAATCATGACAGATGAAAGGCTTGCTGCTTTGGAGGCACACATGACTACCCTAGCTCAAAACATGAACCGATTCACCGAGCAGTTTGGAGCCCCTAATGGAGATGGCCCCCAACGGCCAAGGAGGAATTTGCAAGAGCTCGACGACGATGTGAGCAGCTTGAAGCTCAATGTACCCAAATTTGCTGGCAAGGCAAATCCTGACGAGTACATTGATTGGGAGGAGAGCATGGAGGACTTCTTTGATTGCCATAATTATTCCGAAAGAAAAAGGTAACCCTAGCCACAATTGAGTTAACTGACTATTGATAAGCTGCAGTTTTAGCGGTATCAAATACTACCAAGCTGTGAAGCTAGGGTAGATCGTATTCCACAGGGTTTCTACTAATTGACTACTCAAAGAAGCTGACAATTTATTCAAGTTAAAACACGTTGTGTGTGGTGTGAGTTCCACGACTTCTAATCTAATGAACAAAGGAAAATAAAAGACAGAAAAGTGAAAGGTTGACTAACGAGAAGATAGACGAACTTAGATTTCGAATCCCCCTTCGTTCACCAGAGCATTGGCAATCAACAGATCAGCGGTTTTCAATTCTCATTCAATCAATTTCTATACACCACCATAACTCCTTACCCTCAGGTTTAAGACTGGCGAACGTTCGCTCTATCCGATCTAACTACCAAGATTAATTAGCCGCCCGGGTACGATCGCCTCTCGCAACGACTTAACTAACTGGTGCAATTACTAGTGATCTATGAGTTACTCTTGCAGTGGATTAACCCTAACCGGTTCCTACGAAAGGCACGCTCCAATTATAAGGTTAACTGGTTGAATTGATGTTCTAAAGTGAGGCGAGCGTTCGCTTTTATCCTCAGCTTAACAAGAATCTAAACTAAGTGATCACGAAAGACAAGTTTTTGATGTTTTAAAGTAGGGAAGCTGTCTGGCGACAAACCCTAGCTCACACAAACCCTAATCTAGGCGATCAGCCAGAAAAGAAACACAAGAACAATCGAAACTAATCTAGGCGTCAACTAGACGAGAAACGCAGAATAACAATCAAGAACAAAACAACCATGCAAAGAGAAACTGATTGAACTTCGAATCTAATTACCGCCGATCCGTGACCGCTTTAAAGCCCTGGGTCACTTAGGGTTCATCTAATCTAAGCTCTACAAGTTCAGTTACTCATATCAGAAACAAGAGAATCAAAGGCAACAATGAAGATCATCATACAGAGGAAGAACAGATAAGAACTGAAAAACCTAATTCTGACGACTCTCGCGAAGCTTCAATCTCTTGGATCTTCATCTTTAAGCTCCGAGTTCTCCGAGGTGGAAGGATGGCGTCACGATCTC
The DNA here is from genome assembly GCA_034768395.1 of Linum lewisii. NCBI lineage: Eukaryota > Viridiplantae > Streptophyta > Magnoliopsida > Malpighiales > Linaceae > Linum > Linum lewisii. Next base: position 27,264,167 of record CM068303.1, on the reverse strand, counting down.
TCCACGGATCTACGAACTCTCTAAACTCTATCTATCGACCCTAGACTCGGCTGACTCTCAAAAGTCTGATTTGTGAAAATATGAATAATGATTGTTTCTTCCCCCTTTTGCTGCCGGCTGCTTCTTTAAATAGGTACGTTTTAGGGTTTCCAATACAGCGCCGGATTTGGAAGATATTTTCGGTGAAAATATCAGATAATTTTTGCCGAAAACTTTAGGCAGAATCCCCTGTTTGATTTCTTCTATGATTTTCGGCGAAAACATGAGGAAGTTTTCGCCGAAGACTTCAGTGCAAATCAGCCTGTGAGTTTCTGAAGGTAATTTTCGCCGAAAACTTTGTTGTATTTTCGGCGAAAATATTGTGCTGGGCAGTTGGATCTTCGGTTCTGACTCTGGTTCAATTTCTGGTTCACTCCTTGAGGTCTTGAATACGTCCATGGCTACGTAAATGATGGCAAAAATCTGTGCTATCACAAAAACACTAGAAAACCATCAAATTGACCCAAAAAGGCCAAAATAACCAAATCGGTAGGAAATAGGGTAGTTGAGTGAATATTCGCTATTTTACCCCTAAAACCACGTTTCAAGTAAGGAAATGTCGCTTAAATGAGGCTGATAATCATGTCAAATCGAGTGTCATCAATACCCCACACTTAAGCTTTTGCTTGTCCTCAAGCAAACTGAACTAGAACACACTCAAATTCACAAATGACACGAGATTAAACCGAGATTCAATTCTAACAATTTGGTTTAGACTGTTCCACGTAGAAAAGGTGACCTACACATGCAAAAACATCAACCAAACAAGTTTTCGATCACACTAATTTCTGCACACTTCAAGTAGTGGTTTTAACAAAGCTCGTTTCTTGGCAAAACAATGAATCATAGTTAACCGACTACGATAAACACCAATTCTAATCGAAAAGACTTTAAGCTCTAGCCATGATGTGGACGCGGAGGTAGGAAAAGTGACGTGGCTATCAACTCGACTTCATCCGTTTCTATATCTGTACGTTACATGTTCTAGCTAGGACCGATTTAAACAATAATTAATTTCAAGTTTCGACTTCTTCCTCTAATTTATTTACTGCATACTAGTGCTCGATACCAAACACTTCACTTAGGTGTTGGACCTGCCTAGCTCACAGTATTTGTGCTTATGCTAGTGCTCAACCCGAACACTTCACTTAGGTGTCGGGCTTGCGTAACTTTATTTTCAGCACTTCAAAAACTTAGCATTGATTTGCAACACTTAATTACTTGATTTAACCAATTTAGCCACTTGATCCTAGCTAGTTATAACTTTTTACACAAGATTTTGAATTGGATTTCCGTCTAATCTCTAGCCACAATCACAGGTGATCAAATATGGAGTGAAAAACTTGGAAGAAGCTAGCATTTATCATCTTAGAACGGTGTTATCGAGCTTTGTTATTAACAAGACAATCAGTTTAATTGATTCAAATTTTCAACTACAAGAGTGATTTATGATCTGTTCTGACCTAGACTAATTTAATATCAGTTTCGACACGTTGGTTACAGGTTCTAAGTGGAACAGTCTAGACGTCATTGTTCAAAATTGAAGTCAATTTAACATCAAAAGTCAAGAATTGAGCAATTCTATGCTAGAGAAATTTCAAAATTGAACCATAGAATCACAGATAGCAAGTAAGATCAGGCAAATTCTAACATCCTATATACCCCACACTTAAACTGTTCTGTGTCCTCACAAGACTAAACTAGAGTAGAGATATACGAAGAACCTGTGACGAGATGGTCGGTGTAGGGGATGAACACGGAGCGTCCGGAGCAGAGCGGAGTAGCTACTCAAGTTCCTACAAAACAAAAACAACAAAAAGATCAAAAGGATACCGGGACAAGTGTCCCGGATCCACACAGAATAAAAGTCGAACAAAGAAGGTTAAGGGGAATTTTAAAATTATTTTTCGACGATTGAATGAGAAACTGAAAGAAGGGAGAGAGAGAGGGTGAATCCGGATTTTAAAGTGAATATTTTGGGTGATTTTCAAAAGAGTTTTCGGCGAAAATAAGAGGGTGTTTTCACCGAAAATTTTAGTTCAAATGCACTGCCGGTTTTTCAAGGTGGTTTCGCCGAAAATAAGCATGTGGTTTCGCCGAAAATATCAGTTCAAATGGCTGTTGGTTTTCAAAAATCTTTTTGCCGAAGACAGAAAACTTTTCGAACCAAAAATAATGAACAGGGAGAATCAGGTTCGAAAATCGAAAATTGGTTTCGCCGAAAACAAGGATGGTTTCGCCGAAAATTTTGAACTGTTCGGGTTTAAAATATTTTTCGCAAATCCGGCCAACTTCAAAAAATCACAGTTAAATCCACAAAAATCGGAACGACCTCAATCAACTTGCAACTGACTCTATGACACACAAACTACACAAGAAAAATATGAAATCAAACAAACTGACACTTTTGGCTCCCCTGAAACCGACTCGAACGACGAAAAAAGACTGACTCAATAATTCAAAAACGGACTCCAGCCGTGGGTTGCCTCCCACGAAGCGCTCTCTTTTATCGTCCTTGAGCCGGACGATACCTGTTAGGGACCCCAACTTAGGAGTTCCTTGAAGTCAATCGTCTTCTTCAAGGACAGCGGTTGAGTGCCATGTAGCACTCCAGAAGGGTGATGCAGCCGGTAGTGCTCCAATAGATCGCGATCTTGGTTGGATGACCAGTTCTTCTTGAATTCTCCAACTCGAGGAGGAAAGAGGTAGTACGGCGCGGCATGTTCAATGAGCTCCATCTTCTCTATAGGTTGACTCGGTGGAAGTGTAGGTGAGGGTATCTCCTCAATCTCTATGTGCTCCTCTTCATCTTCAACTTCAAGATGGATTGACTCTATGTCTTCATCAACCACCACCGCCAAGGATTCTTCATCAGATGCTTCTAGCTCGCAATAGTCATCAGTGAGATTGACATGTTCATCTTCATACAGCTCTTGAGCATCTTCTTCCGTTAGTGGATTTGGTTGCTCGAGCTCGACATCCACTACGTTACGAGCTTGCAGCTTCAAAATGAGATCATCCAAGGCGGATTCTACTCTTGCCGTCTGTTGTCGATTTTGATGAACATGTGAGTCTATCTCTTTGTGAGCTTGTAGCTTTGTAGAGATATTCTCCAAGAAGGATTCTATTCTCGTCGTTTGTTGTCGATGCTGATGAGCTAGTATATACATCTCTTGGTTATCCTCAATATACGGTGCTTCATCGACATACCACTCTTGGTACTGGTCATCCCACCTGTAATCCTGCATAATCAAAACTCAAAAGCACTACCCAGGTAAATCATGGAAATATGGAGGAAAATTAAATGGTAAGGCGGAAAGGTAGAAGAATAATTTGCCAACTCTTCTTTCAAACAATTAGAAGAGTCCCCGGCAACGGCGCCAATTTGATAAGCTGCAGTTTTAGCGGTATCAAATACTACCAAGCTGTGAAGCTAGGGTAGATCGTATTCCACAAGGTTTCTACTAATTGACTACTCAAAGAAGCTGACAATTTATTCAAGTTAAAACACGTTGTGCGTGGTGTGAGTTCCACGACTTCTAATCTAATGAACAAAGGAAAATAAAAGACAGAAAAGTAAAAGGTTGACTAACAAGAAGATAGACGAACTTAGATTTCGAATCCCCCTTCGTTCACCAGAGCATTGGCAATCAACAGATCAGCGGTTTTCAATTCTCATTCAATCAATTTCTATACACCACCATAACTCCTTACCCTCAGGTTTAAGACTGGCGAACGTTCGCTCTATCCGATCTAACTACCAAGATTAATTAGCCGCCTGGGTACGGTCGCCTCTCGCAACGACTTAACTAACTCTTGCAATTACTAGTGATCTATGAGTTACTCTTGCAGTGGATTAACCCTAACTGGTTCCTACGAAAGGCACGCTCCAATTATAAGGTTAACTGGTTGAATTGATGTTCTAAAGTGAGGCGAGCGTTCGCTTCTATCCTCAGCTTAACAAGAATCTAAACTATGTGATCACGAAAGACAAGTTTTTGATGTTTTAAAGCAGGGAAGCTGTCTGGCGACAAACCCTAGCTCACACAAACCCTAATCTAGGCGATCAGCCAGAAAAGAAACACAAGAACAACGAAACTAATCTAGGCGTCAACTAGACGAGAAATGCAAAATAACAATCAAGAACAAAACAACCAAGCAAAGAGAACTGATTGAACTTCGAATCTAATTACCGCCGATCCGTGACCGCTTTAAAGCCCTGGGTCACTTAGGGTTCATCTAATCTAAGCTCTACAAGTTCAGTTACTCATATCAGAAACAAGAGAATCAAAGGCAACAATGAAGATCATCATACAGAGGAAGAACAGATAAGAACTGAAAAACCTAACTCTGACGACTCCCGCGAAGCTTCAATCTCCTGGATCTTCAACTTTAAGCTCCGAGTTCTCCGAGGTGGAAGGATGGCGTCACGATCTCTCCACGGATCTTCAAACTCTCTAAACTCTATCTATCGACCCTAGAGTCGGCTGACTCTCAAAAGTTTGATTCGTGAAAATATGAATAATGATTGTTTCTCACCCCTTTTGCTGCCGGCTGCTTCTTTAAATAGGTACATTTTAGGGTTTCCAATACAGCGCCGGATTTGGAAGATATTTTCGGTGAAAATATCAGATAATTTTGCCGAAAACTTTAGGCAGAATCCCCTGTTTGATTTCTTCTATGATTTTCGGCGAAAACATAAGGAAGTTTTCGCCGAAGATTTCAGTGCAAATCAGCCTGTGAGTTTCTGAAGGTAATTTTCTCCGAAAACTTTGTTGTATTTTCGGCAAAAATATTGTGCTGGGCAGATGGATCTTCGGTTCTAACTCTGGTTCGATTTATGGTTCACTCCTTGAGGTCTTGAATACGTCCATGGCTACGTAAATGATGGCAAAAATCTGTGCTATCACAAAAACACTAGAAAACCATCAAATTGACCCAAAAAGGGCCAAAGTAACCAAATCGGTAGGAAATAGGGTAGTTGAGTGAATATTCGCTATTTTACCCCTAAAACCACGTTTCAAGTAAGGAAATGTCGCTTAAATGAGGCTGATAATCACGTCAAATCGAGTGTCATCAACTATGCTGCTTTGTGGTGGGCTCAGCTCAGGGATCAAATCAGGAGAGACAAGAGGACCTCGTCCTTAGTTGGAGGAGTCTCAAGAGAAAGATGAGGAGAAAATTCGTGCCCAGCACTAGGTCCAGCACTAGGCTCAGCGCCTGTCCAGCACCAGCCCAACACCGAGTGCCCAGCATTAGCCGAGCGCCAGCACCAGCACTAGCCCAGCGCCCAGCACCAGCACCAGCGCCAGCGCCAGCACCCACCAGCGCCCAGCACTAGCACTAGCGCCAACGCCCAACACCGGCCCAGCGCCCATCGCTAGCACCAGCACCAGTACCGGACCAGTACCCAGCGCTAGTACTAGCACCGGCCCAGCGCTAGCACCAGCACCAGTACCGGTCCAGCGCCCAGCGCTAGTACCAGCACCGGCCCAGCACCAAGCGCTAGCACCAGCACAAGCACCGGCTCAGCACCAAGCACTAGCCCCGACACCAGACCCGGCACCGGCCCCGGCCCCAGCCCCGACGCAGCATCAAGCACCAGCGCCCGACCGGCGCCCAGCGCCCGAGCAGCCCCCGGCGCCCGACCAGTCCCCGGCGCCCGACCAGCCACCGGCGCCCGACCAGCACCGGCGCCCGACCAGCGCCCGCGCTCGAGCCCGGAGCCCCCATACCAGCCCCGGTATGGCCCGAAGACCTCAGGCCCGAGCCCCGAGCACCCGTACCAGCCCCGGTACGGCCCGAACACCCATGGAGCGCCAATAAAGCACCAGGTCAAGTCCTACACTCCCCTGTGATTATTTTTATTATTTCTAAAGGATTACCAGGCCCGGATTCGAGGACGAATCCTTTTCAAGAAGAGGGGGATGATGTGATCCGAGCCACCAAGCCTGAGGCGACTGATGCCGATCCAGCCCTAGCATTGATGCTGGGCCAACACTACACCGGCTCCAAGCCTATGCCAGCACTGGAGCTAGGAGAGCCGAAGCCCCAGATCTAGAAGACACCTCTGGGAGGATGCTGATCCTCAGCCAAGCACCAATGTCAGCTCCTACTCCAGCCAGAGCCAGATTAATGACACGCCAGGAGCTGATGCTGACACCGAGCCCCGACCCGGGCCCCGGACCGAGCTTAGCACCAAGTCTAGGCCCCAGGCCAACTCCCTCGGGCCCCCAGAGCAAAGACCTACCTGAAGACATCCCTAAGGTACTCTTGGAAGAAGGCTCGGAGCAGAACTCAAAAGGCCTGGACAGTTGGATGAAGTCAGGAAGAAGCATGGGAGGAGCATCAAGGAGTGGAGCCCGGATGCTGATCCGAGGCTGCACATGGTAGGACTACGATCAGGTCACCACCTGAGCCTGATCCATGGAGGTATTGATGACCATTTATGATACAGGAAATGAAGAGGAGATGCCAAATACATCCAAGCAAGGAATCCTAATCAAGCTAGGATTTCCCGGTTTTGGACAGATTCCTAGTCTGACAAGGATTGACGAATATGGGCTACTTGGAGGCATAATTTGGGCTGATTCCCAACATAAAAGTTGTAGCCCATGAAGTCTACTAGTGATCTGCCAAAGGGATTTATTTTCCGAATTTATTTGCTATTTATTTGGCTGAATCTTCCAGAACCCGTTTAGCTGTTTTTTAGGAATATTTTTATTGTCTTTGTTTAGGAAGGACTTTTTTCCTTGTAGGAATAGAGTTCTGAATTTCAGTCCTTTTTAGGACTCTTTTTGTAATTCTTTATTAGTTTATTAGTTAGTTTCGTAGGAGGAAAAGGAGAGCATGTTCTCCCTTCCTCGCCTATAAATAAAGGCCTATACGCCTCATTGTAAGACAGTTTACCCATTAATGAAAATTTCAGAACTTTGTTCTTTTTCCTTCAAGTCTTTGCTCGTTGCTGCTTAGCTTAAGGTTTTGGTTTATCATCAAAGGCTATCATCCTTTGTTTGTGGCACCAACTCAACCGAACACTTGGGGTTCCTAAGTCGTTACTTAGTGGATTTCAAGGTTCTCCGCGGTTTCAAAGGTTAGGTTCTCGTGGGGCTGATAATATAGTTTTGGGTGTTGAGTCGATCCCTTCCTAGAGGAGGCGGTTCGCATCAGTTTCCATCTTGATGAGATGGCTTCCCTCCTTTCTTCCCTCCTTCCCTCTTGACGAGGAGGTCGTCATCATGACATCATCATCACGGAGTCGGCCTTAGGGTTTCCATCTTGATGAGATGGCTTCCCTCCTTGCTTCCCTACTTCCCTCTTGACGATGAGGTCGTCATCATGACATCATCATCACGGAGTCTGATATGAACCAGCCCAGCTGCCCCAGCACACGCCAGTACACCTACACCCCACCGGGGTCACCCGTGGGAGGCCGAACCCTAGGACCCTACAAGAAGCACCTAGAACTAAGGGTTGGCCACCTACAAGCCCTCAAGCCCAGGTATGAGATGAAGTATAGGCTGAGGCCCCCTCAAGCAAGAAGGAAGACCCCACAAGATGGAAGGATATTCCAGAGCATGCTGTTGGCCGAGGACATAAGCCCTAGCCCGGGAACAGAGTCTCAGCCCTTCCCTAACTTCACCTCCATGATCCCACAAGTCAAGAACACTTCAAAAGCCATCTAGAGACAGTTCTGGAGAACAGAAGTCAAAAGGATTCAAGAATACGTGGCCAAGACGGGATGGTCACCTAAGAACACTGCCCAGGCCCTGGCGGATGCGGACAACCAGCCCCTGTATCGGACAACCCTGCTCAGCACTCAGAATCTGGCAGACAAGTTGATGCCAGAAGATTTAGGAGGCCAAAATACTTGGGGAGAACCTCGCTTGACCGAGGAAATGCCAGCCAGAAGGCCGGAACACCCCGGCATCACTAAAACCCTAGCACCGGGTCCGGAGCGAATGATGCCGAGCCGGTCACCACAGCCGAAACGATGCCACCCGACCACCAGGTCACCCGGAGCCAGCGGAAATGCCACCGTGCGTGTTCTAGGCACTTGTCCTAGCCACGAAGGATTCCTACCCGCGCCCGGATTGCCCGCCGACGCGCCTGGAGCCCTTTCCTAGTCCCACCCGGACAAGGAAAGTCGGTTTGCCCTAATCCACCTGGATTAGGGTTTTGCTGAATTTTAGCCAGTTTAGGAGTTTTTATTCGGACTACTTAGTTTATTTTAATAGTTTCTTCGGCCTATCTTATAGGATTATTTTAATCTTACCTTTTAGAGTTGGAACCGGCCTTGGCCACCCTTTGTGCTATAAATAGAGGCCTCGACCACGATTGTAAGACAGATTACCCTTTAATGAATTTTTTAGAACATTGTTCTTTTTCCTTCAAGTCTTTGCTCGTTGTTGCTTAGCTTAAGGTTTTGGTTTATCATCAAAGGCAATCATCCTTTGTTTGTGGCACCAAATTCGACCGAACACTTGGGGTTCCTAGGTCGTTACCTAGTGGATTTCAAGGTTCTCCGCCGGTTTCAAAGGTTAGGTTCTCGTGGAGCTGATAATATAGTTTTGGGTGTTGAGTCGATCCCTTCCTAGAGGAGGCGGTTCGCATCAGCTGGTATCAGAGCACGGTTCAAATCTTGGACCACATCTATCCAGTTTCCAGGTTCTTGCTTGGATTCATATCTTTAAGTTTTTGTTGTTTTCAGTTTCAAGAAAAACCCTAAATCGTGTGTTGTGTTTGTTCTAATCTTCTACCTTTCTTTAAGTTTTTGTTGTGAGAAAAAGCTGTGGTCATCACAAAGAAAAATACAAAAAAAATCAAAGAAAAGAAAGAGAAAAATCAAAGGTCTAGAAAAACAGAAAAATTGACCTTGCCAAAAAGCAAGGCCACGTTCACAATCAAGGTAGTAGATTAAGTTCAAGAAGAGGGGTTTTTCATAAGTTTAGCTAGTAGCTTTCTTAGTAGAACACCCAAATTTGTTGTCTTGTCATCCCACGACCTAGCATAAAGATTCTGGCCCTAGAAATCCAAAAACCCTAGGTATAAGGTCTTGTTTTGTGTCATTGGTAGACTCGGACTTCATAGCTTCGAAGAAACTTGCAACTACTTGAATTGGAATTGTCTTTGTCCTGGAATTTTCAAAGAAAACCCTAATTTGAGTGACTTTAAATTTTTATACACGAGTGGTAAGAAAAAGAGTGTGTGAGGTTTTCTTAGAGTGATTTTGTGAGGTCCTTCGTTCGTATACTAATCATGGCAGATGAGAGGCTTACTGTCGTGGAGGCACAACTGGCTGCCGTGACTCAGACCCTCGCCCGAATCGCCGAGCAGATGGGAGCCCCGAATGGAGATGGCCCCCGACGGCCAAGGAGGAATGAACAGGAGATAGATGATGATGTGAGCAGTCTGAAGCTCAATGTACCCAAATTTGCTGGCAAAGCCAACCCCGACGAGTACATTGATGGGAGAGGAGCATGGAAGATTTCTTTGAGTGCCATAACTATTCCGAGAGGAAAAAGGTAACCCTAGCCACACTCGAGTTTACTGACTTTGCAGCTTTATGGTGGGCTCAGCTCAGAAATCAGATCAGGAGAGAAGAAGAGGACCCATCCCTAGTTGGAGGAGTCTTAAGAGAAAGATGAGAAGAAAATTTGTACCAAGCAGCTACAATAGAGACTTGCACGCCAAGCTTCAACTTTTGAAGCAAGGAAACATGTCAGTTGAAGAGTACAATCAGGAGATGGAGATCCTGGTCACAAGACTTGACCTAAGTGAAGATGTAGATGCCAAAATAGCAAGGTTCACTGGAGGATTACGAAAAGAAATCCTACACCAAGTCAACATCCTAAACTTTGTTGATTATGATGACTTGGTAACCATGGCTATTAGGGTTGAGAAGGAATTAAAGAATGGACTTGGAAGAAGGGCTACTACCCCGCCACCAATCAGTGCCCCTGTGAAAGGAGACAGGAGTGCAGGAAACACCCCTTGGAGGACAAACCCTAGCAGGAATTTTGGCTCGAAGCAAAACCCTACCCAAGGATCAGCATCACGAGTAACACCTAGTCTTGGCTCAAAAATTCCTACTACTAATGCTCGGCCTAGTGCCATTGTGTGTTTCAAGTGTCAAGGTAGAGGTCACATGGCAAGGGTGATGAACCCCCGGTGCCCTGGACCCGACCAGACCTGCCCTTGACCCAGAGCCAATAGGCGATTGGAGTCGAGCCAAGCATGAAGAGCTGGACCAGAGGTTCATCAAAGAAGGTTGCACAGTGCTGACCCTTGATAGCCGACAGAAATCCCCCACAAAAGACAAATGTCCTAAGAACACTGCCCCGACCCCGGCGGATACGGACAACCAGCCCCTGCCTCGGACAACCCTGCTCAGCACTCAGAATCTGGCGGACAAGCTGATGCCAGAAGATTCAGGAGGCCAAAAGACTTGGAGAGAACCTCGCTTGTCCGAGGAAATGTCAAGCAGAAGGCCAGAACAGCCCGGCATCACCAAAACCCTAGCACTGGGTCCGGAGCGAATGATGTCGAGCCGGTCAACAACACCGAAGGACGCCACCCGACCACCTGGTCACCCGGAGCCCGCAGAAATTACTGAAATGCCACCACACGCATTCAAAGCCCTTTTCCTAGCCGCGGAAGGACTCCTGCTCGCGCCCGGATTGCCCGCCGAAGCTCCCGGAGCCTTTTCCTAATCCCACCCGGACAAGGAAAGCCGATTTGCCCTAATCCGCCCGGATTAGGGTTTTGCTCAATTTTGCCGGTTTAGGAGTTTGATATTCGGACAACTTTGTTTATTTTAATAGTTTTCTCGGCCTATCTTTTAGGATTATTTTAGTTTTCCTTTTTAGAGTTGGAACCGGCCTAGGCCACCCTTGAGCTACAAATAGAGGCCTCGGCCATCATTGTAAGACAGTTTACCCTTAATGAAATTTTCAGAACATTGTTCTTTTTCCTTCAAGTCTTTGCTCGTTGTTGCTTAGCTTAAGGTTTTGGTTTATATCAAAGGCATTCATCCTTTGTTTGTGGCACCAACTCGACCGAATACCTTGGGGTTCCTAAGTCAATACTTAGTGGATTTCAAGGGTTCTCCGCGGTTTCAAAGGTTAGGTTCTCTGATAATATAGTTTTGGGTGTTGAGTCGATCCCTTCCTAGAGGAGGCGGTTCGCATCAGCTGGTATCAGAGCACGGTTCAACTCTTGGACCACATCTATCCAGTTTCAAGGTTCTTGCTTGGATTCATATCTTTAAGTTTTTGTTGTTTTCAGTTTCAGAAAAACCCTAAATCGTGTATTGTGTTTGTTCTAATCTTCTACCTTTCTTTTAATTATTTGTGAGAAAAAGCTGTGGCCGATCAAAAGAAAAATACAAAAAGCAGAACCAAAGAAAAGAAAAGAAAAATCAAAGGTCTAGAAAAACAGAAATTTGACCTAGCTAAAAAGCAAGGCCACGTTCACAATCAAGGTAGTAGGTTAAGTTCAAGAAGAGGGGTTTTTCATAAGTTTAGCTAGTAGCTTTCTTAGTAGAACACCCAAGCTTGTTTGTTTTTTTCATCCCACGACCTAGCATCAAGATTCTTGCCCTAGAAATCCAAACCCTGGGTATAAAGTCTTGTTTTGTGTCATTGGTAGACTTAGACTTCATAGCTTCGAAGAAACTTGCAACTACTTGAATTGAAATTGCCTCTGTTTTTGAAATTTTCAAAGAAAACCCTAATTTGAGTGACTTTAAATTTCCATACACGAGTGGTAAGAAAAAGAGTGTGTGAGGATCTTTAGAGTGATTTTGTGAGGTCCGTTGTTCTTGTACTAATCATGGCAGATGAGAGGTTAGCTGTTGTGGAGGCACAATTGACTGCCATGGCTCAAAACTTCACCCGGTTCACCGAGCAGTTTGGAGCCCCGAATGGAGATGGCCCCCGGTGGCCAAGGAGGAATGAACAGGAGATAGATGATGATGTGAGCAGTCTGAAGCTCAATGTACCCAAGTTTGCTGGCAAAGCAAACCCCGACGAGTACATTGATTGGGAGAGGAGCATGGAAGATTTCTTTGAGTGCCATAACTATTCCGAGAGGAAAAAGGTAACCCTAGCCACTCTCGAGTTTACTGACTTTGCTGCTTTATGGTGGGCTCAGCTCAGAAATCAGATCAGGAGAGAAGAAGAGGACCCCATCCCTAGTTGGAGGAGTCTTAAGAGAAAGATGAGAAGGAAATTTGTACCGAGCAGCTACAATCGAGACTTGCACGCCAAGCTTCAACTTTTGAAGCAAGGGAACATGTCAGTTGAAGAGTACAGTCAGGAGATGGAGATCTTGGTCACAAGACTTGACCTGAGTGAAGATGTGGATGCCAAAATAGCCAGGTTCACTGGAGGCCTACGAAGAGAAATCCAACATCAAGTCAACATTCTAAACTTTGTTGATTATGATGACTTGGTAACCACGGCTATTAGGGTTGAGAAGGAATTGAAGAATGGACCTGGAAGGAGGGCTACTACCCCGCCACCGATCAGTGCCCCTGTGAGAGGAGACAGGAGTGCAGGGAACACCCCTTGGAGGACAAACCCTAGCCGAATCCTGGATCGAGGCCAAACCCTAATCAAGGGACCACAGCACGGGTAACACCTAATCCTGGCTCAAAAACCCCTACTACTAATGCTCGGCCTAGTGCCATTGTGTGTTTCAAATGTCAAGGTAGGGGTCACATGGCAAGGGACTGCCCTAACACCCGAACCATGGTAATTGGAGAAGGAGAGGTTTTCACGGATGATGAAGAGGAGCCAATTGATGAAGAAATAGAAGAGGAGTCCAGTGAAGGAGAAGAAGTCAACGTGGAAGGCTTGGAAAAATTTTTAGCCTTCAACAGCCGAGTGATCACGCCGGTCACGCCGACTGATGCCGAGCAGGTCTGCCCCGGACCAGCATCAGCTCCCCACTAGCCCCCGGACACCCTGACCGAGCCAGATGATGTCAATCGGCCTACCTCGGGCCTTTTGAACATTCCCTCGGCAATTTTTGGCTTGAAGACAGAAGAAGGCCTCGTCGATATCCTGAAGCCGAGCGCCGGCCCCGACGGCCACCCGGCGAGCCCAACGAACATGAACCCTACGATCACCCGTTCTTGGATTCAATTTTCACCAGTCTCTAGACGGATCCTTAGTACACAACCTAAAGAAGATGGATGGGAGCAAAGGGACAATCTATTCCATACAAGGTGTGTGATTTTAAATAATATTTGTACTTTGGTTATTGATGGTGGAAGTTGTACCAATGCAGTGAGCCTAAATCTTGTTAAGGGTTTGGGAATTGTCACTCACGCACACCCTAAGCCCTACCGACTGCATTGGCTTAGCAATAGCAGAGATTTGAAGGTCAACAAACAAGCACACATCCCTTTGAGCATTGGAAGATACAGGGACGTGGTGCTTTGTGATGTAGTTCCCATGGAGGCTGCCCATGTTCCTCTTGGAAGGCCTTGGCAGTTTGATCGATACTCACAACATGATGGAAGAGCAAATAAGTATCAACTCACACATGGAGACACTACTTTCAAGTTGAAGCCACTATCACCTACTGAGATACTCAAAGATCAAATAGAGAGAAAGGAGAAAAAGGAGAGAGAGCTCAAGAAACGAGAGATAAGAGAAGAAAAGAGTGAACCCTCAAAAGAAAAAGGATCAAAAACAGAAACAAGATCAAAAACAGAATGTAATGATCCTAAGGATCAGAGAGCTCAAAATAGTGAGGTTGAGAGGAGAGAAAACCTGATAGCTAGACCTAGTGAGATCAAACAAACCCTAGTATCTAGGAAAGCCCTAGTGGTCATTCTCTACAAAGAATGTTTGATTACTAACCCTAACACCTCTCTTCCTAGTGCTGTGTCTTCACTTTTGCAGGATTTTGAAGATGTATTCCCCAAGGAAATCTCTAGTGGTTGCCCCCGATCCGAGGCATAGAACATCAAATTGACCTTGTGCCAAGAGCATCACTACCCAACAAGGCTGCCTACCGGACAAACCCGGAGGAGACTAAGGAAATACAGCAACAAGTCGAAGAATTGATGGACAAGGGTTATGTGAGGGAGAGCATGAGTCCGTGTGCTGTTCCAGTCATCCTTGTGCCAAAGAAAGAAGGAACTTGGAGGATGTGTGTCGACTGTCGAGCAATCAATAACATCACAGTTAAGTACCGACACCCCATCCCTAGGTTAGATGATATGCTAGATGAATTACATGGTTCAACAATCTTTTCTAAAATAGATTTAAGATCAGGCTATCACCAAATCCAAATGAAGGAAGGTGATGAATGGAAGACTGCCTTTAAAACTAAACTAGGTTTGTATGAATGGATGGTCATGCCCTTCGGCTTGACTAATGCACCTAGTACCTTCATGAGGTTAATGAATCAAGTCCTTAGGCCTTTTATAGGGAAATTTGTAGTAGTTTATTTCGATGACATCATGATCTACTCAAAAACCCTAAAGGATCACCTAGGTCACTTGAAATCTGTCCTAGAAACCCTAAGACAAGAACAACTACATGCAAATATGGAAAAGTGGACTTTTTGCACCGATCATCTTGTGTTTCTTGGCATTGTTGTTAGCTCTATAGGAATTAGGTTTGATGAGGACAAGATTGAAGCAATCCATGGCCAACCCCAAAGAACATCACTGATGTTCGAAGCTTCCATGGACTTGCAAGCTTCTATAGGAGATTTGTGAGGGACTTTAGCACAATAGCCGCCCCTCTCACGGCTGTCATTAAGAAGAATGTTCCCTTCCATTGGGGAGCACCTCAAGAAGCAGCCTTTGAAGCACTCAAGAAGAAGCTCACCGAAGCCCCATTGCTCAAGCTGCCCGACTTCTCAAAACCTTTTGAAATCGAGTGTGATGCTTCGAGAGTAGGAATTGGAGCCGTGTTGATGCAAGAAGGAAGACCTATTGCCTATTTCAGTGAGAAATTGAGTGGTGCAACCCTCAATTACCCCACTTACGACCAGGAACTGTATGCCTTAGTCGAGCCTTAAAGACTTGGCAACATTACTTATGGCCCAAGGAGTTCATCATCCGCACCTACCATGAGTCCCTCAAATATTTGAAGGCTCAACATAAATTGAACAAAAGGCATGCAAGGTGGGTGGAGTTCATTGAGTCTTTCCCTTATATCGTCCACTACAAACAAGGTAAGGAGAATGTGGTAGCCGATGCCCTTTCTCGAAGGTATGCCCTAATCACTGCCTTGAGTACTAAATTCATTGGTTTTGAGCATATTAAGGATTTATATTTGACTGACCCCGACTTTAAAAACATCTTTGAGTCTTGCACACATGTAGGGTTTGAGGATTATTATAGGCATAATGGATACCTATTTAAAGGAGCCAAGCTATGCTACCCTAGCCATTCAAGCCGAACCCTAGTCATAAGGGAAGCTCATGGAGGAGGACTCACGGGACACTTTGGAGTTGCTAAAACCGTAGCCTGCCTTAAGGAACATTTTTACTGGCCTAGAATGAGGAAAGAAGTTGAGAAGGTCATCAACCAATGTGCCAAATGCGAACGAGCTAAGTCACACCTTCAACCCTTTGGTTTATATACTCCTTTGCCTATCCCTGAACACCCTTGGGTAGATATATCTATGGATTTTGTTCTAGGATTGCCTAAGTCTAGGAGGGGCAAAGACTCAATTTTCGTGGTTGTAGATAGGTTTTCAAAAATGGCTCATTTCATTGCATGTCATAAGGCTGATGATGCATCCCACATAGCAGACTTATTCTTTGGAGAAATAGTTAGACTTCATGGCATCCCTAAGACTATAGTTTCTGACCGAGACTCAAAATTCCTAAGTTACTTTTGGAAAACCTTGCGGGCTAAACAAGGAACCAAGCTTATGTTTTCCACTACCTGCCACCCTCAAACTGATGGTCAAACAGAGGTTTCAACCGGTCACTATCCCAAATGCTTAGAGCCATCATCAAATCCAACCTTAGGACTTGGGAGGACTGCCTACCCCATGTAGAGTTTGCTTACAACTGATCTGTCCACTCCGCCACCCAATATTCACCTTTTGAATTGGTTTATGGCTTTAACCCCCTAACCCCATTGGATTTATCACCATTGCCTATACATGAGTTTCTAGATGAAGATGGACACACCAAGGCTGAGTACGTTCGAAAGCTTCATGAGAAGGCTAAAGCCAACATCGAAAGAAGGACAACTCAATACCTAAGGAATGCAAACCTGGAAGAAAGGAGAAAATCTTCCAACCTGGTGACCAAGTGTGGATTCACTTCAGGAAAGACAGGTTCCCTGAGCAACGGAGATCTAAGTTGCTGCCAAGAGGAGATGGGCCTTACACTATTCTTGAAAGGATCAACAATAACGCTTATGTTTTAGATTTGCCCAACACCTATGGTGTAAGTGCTACTTTCAATGTTGCTGACTTGACTCCTTTCTATGATGATGACTTTGTAGAAACAGATTCGAGGATGAATCCTCCCCAAGAAGAGGGGAATGATGAACCCCCGGTGCCCTTGACCCGGAGCCAAGTCAAAGCCTTCAAGACACGGGTCACTGCCTACATAGGCGATTGGAGTCGAGCCAAGCATGAAGAGCTGGACCAGAGGTTCATCAGAGAAGGTTGCACAGTGCTGACCCTTGATGGCCGACAGAAATCCCCCACAAAAGACAAATGTCCTAAGGATACTGCCCCGGCCCCGACGGATACGGACAACCAGCCCCTGCCTCGAACAACCCTGCTCAGCACTCAGAATCTGGCGGACAAGCTGATGCCAGAAGATTCAGGAGGCCAAAAGACTTGGAGAGAACCTCGCTTGTCCGAGGAAATGTCAAGCAGAAGGCCAGAACAGCCCGGCATCACCAAAACCCTAGCACTGGGTCCGGAGCGAATGATGTCGAGCCGGTCAACAGCACCGAAGGACGCCACCCGGTCACCCGGAGCCCGCAGAAATTACTGAAATGCCACCGCGCGCATTCAAAGCCCTTTTCCTAGGAAGGACTCCTGCCCGCGCCCGGATTGCCCGCCGAAGCGCCCGGAGCCTTTTCCTAATCCCACCCGGACAAGGAAAGCCGGATTTGCCCTAATCCGCCCAGATTGGGGTTTTGCTCAATTTTGCCGGTTTAGGAGTTTGATATTCGGACAACTTTGTTTATTTTAATAGTTTCCTCGGCCTATCTTTTAGGATTATTTTAGTTTTTCCTTTTTAGAGTTGGAACCGGCCTAGGCCACCCTTGAGCTATAAATAGAGGCCTCGGCCATCATTGTAAGACAGTTTACCCCTTAATGAAATTTTCAGAACATTGTTCTTTTTCCTTCAAGTCTTTGCTCGTTGTTGCTTAGCTTAAGGTTTTGGTTTAACATCAAAGGCATTCATCCTTTGTTTGTGGCACCAACTCGACTGAATACCTTGGGGTTCCTAAGTCAATACTTAGTGGATTTCAAGGGTTCTCCGCGGTTTCAAAGGTTAGGTTCTCGTGGGGCTGATAATATAGTTTTGGGTGTTGAGTCGATCCCTTCCTAGAGGAGGCGGTTCGCATCAAAGGGACTGCCCTAACACCCAAACCATGGTGCTTAGAGAAGGAGAGGTTGTCACGGATGATGAAGAGGAGCCAATTGTTGATGAAATAGAAGAGGAGTCCAGTGAAGGAGAAGAAGTCAACGTGGAAGGCCTGGAAAAATTTTCAGCCTTCAACAGCCGAGTGATCGCCCCAGTCATGCCGACTGATGCTGAGCAGGTCTGCCCCGGACCAGCATCAGTTCTGCCCCGGCCCAACATCAATCCAGCCCTGGACATCATGTCCGAGCCGGATGATGTCAATCGGCCTACCCCGGGCCTTTTGAATAATCCCTCGGCCAATTTTGGCTTAAAGATAGAAGAAGGTCTCGTCAACAATTCGGAGCAAAATGTCGGCCCCGGCAGCCGTCTAGCTACCCCGACGCCCAGTTCTGGCGCCATCAAGACGGGCCTGTCCAACCCTAGCGGTCACAGTGCTACCCCACCAGGCCCCGGAGTCCCAATACTCGGTCCCAGCCTCTGTGCACCCAAGATCCAATGGGAGATCATCTCCCGACGGATTTTAAAGGCGCCCCGAGCGAAGAAGATCCGGACACTGACCCGGATGTGGAGATGAGTGAGGAACCCTCACCAAACACCTCTCCGAGCCTTAACATTGTTGTTGACAGTATTTCAGGAGAGGAAGATATGGAGACGGAAGGAAAAGACACTGAAGAATCCGAGCCTTGGTCTGTTACCGACTCCAATGACACTCCTAGGTCCACGGATGATGTTGAGTCTTCCCCGACCGTAGCCCACAAAGTTGCTGAAGTTTGGAAAAGAGTGATGGGTTCTAGAAAAGACCTCGAGATGGATTTGGGGACAAATCCAATGCAAGAAGAGGGGGATGATATGAACCATCCCAGCTGCCCCAGCACACGCCAGTACACCTACACCCCACCGGGGTCACCCGTGGGAGGCCGAACCCTAGGACCCTACAAGAAGCGCCTAGAACTAAGGGCTGGCCACCTACAAGCCCTCAAGCCCAGGTATGAGATGAAGTATAGGCTGAGGCCCCCTCAAGCAAGAAGGAAGACCCCACAAGATGGAAGGATATTCCAGAGCATGCTGCTGGCCGAGGACATAAGCCCTAGCCCGGGAACAGAGTCCCAGCCCTTCCCTAACTTCACCTCCATGATCCCACAAGTCAAGCACACTCCAAAAGCCATCTGGAGACAGTTCTGTAGAACAGAAGTCAAAAGGATTCAAGAATACGTGGCCAAGACGGGATGGTCACCTAAGAACACTGCCCCGGCCCCGGCGGATGTGGACAACCAGCCCCTCTATCGGACAACCCTGCTCAGCACTCAGAATCTGGCGGACAAGTTGATGCCAGAAGATTCAGGAGGCCAAAATACTTGGGGAGAACCTCGCTTGACCGAGGAAATGCCAGCCAGAAGGCCGGAACACCCCGGCATCACTAAAACCCTAGCACCGGGTCCGGAGCGAATAATGCCGAGCCGGCACCACAGCCGAAGGATGCCACCCGACCGCCCGGTCACCCGGAGCCAACGGTATTAACGGATATGCCACCGCGCGCGTTCCAGGCAATTTGTCCTAGCCGCGGAAGGATTCCTGCCCGCGCCCGGATTGCCCCCGACGTGCCGGAGACCTTTCCTAGTCCCACCCGGACAAGGAAAGCCGGTTTGCCCTAATCCACCCGGATTAGGGTTTTGCTGAATTTTAGCCAGTTTAGGAGTTTTTATTCGGACTACTTAGTTTATTTTAATAGTTTCTTCGGCCTATCTTTTAGGATTATTTTAATCTTTCCTTTTAGAGTTGGAACCTGCCTTGGCCACCCTTTGTGCTATAAATAGAGGCCTCGGCCACGATTGTAAGACAGATTACCCCTTAATGAAATTTTCATAACATTGTTCTTTTTCCTTCAAGTCTTTGCTCGTTGTTGCTTAGCTTAAGGTTTTGGTTTATCATCAAAGGCAATCATCCTTTGTTTCTGGCACCAAATTCGATCG
The DNA here is from genome assembly GCA_034768395.1 of Linum lewisii. NCBI lineage: Eukaryota > Viridiplantae > Streptophyta > Magnoliopsida > Malpighiales > Linaceae > Linum > Linum lewisii. Next base: position 27,244,569 of record CM068303.1, on the reverse strand, counting down.
AACACTTGGGGTTCCTAGGTCGTTACCTAGTGGATTTCAAGGTTCTCCGCCGGTTTCAAAGGTTAGGTTCTTGTGGGGCTGATAATATAGTTTTGGGTGTTGAGTCTATCCCTTCCTAGAGGAGGCGGTTCGCATCAGAGTCGGACCTTAGGGTTTCCATCTTGATGAGATGGCTTCCCTCCTTAGGGTTTCCATCTTGATGAGATGGCTTCCCTCCTTCCCTCTTTAGGGGGAGGTCGTCATCATGACATCATCATCATGGAGTCGGCCTTAGGGTTTCCATCTTGATGAGATGGCTTCCCTCCTTCCCTCTTGACGAGGAGGACGACATGATGATGGATTCCCTTCGATGGATGGACATGAAGTCTTTACTTCGATGGATCGACATGAGATCCTCACTTCGATGGAGTCATTAGGGTTTCCATCTTGATGAGATGGCCTCCTCCTTAATGGGGAGGCTACATGAGGATAAAATAGTAAATCCATGGCCTTGCTTAATCAATTTAACTTAATAGGATGATTAAAGGTTAATAAAGCCATTCAAATCTCCACAAACAAGCAATGTGGTATTTTTGGTCGTCACCTTGCAGAGGCCATTTCTCACTAGTCCGGTGGAACTGGGTTGTCATCTATATATGGATGGAAAGATAATATCGTTATCTTTCCATCGCCACGATTTCACATCAATTGGAGTTCGTATGAAGAAGTTATGGCCAAAATACTATTCTGGACAGAATTAACACGAAAAATAGGCCAAAAGATGACGTCATGGCCCAATTTATGTTATTTAATTATGAAGGCAATTAATGGCCTAATAAAGTCATTTAATTCCTTAATTTCTTCAATGTGGTATTGGCTCAAAATAATTTAAGGTGTAAACACAAGAAGAGGGGATGATGTGACCCTGGCCACCAAGCCCGGCTTGGACACGACTGATGCCGGGCCGAGAGTACACCGGCCCCAGGCCCACACCAGCACCACCCCGGAGCCTAGAAGAGCCCAAGCCCCAGAGCCAGAAGATGCACCTGGGAGGATGCTGATCCTTAGCCAGAGAACAAGGCTAGCTCCTTCCCCAGCCAGAGTCAGGCTAATGACTCTCTAGGAGCTAATGTTGACGACGAGCCCCGACCCGGACCCCGGGCCGAGCCTAGTACCTAAACTAGGCCCCATGCCAAGTGCCACGAGCCCCAGACCTGCATCAGCCATTGAAGACCCCTTGAGAGCATTACTGAAGACCTGGCCGAAGCAGCAAGCAGAAGGCTTGGCCAAAATTGACAAAGGCCCAGCACTGAGCCAGCCCCGGGCGCCGGACCGAGCGTCGGGCACCATAGAAGCGTGCTTTGAGCCCAACACTCAAGCCTTTGGGGAAATTCTAGTTGCTATGGATAGCTTGAAGCCCCAGGAGAACTCTCCAACAAACAGAGCTGAATTTGGAGAAGAACTGAAGGAGATAGAGTTCGGCCAAGTCCTAGCAAAGCATGGGTGGAGCACCAAAGAGGAACACTCGGATGCTGATCCGAGAAAGCCTATGCTAGGTGCCACGTCAGGCCACCTCCTGAGCTTGATCAAAGGAAGGATTCTTGACCATGGTGAACGCGGGAAATGGAGAGAAGAAGCCAAGTACATCCGAACAAGGAATCCTAATCAAGCTAGGATTTCCCGGTTTTGGACAGATTTCTAGTCTGACGAAGATTGACGAATTTGGGCTACTTGGAGATAGAATTTGGGCTGAAGCCCAACATGAAAGTTGAAGCCCATGACGTCTAATAGTGATCGGACAAAGGGCTTATTTTTCCTATTTTATTTTGGCAATTTCTCCCAGAACCCGTTCTGCTGTTTTTTAGGAATTTTCAGCTTTTTCCCTTTTAGTGTTTTTGTTTAGGAAGGACTTTTTCCTTGTAGGAATAGAGGCTCCGAATTTCAGTCCTTTTTAGGACTCTTTTTGTATTTATTTATTAGTTTATTAGTTAGTTTCGTAGGAGGAAAAGGAGAGCATGTTCTCCCTTCCTCACCTATAAATAGAGGCGTCTAGCCTCATTGTAAGACACACCTTGAAATTAATAAACTCTTAAACTTCGGTTTTCTCTTAGCATGGAATTGCTATTCTCTTCTCGACTTTCATGGAATTGACTGTCGTTTAGACCGGCTTATCGTCTAGGGTATCCTCTCCTTGAAGTGGCGCCTTCGACTTGATACTTCTGGTTCCTAGCTCGTTTATAGCTAGTGGGTCAAAGTCCTCTTCCATCACCGGTTCCGACGGTTTCCTCTCGTTGCCTTGAAGATCAGCTTACGGTGGTTAGGGTCGTCTGCCCACGATTGCGGCGGTTCACATCACTGGGGCCATAAGGATTCTAGTGCCTTTGGAAATTCCCAAAAGGCACGGGCCAATTGTTCGTTGGGCCAAAAGTGCTCCTCTGACGAGCGCTGGCATGGGCCTGTGCCTGTGGCAAGCTTAGCTTGGGGCCTTCTTCAAATCTGTCCAGGCCTTTGGAGTTCTGCTTCGAGCCTTCTTCTTAGGGTACCTTAGGGATGTCTTTAGGGGCTGGTGTCGGTCCAGAGCTCGTGGCATTTGGCATGGGGCCTAGGCTGGGTGCTAGGCTCGGCCCGGGGTCTGGGTCGGGGCTCGCGTAAGCATCAGCTTCTGAAGGGTCATGAAACTTACTTTGTCTGGAGCAGGGGTTGGCATCAGTGCCTAGGTGGGGATCGACATCCTCCCAGGGGCGTCTTTTGGCTCTGGGGCTTGGGCTCTTCTAGGCTCCGGTGGTGGTGCTGGTGTAGGCCTAGGGCCGGTGTACTCTCGGCCTGGCATCAGTGTTGGGGCCGGATCGTCATCAGTCATGTCCAAGCCGGGCTTGGTGGCCATGATCACATCAGACCTCCTTATAATCATTCACCTATAACCAGCAGAAAATTACTCAAGAAATTTTGTCACTATGGCTTCCAAGATCATGAACATAATTGTCGAGGTAAGGTGCAAGTCTGTACTTACACCAGTCTAGGTCCCATCTAGTCTCTGATCAAAAACAGAAAAGAAAAAGTGGAATAGGAGATAAAAAGGAGATTGTGGAGGCAATTGAAAACATGACAGAGCCACAGAACAAAATTGTTAGACAAATCTTATAATACCTGTTCCAGCTCCAAGTACTACTAAACTAATGTCATTGAATTCCAAAGAGGTAAGAATTTTATGCAGCACAAAGTCGGACAATAATAGTTCAGCCTTCCAAACCTGAGAGTTGGAAACAAAATTGAATACAACATTCGATAAAGAATTAGAAGAAATTCAGAAGAAACCATTTACCACATGTAAACCAACGTCTGATATTGATGATGTGATATAATGCTGGATAGAAAGTTTAATACTTTGACCAAACGAATCTGCACAATCAAAGACGAGCAAGATCACTCACGAGTAGGGCATAAATCAGAATTCATATTACTTGTTTCTTATATGTTTTTATTAAACCAGTGTATTTCAAGAAAAATCTGTGTAAATAGTAGAAGTATAGAACGATAAACCTGGGCATTAGCAGTAAAATAAAAACTAAGGAGAATTACACAGGCAGTGGCTACGTATAGTTAGAATAAGGTCACCATCATCATCTTGTAATGACCCAACCTATAGGAGTGACCAATTGGTAATGATTAGATAGTAGAAGGATCTATTTGTAATTTGATATTTGGTAGGGCTATAAAAGCCAAGAAATTGTAATGTTAGGAATCAATCAATGAACAATGTTAAACCCTATTTCTCCCAAATGAAGGCTTCTGCCTCTTCTTCTATACTTCTCCCCTTTCTTCTTCTCAACTTCACCTCAATTCTTTCTCTCCTCTAACTCTCTTTGCCTTTACGGCTTATCCTTACTTGCCGGAGAATAGCTCAACTGGTCCAGTCACGACAAATGGTATCAGAGCCTATCTCTGGCAACTTTCATTTCATGGCTATGGAAGAATACAACACCTCATTTGAACGATTAATGGCGACGTTCGAATGATTCTGCGAGATGAAGGGACTCAAGCTGCCAGCTTCCATTTCTGGGGAAAACACAGCTCTAGGAAATGTTTTGAGCATTGCCCCCAGGTGTTCGACGAAAGTCCTCTCCAAATTTTACCGCTCAAATGGACAAGCCACTTCAAGCTTTTGAGCCTCTTATGTTTTCAGGTGATTCTGATCCGTGTTCATGGCTTGAAGCTTGTGTCTGCTACTTCCGAGTCTCCAAAGTCCCTGCTAACGAAATGGTCGATGAAGCTGGATGGTATCTTGAGAACAAAGCTTATTTTTGGTTTCTTGATTGGAGATGGTCGATTTCCAATACCATGGGACGAGTTCTCGCAAGCTATCTCCTGTCGATTTGCGTCTTTAACCCCAAATCCCATCACTGAAACTCTTGCAATGGAACCTGGAATTGTTTGTTACTCATCTACAGGGCATATATGTGTGGACAAGGAAAGTTCTAAGCTGTTTCCTCTCCATTCTTCCTTGCTGCGCACCAACTCCCACTTGAAACGAGAAGGGAGTACACCACATACGCTTTGTGTGGCTTTTAGTCCAGGTGATTTTTGTTTCTCATATGGTGAATGTATGGTTTGTTTATTGGGTCGAGGGGTGAAGAAATGGAAGTCTGGTGGTCCTAATGAAATGGGATCTTGTCATATAATCTGCTATAAGTTTGTTGAATATGTGGGAACTGAAATTGGCCTCAGTTTCAAAGAACCATATCAGGCATTGGATGAAAGTGCTGCAAGTACTAAGATTATTGGTGAGCTTAATTGGAGCTATTTACTCACTTTGGTTGAACTATTGGATGAGAAATTAAGTACTTTTGGATATCATTTATACCTCAACTGCTGTTATTTTATTGCAATTTGGGATGGCAGACATCACAATTTCCAGCTCTATGGTCATCCTATAGTTGGTATATGGAGGGGAATTGATAATTACTTTAAGGAACCATATAAGGATTTTGCTTTCAGTGTCAGTTGGGTGTTCAAGGTCAAGAATAGAGAGATTATTTTGATGCTTATTAGTGACAGTGCAGCTCAAGAAATTTCCTGGAAGGTTTGGTTGAATTACATGGACGAGATGTAAAAAAATGGAAACATAATTGTGATTATGATTAGAGCACTGTCTAGATAGTTTCTGCAGTGATGTTGAGTTTCAGGAAAAGGTAAACTATCATTGTTTGAAAGAAATTGGCAGGGAAATGGATTATACACAACATGTGTTTGATGAAAGTCATTTGAGTGGGTTGTCGGTTGGGCAGTTTATTTCAGGTGGAAAAATATCAATGTCGGTCTTAGAGGGTTATGAGATTGTGGTTGAATTGTTTGGGCATGATGTGAAGAAATGGAAGAGAGATGGTAGTTATGGATTCAACTCTTATCATGTTGGGTTGCAGGGAAAAGGCAATTGCTTCTGCTATAAAGAACTGTACAAGGAAAGGAGTTGCGATCACTATTTGTTTGTGTATTTCTCTAAGCCTAGTGTCTTGCTAGTTGAACTGTATACAGCTAGATGGATTATGGAGGGAATGTTGCCATTCTTTATGCACACGAATGATGTTCAAGTAAGTTCACTGATTTGCATTGGAAGTGAATACACTGCCTTCCTGTTTTGCTGCTCCAGTGGAGTTCATTTAGTGAAAGACATTCCAATTGTTGGTGGACAATTTTCTTTGCAATCATGTGAGCTAATTGATTATAACATTGAAGACATCTTAAATTTGCACTTCAAGGAACCCCCACACATGAGCACTTTTGGGAAACATGCAGCCTTGCTGTCATTTTTCATTACCTCAGTTGATTACTCAGTTACTAACATCAGAAGACAGGTTGTGCTTACTAAATGGCAAGTGTACTGGCTACTCACAGCCCTTCAACAGGGAGAGAATACTACATGGAACTCACATATCATAGTACTTCTTAAGAAGAGCAAGGAGACTTTACAGCTATGCATTTCAGGTTTCCATGATTTTCAACAGCTTTCCTGGGAATTATATCTCATGTATGGTGGTTTTTGGGGCAGCGATCATAAAGGAATTATTTGTCACTTGAGAAATGTTATGAATGGTGGGGTACAAGAGATGCTGAATGTTTACAAAGTGGCAGTGAATTGGCTTTGCGATTCAAAGTCATTGGAGTATCCTCACTATTTTCAGCATGTTGGAGCCAATGAGCGCAATCCAAGTGAATGTTGCTACTGTTTTGATGGAACTTGCAGATTTCTTTTGTGAATTTCTGGCTAATGGAAACTTTGGTGTGCTGTTTTTGCTTGATCATCGGCTTGGGGACAAGCCGAATTTCAAGGGGAACAGAAGGGGATAGGTATGATAAGGAGGTGACAAAGGGATTATAGGGCGTATTGGAGCTGAAGTACATGATGTTCAACGACTAATTCTCAAAATTTTCTGCTCAATTTTGTTTTAACAGATTTTGATTTTGTTAACAGACTTGAGGACAAGTCTGCTTTCAAGGGTGAGGGATTGTAATGACCCAACCTATAGGAGTGACCAATTGGTAATGATTAGATAGTAGAAGGATCTATTTGTAATTTGATATTTGGTAGGGCTATAAAAGCCAAGAAATTGTAATATTAGGAATCAATCAATGAACAATGTTAAACCCTATTTCTCCCAAATGAAGGCTTCTGCCTCTTCTTCTATACTTCTCCCCTTTCTTCTTCTCAACTTCACCTCAATTCTTTCTCTCCTCTAACACTCTTTCGCCTTTACGGCTTATCCTTACTTGCCGGAGAATAGCTCAACTGGTCCAGTCACGACACATCTACGCCAATCACTTTATCTTTGTGAGATTGGTGTGTCTCGCTTAACAGACTGCTAAAGCTGCTGCTGTCAAAATCTGCTTAAAACCTCAAAATCATCATGATAATCCTTGCCCGCACCCTTTCGATAAAATGCTCTAGATAATATATTTGTGAAAAAAAAAACAATCGAGTAGATAGGTAGATGAAGATCAAATTATATGGAGGGATGAGGATTGTGAAATGCGTAATGTGAGGCCCGGAGGAATTAGATAAACACGGATGATGTACGTCGCTAGTCACCTGCTCCTCCACCTCCTCCCCAAAATCCAGACAACCGCCGTCATCGTCCATCAATATTCCCAGGCGCATGAACTATGAAGTCAAGGATGAGTTCTGTATTTCTTCCTCCCATAATCGGTGTTGAGCTTATAGCTAAAGGCCGCGCGCTTTTATAGCGAATAGCTGACATAAAACAAAATACTACTGGGGAAGAGAAGAAAGGGGAAAACAAAGAAGAGAGTAGATTAACCGACATTACAAGCAACGAACAAACTCAGATTAACCAAATTTGGGGTAAGTCGGAATTTTAATAAAAGTATAAATTCTCAGAATACACATTCTGAAGACAATAAAAAACTCAGCTCCATTAAACAGTAAACAAACAAGAATATCTCATAAACTGAGTTTTCAATAAACACAATTGAATTTCCCCCATACCAAACGACCTTTTTTTTATGAGATAGCTCTCGCGGAGATAAGGAGATTGTCGAGATAAAAGAAAGCGTTAAGTGCCCAACCAAGCCTAAATGTTTACTATTCTCTAGCTTAGGAGACATCAGAGGACATGACGAGCCACATAATTGGCCATAGAATTAGTCTCTCTAGTAACCACCAACAATTTGAACATTGGGGTTGTTTCAAGGAATGCCTCGAGTTGTTTCAAGAAACCTTTTCTTCAAGAAAGTCGAAGGTTTACTTTTTGGATCGTAAAACCAGGATGGTGCCCCTAAGTAAATGGGTTGCTAGGTCAAGAAATCTGGAGAGGCCTTCCGAATATAGGGCCCCTTGTTGTAAACCTCGGGAAGGTGAAAAATACCCTTGAGGATTTCCATTTAACATAATTTTCATTATTGTGATTGCAAGCATGAGAGGATTAAGGCTACCTAGTCTTTGTGGAAACCTAAGACATCCGGGAGGGCGAATAGGTAGTCTCATTCCACATGATCATAGGCTTTCTCTATGTCAATTTCTAAAGTCATAAATTGAAGCTTACCCCGAGTGTGTGTATGTATGAATTAACTCACATGAAATTAATATATTATTAGTAATTTCCCAACCAATATCGATCCTCGACGCTCCGTGATTATTTTTGAAATAATTTTGTAGAAGATCATACAAAATCCTATTGGATGCAGCTATGTCATATATATTCTCAATATTTGAGGTTTTGGGGATCAGGGTAATCCAAGTGTGATTTATCTTCTTCTTCGAAAAAGGAGAAAAGGAATACATGCATTTTCCCTTTGGAGGTTTGCTGGCCCTCAAATCACCTTTCAATTTCCACATCCTTAGCGCATTGTTTTTTTATTGTTGTGATGGAGCATTGTTTCTGGCTAATGAATCATTCGACTAATGATTTGCTGGTGACAGCTTCTCTTTTATCTTATTGTCGGTTCAGCTGGATGATAGGTTCTTCCACATTCAGCAGCGCTGTAGACAGGAAAAGTTCTGAGATTTCAAATGAATCGCTCATCATATAGTATCAAAAGAAAAGAAGGAGAGGAAAGCGCTACAGAACAGCGGAGAAAGCAGCAGCTAAACTGACAAGGAAACTGTAGGAGAGGAAGGACGGGGGGATTTCTGTATAAGTTAGAGAACAGGGGGACTTGAGAGTGATGGGAGATTCAAGGGGGAGCTAGGGACGGGGTTGTGTGAGAGGAGGGAAGAAACAAAGGGGGGAGAGGTGGGAAGCAAGACTAAGGGGAGGTTACGGAGAGTTTTTTGGCTGAACGGACGAGGTTGATGGATGGGGCTAACGGCGGCAAAACACCAAGAGACCGGTCACAACCAAACGCAAAGGACACTCAGGCTCCACACGGGGGAGAAACGACTTTAGGACAAAGAAAGCATGACTCTAGAAAACAGAGAGAAAATACGCTCAAGATGCGAGAGCTATGTCAAAAGTAGTTATGAAACATAATTTCATACCCAAATATGCACCATATTATGGTTTTGTGAAATTTTACAACCAATAATGTTGTTAGTAACGACATCAATGATTTTTAGTCACATTAGACATGTCGTATTTTTAAGTATAATATTTGTAATATGCGATATTTATGAATTATTACTTACATTAAAAAAATGAGAAATATTATAACATAAAATAAAACATAAATCGTAAGTAAGACTAAATATTAAAAAATAATAAGTGACATTAAATAGCAATATTTATAGGTACTAGTAAGATCTTTCGGGTAAACAAGTGTACCCTAAACCCGACCCTAACCCACCCAATAAATTTTTGGGTTTTCGAGTTTGGGTGCCAAAATAGAAAATTGAACCCTAAACATTCGGGCAGGTTCTGGTCGTGTCCAAAAATACCAGGTCTAGGTTTAAGGTAAAAAATTATTAATTTGTAAAAAATACAAACTAAAACAAAGTTGAATAGAATTGAATATGATTTAGAATTTAAGAATGATGTCACGAACGGACCAAGACAATTAGATTAGTTTTGGTTCGAATAAAAATAAGGCAAATTGGTGAGGTTTTGTATTACCATTCAGACCAATAAAAGTGTATAACCAGATAGAACCGTGATTGAACCTTATAATCCTTGAACCTTTTTAATCTTTTTTTATGATCGGCCTAATCGAGATACATTGGTTTAGAGTGTAGAGTTTAAAGGTTACCATTTATAGTTTAGGTTTGAAAATACTAGTAAATATGATGAGTTACATATGTTTATTGATCATATACTAATTATTAGTTTATTATTTGATTCCTTTATTAAATGTTTCTTTATACATGATGACAATCATATGATAAATATATGATACAACTTTTTTTTTAATATATAATATAATAAGTTAAAATATCACATTTCAATTAGAACTTTCATACAAGTTTAGTAAAAATTTATGTATTTAATAAAGTTAATTGGGTTAGTCGGATCAGACGAACATGTTTTGAGTTAGTCGGATTGTAGGTTATTGACTTTTTGTTCAATCAAGTTACTGGTCGAACTGAACTTACCAAATAAGTTCATCGAATCGGGCCAGCATTTTGCCAGCATTACTTATACCAACACACAAACTTTCACCGGAAAAAACGCACAAGTTTGACAATGGAATAAATCCTTTTGAGTGCATGGAAAGGGTTTTAATATAACTTGAACCGACCGGGCAATAAAACATGCATTAGTCGAGTGGGTAGGATTCTCGGTTAGAAGAGGAAATTTCGGTCTCCTATAAAAAGAGAATGATAGTGATAGTGTGCATTAATTATACATTAAATAGTTTAATATTAATTTCCGGCGACAGACAGAAGATCTCCGTGGAAATCATAATTAATTATGTATGATGCTGATGCTGATGCTGATGCTGCTCAGTTTTACCGAAATAGTATATAATAATAATATTATATTTATATCCAAGGAAGGAAAGGAAGGAGGAGGCGTTATTTTATTATTTATTTATGGACCGAATATGAAGGAAAGAAACCATTTTCCGCAGAGTTAAAATTAATTCATTATAGTTAGTTAGTTAGTTAGTAATGGGAGGAAGAGGAGGAGCAGGAGGAAAAGCCAGGAGGCTTCCAATGGAGAAACGAGTTGATTCTGTGAAGAGATCTACTACATTCTCAAAGAGGCGTCATGGATTGTTCAACAAGGTGTTGGAGCTCTTTTCGTTTTGTGGCTCTGCTGAGGTTGCAGTATTCGTCTCTTTCCCTAGCAACAACCGTAGGTTTGAATCTCTTGCTCACCCTTCAGTCGACTTCCTTCTTGATGGCTGTCTATCTCCTTATCACGACCAACATCAAAACACTAATAAGCTTGGTTTGTCTATCTGCAACAAAATCAATCAACTTAAGAAATCAAATCAAAACAGCTGTTGCTGGAACGACTTCACCAGACAAGTTGACAAGCTTGTTGAGGATAGACGATTGGATGAATTGAAGGCAGTTGTTGATTTGCTTAGGAATACTAAAGCCAAAGCTATTTCCAAGTTGGAATTAGCTTCTTCTCCAGTTACCATGGTACCAATTCATCACAAACAGGATGATGCTCCATTCAATTGCTCAACCATTACCAACAATTCTTCTTCTACTTATGATGATTATGACATGCTAGGGAGCACTGCTGCCGAGGATTGGACTTGTAAGATGGATATATAGTTCAATTTCTCATCTTCATCAATATTTATTACTTTATTTTAGTTAGTTAGTTAGTAGATGCTACGTACGTTGCTTGCCAGTATGTATGGTTCTCTAACTATGAATATTATTATAATAATAATACGTAGATTCTGGGTATAGTATCACTGTATCAGTATGTATGCATATGTGTACACTTAAGTAATGAAAACAAACCGTATAAACTGTAAGCTAAGCCTTGTCCTGGACTCTGAAATTTGAATAAACTTTCTTCAGCACAGTCAATCCTGAAAGCATCATTTGCCCATGAAAGCTGCAATCCTAGCAGCCAGTGAATCGTAATCCGGCAGGTTAGGATGGACATGTCCACACACTTTGGACTCTGCTGATAGAGATCTACCATGCCACCTTCCTGTTCCACCATTTGAACTAGTACTAGCACTACTAGTTGCATTCTTGCCAAAAGGTGGTGCTGATCCTGGGGCTCCACCATCCTCCATTCCTCCTTCCTTACCAGTACTCTCATCTCTTGATCTCCATGACAGAGGCTTCAGCTTACTTATCGTATTGTGTCTTTCATAATAATGTCCTCTCTTCTTGCTTTGCTGCATCTCTTCATCATCCTCCTCCTCTTCTTCATCATCAGATGCTTTCCATATGCCTGCCTTTCTACTCCTTCCTAAAACCATCCCACTACCTCCATCAAGACTGCCAAAATATGGAGGTGACTTCAAATTCAATGGAGTTTCCACACTGCCTCCTGCATTCTGCTCACCTACTGATTTCATCATCTGTTGCCTTCTTCTCACCGATCTTGGTGTAGGCTTTGATTCACTACCAGCTGATTCAGCACCGTCGTCCTGCTGCTTCTCTAGCCTTGTTCTCACGTACGGTGGAGGTAGAAACCTGTAGGGGATCTTGCTCTTGTCCTCTGAAATCCTACTACTAGTACTGGTAGTGGTACCCATTGAGCTTGAACTAGGTTGTGAACTATCACGATCGAAGCTCTCATTCCCGCTACTGTTGCTGCTGCTGCTACTCACATGTGATGCAACTCCTGCTTCACTTGTCCCCATGAAGTTCTCAGCTGATGTACCATGGTCGAGGCTGTCCCTTTTACCATCCCCCTCATGTTTATACTTGAACTTGAGAGAAGCAGCAGCAGCATCATCTTTGGTCTTCATTGTTTTATGGCCACCTTCTTCAGATGATTGTTAGATCCCACATGTCTGCAGATCAGGTTCTGCAAATGGAACGGATGATAATTTAAGTACAACTATGCAAGCAAATAAGGGTTCCAATATATGCCAAGTAGGTACCTGCTCTAACAAGTTGGGATCCCAGTTGATGGAAAACTCTTGAGCCACGTCAACAAGTAGCAGAAGCTTCATCTCCTTTGTTGCAGGCCTTGGATTCAGTAACTCACTAAACTGCATGCATCATTGTATTAGCCATTCATTTACAGTAACACTTGAAAATGTTAAAAAGAGTCAGAATTGAGAGGGTAGAACGAAAGACCTGTTTGTTAATGAACAATTCAAGACAATCCCCATATCTATGAGTGAAAATAGATCGAATGTCACGTAATTCAGGGAACTCAGCCAATCTTGCTGCAGCATACATGAGAGATTGTATGGCTTCTCTGCATTCCTTGGGGCATTCCCTTTACCCCAGGGAACAAAAAAAAGATCAAGATAACAACATGGGAACAAGCACATATTTACAAAGTTGAAGTTAGGAAAACAAACTAGACTAGACATACTTTTGTTTGTCCAAAACCTTGAGATTAGCTGAGATGCAGTCGCAAAAATCTTCCACATACTTGTAAGCAGCAATCAAGTTTTGCTCAAGTATCAGCCCTTCAGCCTGCATGTCAAAGTTCAAATCAAACAACTCCTAACATCATCTGTCTGTGACAGGAGGAAAACCTGAAGTGACAGGCCTGAGAAGGAAAGAATAAGTGTACCCTTCCATAAGCATTGGAATCAAAGCCAGTCCTAAGAAGGTCTGCGATATCATTCTTAAGGTATTTGGCCACAGCATTCTTCTTCTTCCTCGACGCTTCCACCCTCGTCTTCGTTATCTTTATCAATGACTTGCTGCAATTATATTACTTACAATTTCATCTTCTTTTACATACAAAAAAAAAAAAAAAAAGAAACACATGTACACTAACCATTTTGTGTAGAATTTCGATCTGGTGAAGCTATCAAACATCTTCCTTATCTGCAGACCCCGTGCCAACATTAAGAAAACGGGATCTGCAGATCACAGAAAAAGGGTACTGGGTGCTTTCCTTACTTTTTAGTCTTAATGATCTCTCCTTTCTTCTTCTTCTTCTTTTGTTCCTCTTTCTGGGTTTGCTCGGAACAGAGCAAGGTTCTGCGTATATATAATAAACACGAAACGAGAATCTGTATACATGAAGTAAAGCCCACCAAAGAGAATCTGTGTTTAACAAACCCAAAAATCTAAGAAAACGGAAAGACAAAGATTCAGAACAGAAGAACTAAACTGCAGGGGTGGAAACTGTGTAAAGGGATAGAAGAAGGAAATCAAAGAATGACAAAGCTGTCAATTGAAACAGAACAAGGAAAGCTGGAAAAATCTGACAATGGATGCAGAAAGGTAACAAAATGAAGAAACTAACCCCAAACGGAGTAACAGAATCGAGCAGCTGAGTCTGGAAAAAGGAAAAGAAGCACAAAGTCCAGCCGGAGAATCGGCGGAAGCTCAGCAGACACCAATCTTTTTACTTTGATTATTATTTATTATTACTACTATATCTTAACCTTATAATTACAATTTAGAAAATTAGATTCATCCAAACAAAAAATTGGCGCGCGCTTCTTGTTTTCCCGTATTTTTATTCCTGCAAGCAAGACCTGGAATGGAAGGGTCCCAAACCTGACAGATTTACTTTGGGTCCTCAATTGACGGTATGGTACACGGAATTTTACTTTTTAGTCACCGTGCGGCCGAAGACTGAGGGGTATTTTAGTAATAAGGGCCAATTTATGCCTTGTCAATGAACCGTTGAAAACCCTACGACCTTTGGGTTTCTTTAACTATACATTTTTAATCAATGCCTTTCTTTTATTCACAACCAGCTTCAAAAGCTCAAACAAGTCATACAAAATATGATGGAATAACATAAGATCGAAAACAGAAGCAAAATGAATACTATTAAACAAACTATGTCCTAGGTCAGCTATAAAGTCAGTTGTCTGGTTACCTTAGCGGCGGATCAATGATGAATCAGGACACTGGACCGCATTTGAAAAAAAACTTCGATAATAAAGATAAAATTATAATATAACTATAGATTTTATTAAAGTATCGATTGTACACGGCAATTTTTTACTTAAGCCATCAGTCATCAATAATGAAGTCTTCATCTATATCATTAGCATACTCTCTCTCAAAGAAAATAGTCAACCAATCAGTAAAAAATTCATCGGACATTTTGCTACGTAAACCAGTCTTCACATATTTCATTGCTAAAAAAGTTCTCTCAGTGGTAGCTATTGAAACGGGCAAAGTTAACACTAGACGAATCAACCTAGTTATCATTCTATAATGTGCGTCCATCCTTGTTTCCACCAGCTTTTCTAATTATTTTGCAAGAGAAGGAACCTCATGTTCTTGACTATGAACCACATAAACGCCATAAAATCGTAATTCATTTCTCAAAGCATGCATCTCATAGCCTTCAAAATCTTGAATAAAACTCTTCTGCAAGCTTGTAAATATCATCATCATTAAAAGATTTAAAAGAATTTCTTTTCTGGGATTTAATGTTCCACTTAATTGAAGTTATCCAACTGAAGACTAGACGAGTTTTTTTAGGATTTACAATTTAAGTTAGAATCAATTTTAAAAATATTCTGCGCGAATTCAGATTAACATTGTGTCGAACACTTAGAATGGTTGCTCTGGACCCAAAAGAGGGCTGGCCCGGGGCTCGGGGGAGGCCCCCTAGATCCGCCACTAGGTTGCCTTATCGATATATATGCTTAACTTTGATAATCAAGTCTCAATCTAACATCTCACAAATATTGGAGAACTTAGAAGTGCATTAGTTTATCACCCTCCCCTAGAAAAAGCTAAATGTAACGAGTAAGTGTACCACCTAAGGCTAGGAATCGGTCGGTTCGGTAAAAAACTGATGAAAATTGGTTAACCCGCCCCTAAAAATGCTTTGACCAATTAGCCGACCGATTTTTTATGTTGGTTTTTTGGCCGAATTCGGTCAAACTGAAATTTGACCGAACCGATTTCTGCCCACTTGGTCGACTGAAAAGTTGACCGAACTGATTTTGACCGACTGACCGAAATATCAAATTGATCAATTTTGACCGACTGACCGAAATATCGAAATTGATAAATTTTGACCGATTGACCGAAATTCGACCTGTTTTGACCGAATATACTAAACTCGACCAATTTTTTACTAATATTATGTGAAAAAATTTGCAACATAACCACTGTTTCGGGAGCTTTCCCAGCTGCATGATTGCAGTCCCTCCTTAGTCCTTACCTGAAAATACATACATAATACCAAACAATATCCATCAAGTGTTCAATAGAAGTACCATCAATCTGGAGTAGTAGTAGACTAGTAGTCTCTGGTCTCTACAACACATAATAACGACAAAGTAGCACACATGACACAAGTCACACAACACACAAACTTACGCTCTAAGTCCAAACACAATATAACAATGTTCAAACTTCAAAGATCAAACACCATATTAAAGGCTCCATCGTCGTCCTCCGCCTCGTCCATGCAAGGCTCGCTCTCATAATCCTCCTCCTCCTCGCCAGTCTCACTCTCATTGTCATCCTCATCCGCAGCTTGAAGGACTGTTGGAAGTTTTGAACCGCCACCAGTAGGTGTAGTTGGTTTGATAAACTGATTACGATACAAGAAACTAGAAAACATGAATATGATCAAAGGCAAGCAGACCCAAGGCAAACGATTCAATCGGAGGCAAGCGAAAACCACATCTGACAAAGGAAATATAATCAAAGAGGCAAGCAGACTGAAGAAGCATATCTTTCCATGTTGTCTCTGCTCGGTTACGCTATAGAGGTCAGATAAGATGACTTTTGCTGAATGAATCAAAGGACAAGCATACGGTTGATGAATCTGAATGCAATCAAAACAGTCAGCCAGCTATAGCCAAAGCATGTTTCTTTACCATAGAATGCAGTCTCAAACCCAGAAACATCTGGCTCTATCCTGCTTTACATCAATGCTAAAGAGTAAACTAACATTAAAGCTAGAATCTAACCTAGCAAGCCCTAGCCATGGCTGCAACTTAAACAGTCAGCCATATCCAAATCATGATATTACTGTAAGGTGGACTTACTGAAGGCATTCGATAATGTTGATTTGAAGTACTTGTTACATGTTCTACATAACATGAATTTTCGATACGTGTACCACTACGATAGACAATATGGCCGACGATACATGCGCCACGCCGTGGACACGCCCGAGAGAAACCGTGGACCAGAAGCCAGGAGAAAAGCTTCAAGACTAAGGTGGCAGCGTTCGTGAAAGCATGGAGCTTGGGTGAGCACGAGGAAGAGGACCACCGGATGATACAGACTGGATGCATGGTGTTGGATAGGTTCATGCCGAGTACCGCGCCGACTGGTGCCAAGGGCGGTACTGAACCGAGGTCGGATCACGGACTGCCACTGCTGATACGCGCCATTACCGAACTGGAGACCAAGACAGGTGTAGCGCCACATCCAAGTACTGACGATGAGTAGGCCATGAACATATGGCCAAGTGGCACTACAACATAACCTAGCTACAGAGGCAGATTCATAGAGGCACATAGAATATTTGCCTCTAAACATACTTTTAAAGAACAAATACTATATGTGCCTCTATAGATGCAAATATCTGCCTCTAATTGTATTTTATTTATTTATTTTAATATTAATAAATAATTTTTATAGTTTTAGAGGCAGATAATTTATAATTGCCTCTATAAGTCATACGATTACATCTTTTAGAGGCAGATAATTTATAACTGCCTCTATAAGTTATATGAAAAACTCTTTTAGAGACAGATAATTTATAACTACCTCTATAAGTTTTTTGTCTTATACAAAAAAACTCTTTTTGAGACAGATAATTTAGAACTGCCTCTATAGGTTAGATGAAAAACTCTTTTAGAGACACATAATTTATAACTGCCTCTATAGGTTGTATGATTAGCTTAGAGGCAGATAATTGATCTATCTTTATATGTTGAATGATTAAAATTTGTAAAGGTGTCCTTTTACAAATGACACCTTATGCATGTCGCCGTTGGTGGGTGATAGCCATCCGATTTGGCTAGATGAGACTTTGTTGGAGTGTTGTTTGATTTCTCATGAGAGTCGATGCATAAGATTTCGATTACTTTAAAAGAAAATTGTAAAGGTAGATAACTTGTAAACTTTGTACTATTTTGTGTAGATAAATGTTAGATACTATATAATTAATTATATATAATAACTGTAACGATTGTCTTTTCTAATGATGAGTAAGAAAAAAATTCATTTTTTTCAATTTTCATTTGTTTTTCTTTGCATAGTTTCTCCATATCATTGAGTTTTAGAGTTCATATCTAAAAACTACGCAAAAAATATCAGTTAGTACTCTTGAGCCAAGTGGTAAGAACTAAGAACTTAGCACATTTCCTTAACCACCCGGGTTCAAACCTCGTAAATAGCAAAAGAGTAGAAAATAATATATGCAAATAGTGGAAGAGTCCAATAAAGGAAATATCCTGGTAGGAGTAAATTCTTTTTAAAAGCATATATATATGCCTCTAAAAAATTTTTCCAGAACAAAAATAAGTGCCTCTAAAAGGTGGCTAAGATGACAGATAAGTAGCTGTTTAAAGACGTAATTACCAACAATTATATTGCCACTAATTCTTCCATTAGTGGCAGATAATATGTGCCACAGAATTTGCCTCAAAAGACCTTTAGTGACAGGAGCGTTGGTGGCACTTAAGCTATCTGCCTCTAAAACTCTATAGAGGCAGAAAAATGACTTTTAGAGGCAGATATGGTGTGCCTCCGTAGCCAAGTTTTGTTGTAGTGTGGAGTTGAGCCAAGGAAGAAGGTCGAAGCGATACGCAGAGAGGATGGATCGAAGGAAGCCGTACCGTAGGACCGGACAGCGGAGCGATATACAAAATCCACGCCACAGTCAGATTCCCGCGAATCCCCCGCACCACGGATTACCCATAAGATCGGGGGAATCCGACCGCTATAAGGATTTACGACTCGCAAGGATTCTGAAGCGCGCCGTGACCTCAGTTTCAAGTCCTTTTTGGAGTAGGAAAACCGGGAAATACATAGTCCTTACCGGAATAGGAATATTTTACCCGGTTTAGGGTTTTATGACTATTTTTAGTAGTTTCCTTGTTAGGATTGGAATTTTCTTCATTTTTAGATAGTTTTTCAGAGTTGTTTAATATTTTAAAGTTAGAACAGAACAAGGAATCAGAGAGCCTTTTGGCCGACCCTTATCCTATAAATAGGAGCCTTTTGTACTACGGTTGAAGGCAGACTTTGATTAATAAATTTTGATTTATAACTTCTATTTTTTTCCTTCAAACTTTTGCTCGTTGTTGCTTAGCTTAAGGTTGGTTTATCGCGACTCAAGTTTCCCCCCTTAATTGCTGGTATCGTTCGATTCTTGATACTTAGGGTTCTTAGCTCATTATGGCTAGTGGGTCCAAGTCCTTTTCATCCCAGTTTTCAGAGATTGATTCGATTGTTTTGTTACTGAGCATATTGGTATAGGGCCGTCGCTCACGGTTGCGGATCGGTTCATATCAATTTCTCTACTCCTTACATATACACCCGCCAAAAATCACCATGGTTGAACCCATTGGTTAGACCGAGAATCAGGTGTCACAGTTAAAATACAAATATGTAATCTGCAAATACTATTAAATCACAATTAAAAAGAATGTAAAATGACAGTAAGTGGAAGCTTCCATAATTCAAACCAAATCCAATTACGATCTCAAATCTAAAATACATTAGGGTCGTTTGGTTGCATGATATCTATATATCATGATATGTGAAATATATTGATATGTTAGTATATTGATATTGGTAAAAGTGATTGTTTGATATCACTATTTGTGTAGTGATAATTAAGGCTATGTTCACTAACAATTATCTAAAATTATAAAATTGAGAGAATTTTATAATTTTAGATAATTGGAATTTGGAATTGTAAATTTTGTTTACTAGTTATTATGTAATATTTCAAATTATTAAATTGAAAATTTATAATTATGTTCATTAGTCAAATTGATGACTAATTATGCATACTTCTAGAATTCTAGTGAATCGCATATAACACTCGTTTAAACTCGATTAATTACTAGCATTGCAAGCCCTCCACATTGATCTGCAATAGCATCTTGCACCTGTGTCGAAGACGTATTGAATTCTGTATGTGACACTGATTCACCCGTTTCACCTTGGACATCACACTCTTCAATTCAGCAAATAATGGTACAATGAGTGAGGAAAAAAAGAACACAATAGTATTGAAAAAAACACAAAGCAACTGGTAGCTTCCATTGTAAGTCACAAATGTACAAATACTCTTCTTATTTTAACATGTGGGCTTCCAACATAACTAACGAATGTAATAATGCTCATTATTTGTTTGCTGGAAAGGCCAATGTGGATGAGTACCTTGATTGGGAGGAGCATGGAGGACTTCCTCGAATGCCATAACTATTCCGACAGGAAACAGGTAGTTGTTGCCACCTTAGAGTTTACTGATTACGCTGCCCTTTGGTGGAGACAATTCAGGAAACTGGTCCAAAGAGATGAGGAGGATCCAATCAGGACATAGAGGGAGCCGAAGAGGAAGATGAGGCGAAGGTTCGTACCGGCTGCCTATGCACGAGACTTATATACCAAGCTTCAAACCTTGACGCAAGGTAACATGGCGGTAGAAGAGTACCATAAGGAGATCGAGATGTTGGTGACTAGGCTTGATCTAAACGAGGATGAAGAATCACGAGCAGCCAGGTTCACAAACGGTTACAACAGGAGATATTACACCAAGTCAACATGATCAACTATGTTGATTATGATGACCTAGTGGCCTTTGCCATTAGCGTACAAAGGGAGTTGAAGAATGGTTGGGAAGAAACCTACAACCACGCCGACTGCCAGCCCCTAGAGAGGAGCCTCAGGGTTGGAAATACACTGTGGAGTCCCGGAGCCAACATGAGTACCAGGTCGTGCCCGGCCCTAACACACGAGGACTGACGCCACGGGTAAACCCTAGTTCTACTAATCCTACTGCTCAAAATTCTAATCCACAACATAGTGGCATTGTGTGCTTTAAATGCCAAGAGAGAGGACACGTTGCCAGTGACTGGCCAAATCAGAGAGCTATGGTGCTCAGAGAAGGAGAGTAGTGACGACGACGAAGAGAGCCGACTGAAGTTGAGATGGACACAGGATCAGAAGAAGAAGAGGAAGCCGTCCTTGAGGGCTTGGAGCAATTCACAGCAATGTACATCCGTACATTAATCCCTGAGTCAGAAGGGTGCCACGGTCACCCAGGCCGAGGCAGCCAACGTGACCACGCTGGCCACACCGACCGATATGATCACCACGGCCACAGTAAGCACCACAGACGTCCTTTCCAAAAATGCCACCGTACTGGTGAACCTAAGATCGTTGTTCGGGTTCAAACAAATAAACTAACAAAGCTAACAAAAGCTAGGGTAGATCGTATTCCAAGGGTCTTCTAAGATTGACTACTTCAAAACTGGCAAAATACTCGAATGCAGACAAGTTGTGCGTGGTGTGAGTTCCACGACTTCTAATTCTAAGAAATGCAGAGAAATTAAAACAAATTAAACTAAAGCAGATTGGAAATTAGGGTTTGAAAACAGAGATGACAAACGAACTTAGACTTTGAATCCCCCTTCGTTCCCCAGAGCATTGACAATCAACAGATCAGCGGATTTCGATTCTCATTCAATCAATTACTAAGACACCACCATAACTCCTTACCCTTAGGTTTAAGACCGGCGAACGTTCGCTCTATCCGTTCTAGCTACCAAGATTAATTAGTCGCCCGGGTACGGTCGCCTCTCGCAACGACTTAACTTAACTGGTGGTATTACTAATGAATTATGAGTTACTCTTGCAATGGATTAACCCTAACCGGTTCCTACGAAAGGCACGCTCCAATTATAAGGTTAATTGTTCAATTTAATGTTCTAAAGTAAGGCGAGCGTTCGCTTCTATCCTTAGCTTAACAAGAATCTAATCTAGGTGATCAATCCAGACAAGAAACATGAACAAAGAAGAACAAATCAAACATGAATGAGAAACTGATTGAATTTCGAATCTAATCACCGCCGATCCGTGACCGCTTTAAAGCCCTGGTCACTTAGGGTTCATCTAGTCTAAGCTCTAACGAGTTTAGCTACTCATGTTTATCACAAAAGAATCAAAGACAAAGAAGGAGTTCATCATTCAGAGGAAGAACAGAAAAGAATCTGAAAAACCTAATTTAGACGACTCCGACAGACTCCGATCTTCGGTAAAATACACTCCTAGCTCCGGTTCTCCGAGATGAAAGGGATGGCGTCACGATCTCTTTCCGGCTCTTCGAACTCTAACTCTTCGCTCCAGAACTCCAGAAAATTCTTAGGATTCTGATTTCGAAAAGTATATTATGATGTAAATTATGTTCTCCTCTTTTGGCGCCGCGGTTAAGTATTTATACTTAACCCTAATCAGCCGGATTTCTTCTATTATTTTCGCCGAAAAATATGAAGGATTTTCGGCGAAAATTCCTTTGCAAATGAAGGGTCCGCCGGCTGATTCTCCTGAACTTCTTTCTCGGTTCGAAAACTTAATCCTTTCACCGAAAATTCCTTCAGCTGCCAATAGCCGATTTGTGAACATATTTTCGCCGAAAATACAAGGGTATTTTCGGTGAAAATTCCTTTGTAATCCGGGCAGGAATTTTCTTGAACTTGATTGCCTCCTTTGATCGATTCCGGTTCAGTTCCTCGATGTTCCAATGCCTTAGACACGTCCTTGGTTAGTTATTCGACGGCAAAAACCTGTGCTAACATAAAAACACTAGAAAACCATCAAATAGACCCGAAACGGGCCAAGGTAACACAAATGGCACGAGATAGGGCAATCGATTGAATATTCGTTATTCTACCCTAAAAACCATGTCGTAAGCAAAGAAATGTCGCTTAAATGAGGCTGATAATCACGTCAAATCGAGTGTCATCAAATACCCCACACTTAAGGTTTTGCTTGTCTCAAGCAAACTGAATAGAAACGCTCATGTTCACAAATGATAAGATCGATTAAATTGGAGCTCAATCAAACACAATGAATTATTAGACAGATCGATCCTAGAACAAGAAACCTAACATGCATACAGATCAGCCAAACTACCTGGTCTCACTAATAAACTGCACACGACAAGTAATTAGCAACCAATTATGCACGAATTTGACCTGACCGACCAGACTCCTCACACAGGATATGTATAGTACAATGGGAACTCTCACTCTCTGTGTCTAAGGACGTGTTTCTCTCTCAATCATTTTATGTTACCGAATTCTGTCATAGGTTTGCATTTCGACCACATCTCCACCACTGTGACAACACGAGTATCTAGTCAAGAAGGACTTCCCTGCTAGGACCGTAATGAATTCTACACTACTCGGGTTTATATGAGATGGATGATGGGAATGTATGATGATGGCTTTGTGCGGTGTAGCTTTCGACTAACTTCCCTCGAATCTAATCTATGGCTTCCTACCGTCTAACCAAACACGGGTGGAATAATGAACGCTCGTCCTATGATACCCTCAAGCAACCTAGCACTTATTCTTTTTCTTTACACGATTTTTTTTCTTTTCTTTTGAACTTTTTCTTTTGACTTCGTTCTTCCATTTGTAGGGAGAAGAACGTTTTATTGAACTAGAAACTTTGAAACTTTTCTTTTTTTTTTTCTTTTCTTCACTTTTTTTCGAAATTTCCCTTTCTTTTCTTACTTTACTTTTTCTTTTTTTTTTGTGCCGATTTTCTTCTTTTAGTTGCTAGAGGGGTTTACACGTCTGGACATATTAGCTAAGACCACCTGTTTAATGGCTATAGGCAGGTTACCACAAACCGACTTCCGGTAGGTCAATCTAGAACTACAACCACAGGGGATCAACGGGGAATGAAAGAAATGGGAAATGGTTGTAATGTATTATCGAACCGAAAGAACAGGCCAAGCTCAAGGGTCTAAACCTAGTGGATTTTATCGTTTGGTAGGCTATCTGGCTTAGTAGCTGAATCTAGGTGCCCCTATCCTTCTAGAACTCGTGTCATCGTGCGGTCTCGAGTAGGTCTCATGCAAATTCTAACTCATTCAAGCAAACAGAAAACCACTCAGAAATAATTAAAATTGCAAGTTACGTGCAATGGATCAAAAGCTCACAGTTGGTTTGCTAGTCGGATTCGGTCATTTTCATGCAGTCAAGGCTACAAACTACAAGTGTGATTTAAAAATTCTATTCCGACCAGGCAATTTAGCATCAAAGTATACAAGTTGGTTCTCAAGTTCTAGGTTAAGCAGTCTAAGCATCATTATGAAGGTTTGAACAACAACTTAACATCAAAAATCAAGAACTGAGCATTCTAATGCTAGAGAGACTGAAATGGAATCACGAGGCACACAAAAACACAATTCAAGGGCAATCAAGTTCATGCAAGGTTCTCTAGCATCCTACCCCACACTTAAATCGGACTGTGTCCTCACAGGACTAATTCTAGAGTTCAGAGTGAAGTAAAGAACCCGGACCGAGATGATTGGTGTAGGGGATGAGCACGGGTCCTCGGAGCGGAGGGAATCTACCCAAGCGAAGCAAAGGGAATCTACCGATTGCCTGCAAAACAAAAACAAATGAAACATAAAAAGGAAACCGGGACAAGTGCCCCGGATCCACACAGAAAAAAAGTTGGATCGAAATCCGAAAAGAATAAATAAAAAGAAAGGACAAGGAAAAGGACACCACCTGATCATGGCTGGTCAGGGGTGTCGGGGGTGGAAAGTGGAGGTGCTCGCCGAGCTGACGTTGCCACGCCAGCTGTGCCTCATACCGCCTGTCGGCGCGGCGCATATGCTGCTGCATAATAGTCCATCTCGCATCTTGAGTGGCGTTGTCAGTGATACGCCACTCCTGCAGTCGCTCATACAACTCAACAATGTCTGCGGGGTGCGGTCGGTGCTGATGGTGAGGCGTCTGGTATGGATCGGGAATGTGCGGCGGCGACTGGTGAGCATACCCTGCCTGGTGATGTGGCGAGGGTATATAGTCTTGGAATTCTGGCGGCGGCTGGGGCTGCTGCTGCTCAGTATCATCTTCTTCCTCCGACTCGACCACAGGCTGGAGTGGAGGATCTGCTGCTACATGGGGACTGAGGTCCAACTCTAAGTCGTATTCGACTGCCAAATCTCCTCCAACGGTCCTAACTTGGCGTCGTGGAATGTGCGGGCTATATTCATGGCTGATGCCGAAGGAGATGATGAGCTGACCTATGAAGTTACCCCCCAGGAGTCTGCGAGGTGGCGTCCGCCTCCTGGTCTTCTGGCGGAAGATGCGTGCCAGCACCCAGCCGGGGTGGAGAGGGTAGCTCTCTCGGATGGCTCGAAGAAGCATAAACTCCTCCTTGAGGATATGGTGGCGATCCTTGTCCGGAACATACAAAAGCGATCTACGCCAAACCATATGAATAAATTTAAAGAGTGGGTGAGAGAGGGACTTAACTGAGCCGTGGCCCGTGAGGCGATCACCAGGCACTCCAGTCATGTGGCTCCAGAGCGCGTGGTACTCCTCGTCGTCATCATCGTCGCCCCAGCCTAGGTGATGATCGTGATAATGCTCGTAGGGGATGCCAAGATGAGCAGCAAACTCATCGTAGGTGAGCTGCATGTACACCCCACCAAGATAGAAGGTCACAACCTTCTGGCGCTGCTTCCTCTTGTGCTCATCCAGATCAAAGGTTGCCCAGAACTCCTGGAGAGCAATGTCTAGGAAATCGGCAGCTATGGTGGTCAGCTCTAGGAGGCCGGCCGGTGCTAGGGCGTCATCCACATTCCGGTGGTAGTCCTCATCGTGCTCGGAGAGGGACTCCATGGAAAGAGGGCGCACGTCAGCTCCACGAATGTGCTGGATCTTCTGGAAGCACTCGAAGTAGAAGTCAGGTAGACGAGCTAGAGTGCGATGGTATCCAGCCCGGCGAGGTAGTGCGGGTGGAGGGCCCAGAACGGCGGGTGTGACGGGAGCGGCAGCTCCGGAGCTCGAGGCGCCATCAAGTCGCGCCTTAGTCCTGCGCTCATAAGTGGTGTTCCTAAAACCAGAATGAAACCAGATTAGTCAAACTTAAACCCTACCCCACACTTAGTAGAAAAAAACTCAACTTCTCAAAGAAATGAGGGAAACCGAGTGGGGGTAAGCAAAGCCGATTAACCGTAATCATAGATAATAAAATACATGCTTAGGAACAGCCAGAATCGGATAAGCACAATCAGAGTTCAAAGAGTCAAACCGACATTCAGAAAGTCAACATTATAGCAAAGTGGACCCTAATCATGGCAAGACTATCACAAAGCGGAGAATGACGGCATAATATGATCTCAGATGGCAAACACAATGATATGAACGAGAATGAGCACATCAGGCAGCCAAATGATCACAACAATTCAAAGTCAAACCGACATTTTCTCAAAAGGCAACATCACAAAGAATCAATCCTATGCATAGCAACACATGATCAAATGATATGAAAATTAAGCACGAAACTCCCTAAACATGCCAGAATAGTTCAACAAGTTCAGCTAACCTAGTTCACACGAAATCAGTCGGCACGCAAATCGAGGCAAACCAAAAAGTCAACCGAAAGTCAACCCCGACGAAATTCAGCAATCCATATGTCAAAATATTCGTATTGAAAAGTTCTACAACTTACCTTGAAGCCATGGATGCTAAAAACGAACGGTTTGGGAGAAATCGGTGAAAAATCGAAGATTCTAGGGTTTGGGAGAACTAGAGCTGTAGAGCTCCGATTCGACTGTTCTAGGGCTCAAAACGATCAGAAAAGAGAGGGGAGTTGAGCGGCGGCGGCGGAAAATGGCGGCTGCGGCGAGAAATAGTGGTGGCGGTTGGCGATTATTTTGAAAAACAAAGGGGAGGGTTATTTTTCGGGTTTGGAACGAAAATGGCAAGTGGAGAGAGAGGGTCTGAAGTCCGGATTTTTAAGTGGAGGATTGGGTGGTTTTCAAAAGGATTTTCGGCGAAAATAAAAGGGTGTTTTCGCGGTAAACAAACGTTCAAATGCACTGCCGTTTTCAAAGAGATTTTCGCCGAAAACACTCAACTTTTCGAACCGAAAATATGAAACAGGAGACCGGGTTCAAAAATTCAAAAGGCGATTTCACCGAAAATAGGGGTGATTTCGCCGAAAATTTTGAACTACTCGGGTGAAAATATTTTCGCAAATCCGGCCAACTTCAGAAAATCACAGTTAAATCCACAAAAATCGGAACGACCTCAATCAACTTGCGACTGACACTACGACACGCAGTCTACATACGAAAAATAAGAAAACAAACAAACTGACACTTTTGGCTCCCCCGAACCGACTCTAAAACACTAAGGTTGACACAAATCAAAAACGGACTCCAGCCGTGGGTTGCCTCCGACGAAGCGCTCTTTTATTAACGTCCTTGAGCTGGACGATACCTGGACGGTATTAGGAGACATCCCAACTCAGATTCTCCTTAACGCTCGCGTCGGAGTTCATGAAGTACAGCTTCGGGACTTCTCCGGTAAGCGTGAATCTCTTCCCGTTCGCATGCAAGAGCTTGGTACGTCCATCGGGAAAATGATCAATGATCTTGGGAACAGTCCGAACAGCTCTCTGGAGAGGTCATCCTTCTGAAGTGTTACGATGGAAGGAATGAGGACTGTTGGCTTCGTCTTCGTCTTATTCTCCGGCTTGTTATCACCAGGATCGGTGATTGTCAGTACTTCCTTAGGAGATGCTTTCGGCTTCTCCTTCCATACTTGTTACGGCGCCAGTTTCTCGGAACGAGTTGATGGTGCAACTGGCTCGGTGGAAGACGGCGGAATTTTTGGCCTCCAGACCATTTGGGTCTTCTCTTCTTGTTCTTTCCCCGAGGC
The DNA here is from genome assembly GCA_034768395.1 of Linum lewisii. Classification (NCBI taxonomy): domain Eukaryota; kingdom Viridiplantae; phylum Streptophyta; class Magnoliopsida; order Malpighiales; family Linaceae; genus Linum; species Linum lewisii. The sequence goes on along the minus strand of CM068303.1, from coordinate 27,217,164 downwards.
TTGCCAGAATCCTTGCCTAACAGTTTAGAAGAGGCTTGCATTTCTTTCTTCTTTGACGGCTTTGGAGGAACAGATCTCGGCTTCTGCTTGGTAACCTGTCCAACACCTGCAGTCACAATCGAACTAGGAACACTAGAAGAGATGTCAGTAATGAAGTTGACTAATGTGATTATATTTAGTGCATTTTAAGTCCTCGATTGACCTATGAAATGCTCGTGTTTGATCCTTAAATGCCATGCTTAATATGATTTTATTGATGTTTTGTGCTAAGTGTCCATTTGTTGTCGGTTGCTACTTTGAGGCCAATTCCATGTCTATTGGAGGTGTTTTCTTTGTATTTTCAGGCCTGGCAGTGTAGTACTGGTGACAAGGAGCACGTGGGATCAAACGGGAGGTCAATCGGAGTTAGGACGGAGGAGATATGGACGTGGCAAAATCGAAGAAAATACGACTTTCAGCTGAAGACAGTTTCGGCGAAACTATCATATAGTTTTCGCCGAAGAAGAAGTTTTCGGCAAGATTTTCAAGTTCTCGGACCGAAAACTCTAGGCAGAGAGCGGACTTTTGATCTATGAAGGATTTTCGGCGAAAACCCTTAAATGTTTTCGCCGAAAATATATGAAGAAATTTCCAGCCTGTTCTTCAAAGGCATTTTCGGCGAAATTATTGCATAATTTTTCGCCGAAAATATTGGGCATTTTCCAGCGGCTATATAAGGGGAGAAGGTGGCGAAAATAGAGGTATCAATTCATTATTCTATTTTTCAACACCATCGCTGACACCTCTTCTCTCTCAATTGCCAATTCCATCATCATCCTCTCCCTCAACCACACACCAACCTCCCTCAATTGTTGATCAATTTGAAGATCTAAGTGAAGCCTTCCACCCTTGGATTGGAGCTTGAAGAGCAAAGTGAGAAGATCCTCCATGGAAGCAAGGATGATCTCCTCTCCTCAATTTCAGGTTTCCTCCATGGTTAAGCTAGGCTAAACTTAGGTTTAGTTTAGTGAGGGATGGATCAAGCTAGGATAGGTGATTGATTGTTTGGATTGATGTTCTTATAGCCATTTGTGTAAGATGATGATCCTAGACCTTGTGCTTTGTAGCCATTTGAGCTTGACTTGTTCTTTTGGTATTGTTATGTCTTTCAATACATGAGAATGATTGATTGATGTTGATCTAAGGTTGTAGGATTGTAATTGGATGATTTGAGAGATTGGATTATCAAGTTACAACCATTTTGAGCTTGTTTTCCTTGTTGTCATTTTATCAAACACTTGGTGTGCATTTAGTTTTCTTTCATTTGAAGGTTGAAAGACCCTTGTGATTGCTAGACTAGTGTTATATGATTGACATGAGAGTGTCTTGCATCATTACCTTGTGCTAGATGATTGTTAGCATAGAATTCAAGTTCCAAGCATTTCATTGAGCTAGTTTAAAGCATTCCATTCCCTTTGTTCACATAGCGAGAGCATGGTGCATTTGGTCTAGGAATAGAGAGTCAATTGTGCGAGAGTTCGTTGATTCTACTTGAGTGAGATGCATGGTCATTAATTACACATCGTTGCTTGAGATTCAATCCAACTTTCATGAACCTTGAGCTTGAAGAAACCCCTTGCTAGACTAAACTCCTTTCTCTTGTTTGATCCTCAATTTCTCTTATCAATTTTACCTTGCTTGTTTATGCTTTTTAGCTTGTTTTCTTTCAAACCAAATCTCAACTCAAAATGTATGGACCGTTCACGAACCTTGTGAGTATTAGCCTATGAGAGGGCCTTGTGGAATACGACCTTGATAAATTCCTTATCAAGTTTTTGGCGCCGTAAAACAATACAAAAACATAAAATCGAAAAAGTGAGGATAACATGGGTTGCCTCCCAAGAAGCGCTTTTTTAACGTCTCTAGCTAGACGAAACCAAGAGCACTCAAGGCATAACCAAGGATAAAACCTCAACCGTACCAATAGTATCATTAATCACATAATGCTTAAGTCGATGGCCATTCACCTTAAAAGGCTCGGTTTGAGAGGGAGAGATTACCTCGATGGTGCCATAAGGAAATACTTGAGTTACCGTGAAAGGTCCGGACCAACGAGATCTCAACTTCCCGGGAAATAGCTTGAGCCGAGAGTTCTATAGGAGGACTTGGTCACCAACTCTGAAATCCTTGCCCGACTTCAAGCGGGAGTCATGAATAAGCTTCGTCTTCTCCTTGTATAGCTTGGCACTCTCATAAGCATGATGGCAATACTCTTCGAGCTCATGTACCTGAAACTTACGCTCTTCTCCTGCGAGACTCATATCAAGGTTTAGAAATTTCAACGCCCAAAGAGATCGGTGCTCAAGCTCTACCGGCAAATGGCAAGCTTTGCCATAGACCATCCTATAGGGAGTAGTGCCTATAGGGGTCTTATAAGCCGTGCGGTAGGCCCAAAGAGCATCATCAAGCTTTGTCGACCAATCTTTTCGTGATTGGTCGACCGTTTTCTCCAAAATCCTCTTAAGTTCCCTATTAGTAACCTTGGCTTGGCCACTAGTTTGAGGGTGATACGAGGTAGACATCCGATGAGTGACACCGAACCGTCGGCACACCCTATCGAATTGTCCTTGAAAATGAGTACCTCGATCACTAATAATAGCACGAGGAGCACCAAAACGGGTAAAAAACTTAACAAGAAACTTCCCTACAACACGGGCATCATTAGTAGACAAAGCTTGTGCCTCCGCCCATTTAGACACATAATCAACCGCAACCAAAATATACTTGTTACCATGCGAAGTAGGAAACGGTCCCATAAAATCAATACCCCATATATCAAATATTTCGACCACTAACGAGACATGTTGAGGCATTTCATTACGGGAAGAGATGTTACCTGAACGTTGGCAAGCATCGCAAGACTTGACAAAGTCTTGACAATCTCGAAAGATCGAAGGCCAAAAGAATCCGGACTCAAGTACCTTGCGAGCCGTGCGATTTGCTCCATGATGTCCACCCGTAGGTCCGGAGTGGCAATGAAGCATGATGTCCTTCGCTTCGCCATGGTTAACACATCTTCTAATTATCCCATCGGAGCCAACTCGAAACATAAAAGGATCGTCCCAAAAGTAATGCTTCAAATCCGCAAAGAACTTCCTTTTGTCTTGAGTGGAGAGGCCCTCCTTCAAATAACCACTTGCAAGATAGTTAGCTAAATCCGCAAACCAAGGTTCCTCGAACTCCATTGTCGCTAAGGCGAATAATAGCTCATCGGGAAAGTTGTCGTTGATTTCTTCATTACCATTGTGTACCAATTCAGCTTCTTTCAAACGAGACAAGTGATCGGCGGCTACATTCTCGGATCCCTTCTTATCCCGAATTTCAATGTCAAACTCTTGTAACAAAAGAACCCAACGAATCAATCTTGGTTTAGCATCTGTCTTGGATAGGAGGTACCTCAAAGCTTGGTGGTCCGTGAAGACAATAGTATGAGAAAGCACCAAATAGGACCTAAACTTATCAAAGGCAAACACTATGGCCAAGAGCTCCTTCTCCGTGGTTGTATAGTTCCTTTGAGCTTCATTGAGAGTCTTACTTGCATAGTATATCGGATGGAATCTCTTGTCAATTCGTTGGCCTAGAACCGCTCCAATAGCGTAATCACTAGCATCGCACATCAATTCAAATGACTTGGACCAATCCGGAGCAATGAGTATAGGAGCATTTGTGAGTTTACCCTTTAGGAGTTTAAAGGCTTTCAAGCATTCTTCATCAAATCGAAATTCCACATCCTTCTCGAGAAGCCGAGTCATAGGGGTAGTAATCTTGGAAAAATCCTTAATGAAACGCCTATAGAAACCGGCATGCCCCAAGAAACTTCTCACGGCCTTCACGGAAGAAGGTGGAGGGAGTTGAGAGATGGTCTCTAGCTTCACTTTATCAACTTCAATGCCTCTCCTAGAGATCTTGTGACCAAGAACAATCCCCTCATTGACCATGAAATGGCACTTCTCCCAACTTAGTGCGAGATTGGTCTCTTCACAACGGTGCAACACCTTCTCGAGGTTCCTCAAACAAAGATCAAATGAATCCCCAAATACCGAGAAATCATCCATGAACACCTCCATGATGTCTTCCACAAAATCATCAAAGATAGCAAGCATACATCGTTGGAAGGTGGCGGGAGCATTACATAACCCAAAAGGGATTCGTCGATAAGCAAACGCTCACTCCCGAAGATGCTCTAGAACTCTTTGTAGAAATGGCCAACAAGACAAGGAGTTGGTCTCGACAACAACCTCCAAGCTCTAAGTATGGAAGTGACACGCACTATGACTCTAGAGCTATAAGTGTTGATGCACCAAAGGATTCATCTACTTATGGGAAGAAGCATAAGTTACCGGGACATCGAGATGAAGATGAGCCTATGTTTGCGCTCCTCATGTCTAAGATCGATGCTATGGCATCCCAAGTAAGTAACCTAAGCATGCCTAAGCATCCCTCCAAGGTTCCATCATCACATGTGGGTAATCCTCCGGTGGCTTCAATATATTGTTGTGAATGTTGCGGGAGTCAAGGCCACGATGTTAGTGCTTGTCCTTCCGCCACTCCTGAACTTGGCCAAGGCGACCACCACGAGGAGGTAAGCTTCGCACAAGGTCAAGGTTTCCATGGTAATTTCAGCCCCCAAGGTAACTATCAAGGTAGCTATAACCGGCCTTGGTACAACAAGTCTAACCAAGGTTACCAAGGCCAAGGGAGTCAAGGTAGTGGCTATACCAAGGGTTACAATCAAGGAAATCAAGGAGGATATCAAGGTTATAGGGGGTATCAAGGCAACCAATGGTCTCAAGGAAGTAACCTAAACCAAGGTAGCCAATGGACTCAAGGAGGACCCCAAGGTCAAGGGAACCAAGGGGGAAATCAATGGAATCAAAATGGACATCCAAATCAAGCTTCCCAAGGTCCTACCCCACCGGGAATGTACAACCATAGAGGTGACGGACCACCCGGTTTCAACAAGCCTCCTCAAAACAAAGAGGGTGGTTCTTCGATCTCTCAAGAAGACACTAATGCGGCAATGATCCAACTCATCAAGAATCAACAAGCTTCAATTGCCAATTTGGAGAACCAATTGGGACATATTTCTAAGGCACTCTCAGAGCGACCCTCGGGCACTTTACCTTCCAACACCGAGGTCAATCCCAAGGGCCCGAAGCATTGCAAGGTAGTGACATTGAGAAGCGGTAAACCTTTGCAAGACACAACCTCTTCCCCAAGTGTCTCCCAAAAGGTACAAGCTCCTAACCCAATAGTCGCTGATGATGACACTAAAGATCCTTCGGATGAAGTTGAGGTTGAAGTCGAACCTCCTTCGGTTAATGTGAATACTAAGGTTGCTAAGGAACCTAGTAAGGCTACATCGAGTACACCACCGGTCTCTCCTCCCGCACCGGTTGTACCTTCATACAAGCCTAAACTCCCATACCCCTCTCGAGTGAGTAAGGATGGCCTTGAGAAGGTTTTTAAGAAGTTTGTGGAGGGCTTAGTCAAATGCAGTTCTCTCTTCCGTTTCCCGAAGCTATGACTATGATGCCTCAATATGCTAAGTTCATGAAGGAACTCTACACCAACAAGAGGAAGCTACCGGAGACGCCTCTAGTCCACCTCAATCAGGAATGTTCCGCCGTTCTCTTCAAGAGTCCACCGGAAAAGCTTAAGGATCCAGGTACTTTTACTATCCCTTGTGCTATAGGTAATACCTCTTTGGCTAATGGTCTTGCGGATCTAGGTGCTAGTATCAATGTCATGCCTTATTGCATATTTGAGAAACTAGGGTTGTCTAATCTTCGTCCCACTCGTATGTACATTCAACTTGCGGACAAGTCGACCAAGAGTCCTAGGGGAATTGTTGATGATGTGCTAGTTAAAGTAGGTCCTTTTGTGTTCCTAGTTGATTTTGCGGTCATTGATACCGATGATGTGGATGTCTCATTGATATTTGGTAGACCATTCCTTGCTACTTCTCGTGCTTTAATTGATGTGCATAATGGGAAATTGACATTGATAGTAGGACAAGAGAGTGTCACGTTTTGCATATCCGATGGCATGAAGTTTGCTCACGCACAAGATGATTTAGAGTACTCGTGTGATACTATCGCTTCGGCTAGTGTGTGTAGTATTTCTAACTTCGTGTGTCGAGATTCTTTGGATGTTTGCCTTAGAATGAATGTGCAGGAACATTTAGACATCCCAGAGTTAAAAGCTCAGGTGGCTTACCTTGATGAAGGGAGAGACAAGTTGGAGAGTGAGACAGTTTTTGTTGCTCTTCCAAAGGTGGAAAGGGTGAAGACCTCTTATGAAGAACCACCTACTCTTGAGCTCAAGCCTCTTCCCACACATTTGGAGTATGCTTTCCTCATGCCAAACTCTAAGCTACCGGTCATCATCAATTCTAAGCTTCTACCCGAGCAAAAGGACCGTCTAGTGGAGCTTCTCAAGAAGTACATGAGAGCTATTGCGTGGAGCATCTCAAATATTCGAGGTATAAGTCCCACATTTTGCTCACATCGGATCCTCATGGAGGAAGATTTTAAGCCGGTTGTGCAACCTCAAAGAAGATTGAATCCTAACATGAAAGAGGTTGTGAAGAAAGAGGTTATAAAGCTCATGGATGCGGGGATTATCTTTGCTATCTCGGATAGTCCTTGCGTTAGCCCCGTGCAAGTTGTTCCCAAGAAAGGAGGGATCACGGTGGTAGCTAATGACAAGGATGAGCTCATACCGACAAGACGATCACCGGATGGCGTGTTTGCATAGATTATCGTCGACTCAATGAGGCCACTAGGAAGGATCACTTTCCTCTACCTTTCATGGATCAAATGCTCGAGCGTCTCTCCGGTCACGAGTACTATTGTTTTTTGGATGGCATGTCCGGATACTTCCAAATACCGATTGCCCCGGAGGACATCGAGAAGACTACATTTACATGCCCCTTTGGTACGTTTGCTTATCGACGAATCCCTTTTGGGTTATGTAATGCTCCCGCCACCTTCCAACGATGTATGCTTGCTATCTTTGATGATTTTGTGGAAGACATCATGGAGGTGTTCATGGATGATTTCTCGGTATTTGGGGATTCATTTGATCTTTGTTTGAGGAACCTCGAGAAGGTGTTGCACCGTTGTGAAGAGACCAATCTCGCACTAAGTTGGGAGAAGTGCCATTTCATGGTCAATGAGGGGATTGTTCTTGGTTACAAGATCTCTAGGAGAGGCATTGAAGTTGATAAAGCGAAGCTAGAGACCATCTCTCAACTCCCTCCACCTTCTTCCGTGAAGGCCGTGAGAAGTTTCTTGGGGCATGCCGGTTTCTATAGGCGTTTCATTAAGGATTTTTCCAAGATTACTACCCTATGACTCGGCTTCTCGAGAAGGATGTGGAATTTTGATTTGATGAAGAATGCTTGAAAGCCTTTGAACTCCTAAAGGGTAAACTCACAAATGCTCCTATACTCATTGCTCCGGATTGGTCCAAGTCATTTGAATTGATGTGCAATGCTAGTGATTATGCTATTGGAGCGGTTCTAGGCCAACGAATTGACAAGAGATTCCATCCGATATACTATGCAAGTAAGACTCTCAATGAAGCTCAAAGGAACTATACAACCACGGAGAAGGAGCTCTTAGCCATAGTGTTTGCCTTTGATAAGTTTAGGTCCTATTTGGTGCTTTCTCATACTATTGTCTTCACGGACCACCAAGCTTTGAGGTACCTCTTATCCAAGACCGATGCTAAACCAAGATTGATTCGTTGGGTTCTTTTGTTACAAGAGTTTGACATTGAAATTCGGGATAAGAAGGGATCCGAGAATGTAGCCGCCGATCACTTGTCTTGTTTGAAAGAAGCTGAATTGGTACACAATGGTAATGAAGAAATCAACGACAATTTTCCCGATGAGCTATTATTCGCCTTAGCGACAATGGAGTTCGAGGAACCTTGGTTTGCGGATTTAGCTAAATATCTTGCAAGTGGTTATTTGAAGGAGGGCCTCTCCACTCAAGACAAAAGGAAGTTCTTTGCGGATTTGAAGCATTACTTTTGGGACGATCCTTTTGTGTTTCGAGTTGGCTCCGATGGGATAATTAGAAGATGTGTTAACCATGGCGAAGCGAAGGACATCATGCTTCATTGCCACTCCGGACCTACAGGTGGACATCATGGAGCAAATCGCACGGCTCGCAAGGTACTTGAGTCCGGATTCTTTTGGCATTCGATCTTTCGAGATTGTCAAGACTTTGTCAAGTCTTGCGATGCTTGCCAACGTTCAGGTAACATCTCTTCCCGTAATGAAATGCCTCAACATGTCTCGTTAGTGGTCGAAATATTTGATATATGGGGTATTGATTTTATGGGACCGTTTCCTACTTCGCATGGTCACAAGTATATTTTGGTTGCGGTTGATTATGTGTCTAAATGGGCGGAGGCACAAGCTTTGTCTACTAATGATGCCCGTGTTGTAGGGAAGTTTCTTGTTAAGTTGTTTACCCGTTTTGGTGCTCCTCGTGCTATTATTAGTGATCGAGGTACTCATTTTCAAGGACAATTCGATAGGGTGTGCCGACGGTTCGGTGTCACTCATCGGATGTCTACCTCGTATCACCCTCAAACTAGTGGCCAAGCCGAGGTTACTAATAGGGACCTTAAGAGGATTTTGGAGAAAACAGTCGACCAATCACGAAAAGATTGGTCGACAAAGCTTGATGATGCTCTTTGGGCCTACCGCACGGCTTATAAGACCCCTATAGGCACTACTCCCTATAGGATGGTCTATGGCAAAGCTTGCCATTTGCTGGTAGAGCTTGAGCACCGATCTCTTCTGGCGTTGAAATTTCTAAACCTTGATATGAGTCTCGCAGGAGAAGAGCGTAAGTTTCAGGTACATGAGCTCGAAGAGTATCGCCATCATGCTTATGAGAGTGCCAAGCTATACAAGGAGAGGATGAAGCTTATTCATGACTCCCGCTTGAAGTCGGGCAAGGATTTCAGAGTTGGTGACCAAGTCCTCCTATACAACTCTCGGCTCAAGCTATTTCCCGGGAAGTTGAGATCTCGTTGGTCCGGACCTTTCACGGTAACTAAAGTATTTCGCTTCGGCTAGTGTGTGTAGTATTTCTAACTTCGTGTGTCGAGATTCTTTGGATACTTGCCTTAGAATGAATGTGCAGGAACATTTAGACATCCCAGAGTTAAAAGCTCAGGTGGCTTACCTTGATGAAGGGAGAGACAAGTTGGAGAGTGAGACAGTTTTTGTTGCTCTTCCAAAGGTGGAAAGGGTGAAGACCTCTTATGAAGAACCACCTACTCTTGAGCTCAAGCCTCTTCCCACACATTTGGAGTATGCTTTCCTCATGCCAAACTCTAAGCTACCGGTCATCATCAATTCTAAGCTTCTACCCGAGCAAAAGGACCGTCTAGTGGAGCTTCTCAAGAAGTACATGAGAGCTATTGCGTGGAGCATCTCAGATATTCGAGGTATAAGTCCCACATTTTGCTCACATTGGATCCTCATGGAGGAAGATTTTAAGCCGGTTGTGCAACCTCAAAGAAGATTGAATCCTAACATGAAAGAGGTTGTGAAGAAAGAGGTTATAAAGCTCATGGATGCGGGGATTATCTTTCCTATCTCGGATAGTCCTTGGGTTAGCCCCGTGCAAGTTGTTCCCAAGAAAGGAGGGATCACGGTGGTAGCTAATGACAAGGATGAGCTCATACCGACAAGGACGATCACCGAATGGCGTGTTTGCATAGATTATCATCGACTCAATGAGACCACTAGGAAGGATCACTTTCCTCTACCTTTCATGGATCAAATGCTCGAGCGTCTCTCCGGTCACGAGTACTATTGTTTTTTGGATGGCATGTCCGGATACTTCCAAATACCGATTGCCCCGGAGGACATCGAGAAGACTACATTTACATGCCCCTTTGGTACGTTTGCTTATCGACGAATCCCTTTTGGCTTATGTAATGCTCCCGCCACCTTCCAACGATGTATGCTTGCTATCTTTGATGATTTTGTGGAAGACATCATGGAGGTGTTCATGGATGATTTCTCGGTATTTGGGGATTCATTTGATCTTTGTTTGAGGAACCTCGAGAAGGTGTTGCACCGTTGTGAAGAGACCAATCTCGCACTAAGTTGGGAGAAGTGCCATTTCATGGTCAATGAGGGGATTGTTCTTGGTCACAAGATCTCTAGGAGAGGCATTGAAGTTGATAAAGCGAAGCTAGAGACCATCTCTCAACTCCCTCCACCTTCTTCCGTGAAGGCCGTGAGAAGTTTCTTGGGGCATGTCGGTTTCTATAGGCATTTCATTAAGGATTTTTCCAAGATTACTACCCCTATGACTCGGCTTCTCGAGAAGGATGTGGAATTTCGATTTGATGAAGAATGCTTGAAAGCCTTTGAACTCCTAAAGGGTAAACTCACAAATGCTCCTATACTCATTGCTCCGGATTGGTCCAAGTCATTTGAATTGATGTGTGATGCTAGTGATTACGCTATTGGAGCGGTTCTAGGCCAATGAATTGACAAGAGATTCCATCCGATATACTATGCAAGTAAGACTCTCAATGAAGCTCAAAGGAACTATACAACCACGGAGAAGGAGCTCTTGGCCATAGCGTTTGCCTTTGATAAGTTTAGGTCCTATTTGGTACTTTCTCATACTATTGTCTTCACGGACCACCAAGCTTTGAGGTACCTCCTATCCAAGACCGATGCTAAACCAAGATTGATTCGTTGGGTTCTTTTGTTACAAGAGTTTGACATTGAAATTCGGGATAAGAAGGGATCCGAGAATGTAGCCGCCGATCACTTGTCTCGTTTGAAAGAAGCTGAATTGGTACACAATGGTAATGAAGAAATCAACGACAACTTTCCCGATGAGCTATTATTCGCCTTAGCGACAAGGAGTTCGAGGAACCTTGGTTTGCGGATTTAGCTAACTATCTTGCAAGTGGTTATTTGAAGGAGGGCCTCTCCACTCAAGACAAAAGGAAGTTCTTTGCGGATTTGAAGCATTACTTTTGGGATGATCCTTTTGTGTTTCGAGTTGGCTCCGATGGGATAATTAGAAGATGTGTTAACCATGGCGAAGCTAAGGACATCATGCTTCATTGCCACTCCGGACCTACGGGTGGACATCATGGAGCAAATCGCACGGCTCGCAAGGTAATTGAGTCCGGATTCTTTTGGCCTTCGATCTTTTGAGATTGTCAAGACTTTGTCAAGTCTTGCGATGCTTGCCAACGTTCAGGTAACATCTCTTCCGTAATGAAATGCCTCAACATGTCTCGTTAGTGGTCGAAATATTTGATATATGGGGTATTGATTTTATGGGACCGTTTCCTACTTCGCATGGTAACAAGTATATTTTGGTTGCGGTTGATTATGTGTCTAAATGGGCGGAGGCACAAGCTTTGTCTACTAATGATGCCCGTGTTGTAGGGAAGTTTCTTGTTAAGTTGTTTACCCGTTTTGGTGCTCCTCGTGCTATTATTAGTGATCGAGGTACTCATTTTCAAGGACAATTCGATAGGGTGTGTTCGACGGTTCGGTGTCACTCATCGGATGTCTACCTCGTATCACCCTCAAACTAGTGGCCAAGCCGAGGTTACTAATAGGGAACTTAAGAGGATTTTGGAGAAAACGGTCGACCAATCACGAAAAGATTGGTCGACAAAGCTTGATGATGCTCTTTGGGCCTACCGCACGGCTTATAAGACCCTATAGGCACTACACCCTATAGGATGGTCTATGGCAAAGCTTGCCATTTGCCAGTAGAGCTTGAGCACCGATCTCTTTGGGCGTTGAAATTTCTAAACCTTGATATGAGTCTCGCAGGAGAAGAGCGTAAGTTTCAGGTACATGAGCTCGAAGAGTATCGCCATCATGCTTATGAGAGTGCCAAGCTATACAAGGAGAGACGAAGCTTATTCATGACTCCCGCTTGAAGTCGGGCAAGGATTTCAGAGTTGGTGACCAAGTCCTCCTATACAACTCTCGGCTCAAGCTATTTCCCGGGAAGTTGAGATCTCGTTGGTCCGGACCTTTCACGGTAACTCAAGTATTTCCTTATGGCACCATCGAGGTAATCTCTCCATCTCAAACCGAGCCTTTTAAGGTGAATGGCCATCAACTTAAGCATTATGTGATTAATGATACTATTGGTACGGTTGAGGTTTTATCCTTGGTTATGCCTTGAGTGCTCTTGGTTTCGTCTAGCTAGAGACGTTAAAAAAGCGCTTCTTGGGAGGCAACCCATGTTATCCTCACTTTTTCGATTTTATGTTTTTGTATTGTTTTAGTTCTTTGAGTTGGCTGTTGGCAAGCACTTAGGCGGATCACTTTTCACAATGCGCGCTATGGGACTCTTCCACTCCTTTGTTCCTCAGCTTTTCTCTACCAATGCGGTAACTTCGTTCCACCCTACCCTCTCTCTTTAGATCATTGAGGACAATGCTCATGTTAGTCGTAGGGGAGTTTGAGGTTTGAGGTGATTATTCGTTGGTAGAAGTCTAGTCTAATGTTTTGCTCGGTTGAGTTGCATGATCTTAATTGAATGTCGATTCCCTCTACTGTAGAAGCATTCGGTTCTTGACTCTTGGTGTTTCATTGACTTCAATCTTTCACAATGATGTTTAGACTGTTCCACTTAGAACCTATAACCAGCATGTTAGCGCTAATGTCAAATTGAGTCTAGGCCAGAACAGATATTTTATCACTCTTGTATGTTGGTTGATTGGTTTGATAACACCGGTCTAAGATGATGAAGGCAGTCAGTATTTTCACCCTTTTCCATGTTTTTCTTCAACGTGATTGTGGCTTGAGATTAGATGGAATCCAATTCGAAATCTTGTGTTGAAGTTGTAAGGGGCTAAGGATCAAGTGGCTAATTTGAAAAAAAAATGTTCAAAAGAAAAGAAAAGAAAAGCTAAGCTAGGCAAGCTCGGCACCTAAGTGAAGTGTCGGGGTTGAGCACTAGCAAAGGCAAAGCTGTGAGCTAGGCAGGTTCAACACCTAAGTGAAGTGTTGGATCGAGCACTAGTATGCAGTAAGAAAAAAAGAAAAAGAAAAAAAATGAAGAAGAAAAGAGAAAGCAAAGGAAAAAAGAGTTCTCAAAATGTAGCCCTTGATCCTAGCCCGAGTTTGCAAAGTGTGGATCTAGAAGCGGATGAGGTCGAGTCGATAGCCACGTCATGATCACTCACCACTTACAATCCATTTCCCGATTTCAAGTCCTTTTGATTAGAATTGGTGTTGTCGTGGTCGGTTTTGTTGTGTCCCAATCAACCACTACTTGAAGTGTGCAGAAAATAGTGAGGTCTAGACTTGTTTGGTTGACGTTCTTGCATGTGTAGGTTTAGTTTGTTCGTGGAACAGTTTAAATCAAATTGTTATTGCTTGAGTCTCCATGGAGCCAATCTTGTCATTTGTGAACTTGGATGTTTTCTAATTCATTTGCTTGAGGACAAGCAAAGCTTAGTCGTAGGGGAATTTGATGTGATTATATTTAGTGCATTTTAAGTCCTCGATTGACCTATGAAATGCTCGTGTTTGATCCTTAAATGCCATGCTTAATATGATTTTATTGATGTTTTGTGCTAAGTGTCCATTTGTTGTCCGGTTGCTACTTTGAGGCCAATTCCATGTCTATTGGAGGTGTTTTCTTTGTATTTTCAGGCCGTGGCCAGTGTAGTACTGGTGACAAGGAGCACGTGGGATCAAACGGGAGGTCAATCGGAGTTAGGACGGAGGAGATATGGACGTGGCAAAATCGAAGAAAATACGACTTTCAGCTGAAGACAGTTTCGGCGAAACTATCATATAGTTTTCGCCGAAGAAGAAGTTTTCGGCGAGATTTTCAAGTTCTCGGACCGAAAACTCTAGGCAGAGAGCGGACTTTTGATCTATGAAGGATTTTCAGCGAAAACCCTTAAATGTTTTCGCCAAAAATATATGAAGAAATTTCCAGCCGGTTCTTCAAAGGCATTTTCGGCGAAATTATTGCATAATTTTCGCCGAAAATATTGGGCATTTTCCAGCGGCTATATAAGGGGAGAAGGCGGCGAAAATAGAGGTATCAATTCATTATTCTATTTTTCAACACCATCGCCGACACCTCTTCTCTCTCAATTGCCAATTCCATCATCATCCTCTCCCTCAACCACACACCAACCTCCCTCAATTGTTGATCAATTTGAAGATCTAAGTGAAGCCTTCCACCCTTGGATTGGAGCTTGAAGAGCAAAGTAGAAGATCCTCCATGGAAGCAAGGATGATCTCCTCTCCTCAATTTCAGGTTTCCTCCATGGTTAAGCTAGGCTAAACTTAGGTTTAGTTTAGTGAGGGATGGATCAAGCTAGGATAGGTGATTGATTGTTTGGATTGATGTTCTTATAGCCATTTGTGTAAGATGATGATCCTAGACCTTTGCTTTGTAGCCATTTGAGCTTGACTTGTTCTTTTGGTATTGTTATGTCTTTCAATACATGAGAATGATTGATTGATGTTGATCTAAGGTTGTAGGATTGTAATTGGATGATTTGAGAGATTGGATTATCAAGTTACAACCATTTTGAGCTTGTTTTCCTTGTTGTCATTTTATCAAACACTTGGTGTGCATTTAGTTTTCTTTCATTTGAAGGTTGAAAGACCCTTGTGATTCTAGACTAGTGTTATATGATTGACATGAGAGTGTCTTGCATCATTACCTTGTGCTAGATGATTGTTAGCATAGAATTCAAGTTCCAAGCATTTCATTGAGCTAGTTTAAAGCATTCCATTCCCTTTGTTCACATAGCGAGAGCATGGGCATTTGGTCTAGGAATAGAGAGTCAATTGTGCGAGAGTTCGTTGATTCTACTTGAGTGAGATGCATGGTCATTAATTACACATCGTTGCTTGAGATTCAATCCAGCTTTCATGAACCTTGAGCTTGAAGAAACCCCTTGCTAGACTAAACTCCTTTCTCTTGTTTGATCCTCAATTTCTCTTATCAATTTTACCTTGCTTGTTTATGCTTTTTAGCTTGTTTTCTTCAAACCAAATCTCAACTCAAAATGTATGGACCGTTCACGAACCTTGTGAGTATTAGCCTATGAGAGGGCCTTGTGGAATACGACCTTGATAAATTCCTTATCATTGACCGAGGCCAACTCCACAGTTTCTACGGATAAACAATGTGATTCTCCCTTAGGAATGTATTTCATGTTATCCTTGAGACGGAATGTTGCAGTATCCTTCCCAACTCTTAATGTTAACGAACCATTTGGAACATTAATGTTAATGCCGGCTGTCGCCATAAATGGCCGGCCTAAGAGAAGGGTAGAATATGTCTCTTGAGTATCCATTACTACATAATCAGCGAAAAATCGAAAGGGCCACAACAAGTGATTACATCCTTGATTATTCCTCTAGGTTCTTTTAGAGTTCTGTCGGCGAACACTACATGCATGCTAGCAGGTTGTAATTCACCAGGTTCAGTTTCTTATATAAACACATAGGCATGACATTTATAGACACACCTAGATCAACCAAACTACGCTCAATTTCAATGCCATTAATGATTAAAGGTAATGTAAAAGGACCAGGATCAGAGCACTTAGCTGGGATAGGTATGGGTGGTGATTGAGAGACGATGGCCGAACACTCTCCCGTAGAGGGAACGGATAGTGCTCCCTTCTTCTTCTCCAGGCTGTTCTGCTCATTGCTCCTGGTTGTGATGACTTTAGCATGCTCGTTCTTCATGGAAGAGTTGTTTTGAGACGGCTCCTGATTGAAGAGAGGAAGGTTGGCTAACAAGCTAGCAACTTTATTTATCATGCTCTCTATTCTCTGTCCTTGTGCTATCTGCCCTTGGTTAAAAGCATCTTGGGCTTTAAACTTTTCTTCGTGATCCTTAAGTCGTGCTGCAATCAGATCAAACTTCTGGGCTAGTTTCCTCTCCCACATGTCTTCAGACGTAAAATTCTGAGGATGTTGTGCACTGGTGAATCTGGGAGGATCTTGATAACTATTGTTCCAGCGTTGATTCTGACTCTGGTAGAACCCAAAGTTGTGAGGATAACGCTCAAGGAAGCTTCCCTGTTGTTGAGGAGGTGTTCTGAACTGATGGTAGTCGGGGTAGCCTCTTTGATCCTTGGTGAAGCCTTGATCAATGAAATTAACTTCCTCTCTAGACCAGTTATTAGATGTTCCGAAGATCTCTTCCATGTGTTTCTGCACTTCGATCTTGATCTGCTCTTCACAGCTCGGTTGGCTCTTAACTTCTCCCAACTGTCTCTCCCTATTTCTGGACTTAGATGCGCAGTCCGCAAAGTGAAGTAGAGCAGCTTCTGGTTCAAGTGCTGTGCAGTTGCCCTTAGCTAAAATGTTGACCCATTCAGTCGTTTCCTCATTCATACCTTGGGTAAAGATTTCGGCTAGCTGACTCTGGTTGAATCCATGATGAGGGCATTCAGAGAGAAGCTCTTGGAATTCGTTCCAAGCATCGTATAAGCTTACTCCTTC
This sequence comes from Linum lewisii, assembly GCA_034768395.1. Lineage (NCBI taxonomy): Eukaryota > Viridiplantae > Streptophyta > Magnoliopsida > Malpighiales > Linaceae > Linum > Linum lewisii. Next base: position 27,200,609 of record CM068303.1, on the reverse strand, counting down.
CTTCTGAGAGAAACTAGCGATGCTATCCTTGTAGAATGTCGTTCTTGAAGGGGGATAGTATTCCTCTATGAAATCCTGAGCTAGATTATCCCAGTTAGTGTAGTAGCCAGGTGGTCTCGAGCCGAGCCATACCTTGGCGTTGCCTTTAAGAGAGAATGGGAATACTCCAAGCAAAGATTGTTCTTACCGAGATTCCCGCTCTTAAACGTCTCGCACATGTCTAGGAAGTTCGCCAAATGTGTGCAGGGGTTTTCTTGCGGCTTCCCTTCGAATCGAAGATTCTTAGAGACCATGTTCAGGACGGAGATTGTGATCTCATAGTCAGGGTCGTCATCGTTGTGCGGCACTATGACGCTAGCTCGAAAGTTAGTCGCAATTGGTCTACAGTAATCCGCTATGGTGCGTTAAAGCAGCTAGTACGGGAGGAGAAAGTGGTGGTGAATCTGAAGTAGTGGATGAAACGGATGAAGATGATGAGTTCTCCTTCAACTCCTCAATCTTGTTAGGGATAGGTGGTGTAGGCGTAATGATTATGACTTGCTTCTGAGCTCGCGGTTTCTTTGGCGGAGTGGAATTACCCGACTTAAACTGAGAATGAGCGATCGAGCGGTTCATAAACCTGTAGAACAACCTACAAGCAACAAAAGCAAACATACCGGCGTAAAATCGAAGTGGATGGAAAAATGAAATATGGAAAGTAGAAGAATAAATTGCCAGTTCTTCTTTCGAACAATCAAAAGAAGGTCCCCGGCAACGGCGCCAATTTGGTGAACCTAAGATCGTTGTTCGGGTTCAAACAAATAAACTAACAAAGCTAACAAAAGCTAGGGTAGATCGTATTCCAAGGGTCTTCTAAGATTGACTACTTCAAAACTGGCAAAATACTCGAATGCAGACAAGTTGTGCTTGGTGTGAGTTCCCGACTTCAAATTCTAAGAAATGCAGAGAAATTAAAACAAATTAAACTAAAGCAGATTGGAAATTAGGGTTTGAAAACAGAGATGACAAACGAACTTAGACTTTGAATCCCCCTTCGTTCCCCAGAGCATTGACAATCAACATATCAGCGGATTTCGATTCTCATTCAATCAATTACTAAGACACCACCATAACTCCTTACCCTTAGGTTTAAGACCGACGAACGTTCGCTCTATCCGTTCTAGCTACCAAGATTAATTAGTCGCCCGGGTACGGTCGCCTCTCGCAATGACTTAACTTAACTGGTGGTATTACTAATGAATTATGAGTTACTCTTGCAATGGATTAACCCTAACCGGTTCCTACGAAAGGCACGCTCCAATTATAAGGTTAATTGTTCAATTTAATGTTCTAAAGTAAGGCGAGCGTTCGCTTCTATCCTTAGCTTAACAAGAATCTAATCTAGGTGATCAATCCAGACAAGAAACATGAACAAAGAAGAACAAATCAAACATGAATGAGAAACTGATTGAATTTCGAATCTAATCACCGCCGATCCGTGACCGCTTTAAAGCCCTGGGTCACTTAGGGTTCATCTAGTCTAAGCTCTAACGAGTTTAGCTACTCATTTTATCACAAAAGAATCAAAGACAAAGAAGAGTTCATCATTCAGAGGAAGAACAGAAAAGAATCTGAAAAACCTAATTTAGACGACTCCGCAGACTCCGATCTTCGGTAAACTACACTCCTAACTCCGGTTCTCCGAGATGAAAGGGATGGCGTCACGATCTCTTTCCGGCTCTTCGAACTCTAACTCTTCGCTCCAGAACTCCAGAGAATTCTTAGGATTCTGATTTCGAAAAGTATATTATGATGTAAATTATGTTCTCCTCTTTTGGGCCGCCGGGTTAAGTATTTATACTTAACCCTAATCAGCCGGATTTCTTCTATTATTTTCGCCGAAAATATTGAAGGATTTTCGGCGAAAATTCCTTTGCAAATGAAGGGTCCGCCGGCTGATTCTCCTGAACTTCTTTCTCGGTTCGAAAACTTAATCCTTTCGAAAATTCCTTCAGCTGCCAATAGCCGAATTGTGAACATATTTTCGCCGAAAATACAAGGGTATTTTCGGTGAAAATTCCTTTGTAGTCTGGGCAGGAATTTTCTTGAACTTGATTGGCTCCTTTGATCGATTCCGGTTCAGTTCCTCGATGTTCCAATGCCTTAGACACGTCCTTGGTTACTTATTCGACGGTAAAAACCTGTGCTAACATAAAAACACTAGAAAACCATCAAATAGACCCGAAACGGGCCAAGGTAACACAAATGGCCCGAGATAGGGCAATCGATTGAATATTCGTTATTCTACCCTAAAAACCATGTCGTAAGCAAAGAAATGTCACTTAAATGAGGCTGATAATCACGTCAAATCGAGTGTCATCACGTACCCAGCCCCGAAGTTGAAGAAAAAGATGATGGAGAAGAAAGGCCAGCAGGAGCAGGAAAGAGCCAGGCAGTGAGCACGAGCCCCGACGTAGTACCTGACACCGGCCTCGGCCCAGCACCCGGCGCCAACCCCGGCGCAGCACCAGGCCCGCACCCCGGCGCCGAAGCACTGCCCGGTCACAAAAGGCACGTCACGGCCGTTTCACGATGAATCTTGAGTGCCCAAACAACAAAGGAGGGATGGAAGCAAAGGGAGAATCTATTTCATACAAGATGCGTTATCAACAATAAAATTTGTAGCACGGTGATCGACGGAGGGAGTTGCACTAACGCAATCAACATTGAAGCGGCAGAAGGCTTAGGCCTTCTAACTCAGAAGCACCCAAGCCATACAAGCTACATTGGCTCAGTTAGTGTGAGGAATTAAAGGAGACAAGACAAGCTCTTGTGCCTCTTAGCATTGGAAGGTACACCGATGAGATTTTATGTGATATTGTACCTACGGAAGCTGCCCATATACTTCTTGGAAGACCTTGGCAGTTCGATAGGTATTCCACTCACGATGGGAGAACCAACAAGTATCTCCGAACCCATGGAGATAAGGTGTATAGGCTCAAGCCCCTAACCCCGACAGAGCTCATACAAGATTAATTAGATAGAAAGGCGATCCGAGAGAAAAAAGAGAGTGAGCTCAAGAAACGAAAGATGAGAGAAGAAAAGAGTGAGCCCTCTAGTGTAAAAATAGAATTTAAAGACCAACGAGGTCAAAGAGCTAAAAAAATGAGGTTGAGTGGAGAGAAAACCAAGTAGTAAGCTCACACGGAAGTAGACCAACCCTAGTTGTGAAGCATTCATTGATGGCAACCCTTAATAGGGAAAGCCCTAACCTTAACCCTTCTTTGTCTAGTATTTATGTCTTATTTCAGGAACATAAGGACAAACTCATCTAGGAAGCACCAAACAAGGAACTGAATCCCTACAAGCCACCACTAGAAGAGGATGAGCTCACTATTCCGCCACGAATCTCACCCTACACTTATGTTTTCAATTATTTTGATTCGATTGGTGCCAATATTTATATTACTAACTTGCCCCAACCTGTTTATGTTGTGTTTATGTCTACATAGATTCGAGGATGAATGCTCTACAAGAAGAGGGGGATGAAGTGACCCAGCTCACGAAGGCCACCGTCGCTACGACCCCATGGGCACAAACACTCTATTCTCACCAAAATCCTAGGAGCAAGCCAGGGTGCCAAGGAACTAGAGGGAGGTTCGTGATAGAAGGCCTACACCTACTAGAGATAAAAGCCCCAGAGCCCCAGCATCAAGCCCAGATGCTGATGCCGATGCGGCCCCCAGGACTGATGTCGGGTCGATGTCAGCACCGAACCAAGCGTTGATGCCAACGCCACACTAAGAGCCTAGGAAAGCTGAAGTACCAGAGTCAGGAGACACCTCTGGGTTGATGTTGACACCCAGCTAGGCCCTGACGGTTGAGCACAAGGACGAGCCAACCAAGGCCTAGAGCTCATGCCAACACATGCATAGGGTCGAAACCGGAGCCCGTATCAGACGTGACTAGGGCCGAGCCAAAATTCCAGCCGTGCCTTTCAGGAATCCATCAGCCAAAAGGATTCCTTACGTCCTAAAGATAAACTCCACTACGCCAAGTCAGATTCGGAGAAGGACATAAGGTGGACACGAAGGAGACGAAACCCGGAGGCGCCTAGAATTAGGCTAAAGAACCTGGCGGTGCCCAGGAAAACCAACCGCGATCAGGGATTCTTATCCGGATCAGGAAACCCCACACCACGAAGTGAAACCCGTGTTTCCAAGTCCTCTTAGGAGTAGGAAACACAGATAAGGCGGAGTCCCAACCAAGAAGGGATTTTTCACACCCCATCCATCTCAAACATGGAATAGAGTTTTCGACCGGATTAGGTTTTCTCCGGTTTTGCCGGTTTTACTATCTTTAGACTATTTAGAGTTTTAGTTCCGATTTTCTTCCTTATTTTACTATTTAGGAATAGTTTATACTATTTTAGGAGTTAGACTTGTAGGAGGATTCAGAGAGCTTGTTCACGAATCCTCGCCTATGAATAAAGGCCTTTCGCCTCGATTGTAAGGTACACTTTGAAGAATTTATTAAATTAGAACACATGTTCTTTGTTCCCTTTCAAGTCTTTGCTTGTTGTTGCTAGGTTTAGAGTTAGGTTTATCGTAACTTGAGGTATTCACCCTCAATTGTGTGGCACCATTCAAATTGGAAACTTCGGGTCCAAGTCCTCTTAGGAGTAGGAAACACAGATAAGGCGGAGTCCCAACCAAGAAGGGATTTTCACACCCCATCCATCTCAAACATGGAATAGAGTTTTCGACCGGATTAGGTTTTCTCCGGTTTTGCCGGTTTTACTATCTTTAGACTATTTAGAGTTTTAGTTCCGATTTTCTTCCTTATTTTACTATTTAGGAATAGTTTATACTATTTTAGGAGTTAGACTTGTAGGAGGATTCAGAGAGCTTGTTCACGAATCCCCGCCTATGAATAAAGGCCTTTGGCCTCGATTGTAAGGTACACTTTGAAGAATTTATTAAATTAGAACACATGTTCTTTGTTCCCTTTCAAGTCTTTGCTTGTTGTTGCTAGGTTTAGAGTTAGGTTTATCGTAACTTGAGGTATTCACCCTCAATTGCGTGGCACCATTCAAATTGGAAACTTCGGGTCCAAGTACTCTCCGTCTGCACTAGGTGGACTCCTTGTTCCTAAGCACACAACTTGCGGTGTTAGGGTCGTCTGCCCACGACTGTAGCGGTTCACAACAAGATCTCTCGTTCTTCTTAAGCCCACCCCCTTGGCCGCCGCCAACGTCTCCATCTTCCTCTAGCCCTGCGTTGCCATCTTTAGTCCCGCCGCCTCAGATCTGGAGATTTCTCCCAACCGCCACTGCACCGTACTCCCAGCAGCCACTGCAACGCCGAACCATCACGCCAAACCGCCGTCGTCGTCGCACCATCACGATCTTCTTCTTTTTTGTTCTGATTTTCCTACGTAGGAACCTGGTTTGTTTTATTATACACGTGGTTCCTTTGTTACTGAATTAGTACAAAGTTGTAAGGTTTGATGATTTAGGAACATATTCATCTTCACGGATTAAGTTCCATTATGACGAAATTAAGAACCAAGCAATCGATTATAATTATCCAAAAAAAAAGTGAGGAAATTATTTTTAGGAAATCCATGATTAGTGTTAGGATTAGAATGAAAAAAATAATATTTTGTTTCACGTCGTAAAAATGAAATAAGAAATTTTAAAAATTGAAAGGGTTTTGGAGTCTTCATGAAAGTTTCCCTACTTACTATAAATTAAATTAAAATGTAAATTATATATAATTGAAGAGCAATTGTTGCGAAACAATGAAAGAGGAACAATTCTGAAATAATAAAAGAGGAACTGTGCCGCCGGTAGATTATGATTGTGTCGTCGACGTGAAGTTCAGGTGCCCCTGCCGATTTTCTTGTAGGTGCAGCAGTTGTGAAGATTTAATTTTCTCTAATTAGAAATAAAAAATTAAAATGATTTAATTTAATTTCAAGATCTTAGAAATAACTGAAAATCAATAATTAAAGTTAATTATTATCATTAAGAAAATAAAAATCAGTAAAATTAAAGAGGTAAAATTACACTAATATCTATTTAACATAGACCATTAGATCTCATTTTTAAAAATTAAACAATGATGATTAGTGTCCTCATACGAGGACACTAAGTGGTGTTGTCCTAAGCACTGTTGACAGATCCGGCCTGGCCGGTCGGCCCCTTAAAACCGTGAACCGTGAGAAAAAGCGGGTCAGGAGGCCCAAAATCCGGAATTAAATGACCCACGGGTTACATTGTGTAACCGCCAGAAAAGTCGTTCAGCCCGGCCAACAAAACGGACAAACCCGGCCCATAAAATGGCCACTTCTGAAAAATGGAAATAATAATTAATAATCAAATTTCCAATATAATATGTAATCCAGAATAGCAAAAGATCATTAAAGAGGAACTAGAAGCGTCGAACTGGGAATAAAAAAAATAATCAGGAAGATTTGCTATGAAAATCAAATTCCTCTTTAGAATCATATATTTCCTCTTCAATAAGAAATTCAAACTTCAAATACAAGTAGGATTGGAAGTCCTAATACTAAGAATAGTATAAAAATCATATGAAAGCTCCGGTCTTCCATATCAGTTTGGATTTCTGCAATTGAAATCGTCTCTTCAGTTGGAGCTCTGGTCTTCCAGCGTTGTATCTCCGCCTGACATCGATCTATTCAAAGCTTCAGTCTTCCAGCGGTGCATGCAACTCTGCCTTTCCGTTGTCGACATCATTCATAGTAAGGAATCTCTCCCTACTCTGTTTCTTAGTCTCTCCCTGCTTTTTTTCAGAAACAGCCTTTCAAACTCGTAATCGTAAACCTGCAGCTCAAATTTAACAACAGTGTTTCAATACCCGGTAGTTGGTTTATACGTATAAATAATAGTGTTTCTTAAAAGTAAGCTTTGTACTTTACTTAAGTTGGCTTAACTTTTTTTTGTCAGATATCATTCAGCTATGGAATCGAGAGTTGGAACTGAACCAATTGATCAAACGAATGACAACCAAACAAAAAGCGGGAAGATCGATGTTGCTTGGAATTACATCGCTGAAGAGAAGGGTAACGCAGGAAAAAAAAGGTATTCAAGTGCTTATTCTGTGCAAAAACATTCGAGGGTGGTGGCATAAATAGAATGAAAAAACACCTTGCTGGAATTCCTGGAGAAATCGTCAAATGTGTGAAAATTCCACATGATGTGCATGAGAAGATGCATAAATCTATTAAGGAATTTAAGGAAAAGAAGAAGGATGGGAAAAAACTTGATGCTACTATTGGAATTGATCTCACTGGAGATCACAGTAATGCAGAGGTACAACATGCTTCAACTATTACTGAGTTAATGAACAAAGGAAATGGGGCATGTACTGATGATTATTTTGCTTCTTGAACAACTCGTGGTGCTCAACCTGGAATTAAAAGTGCACTAGCAAGTAAAGATGTGATCCATACTGCTCATTTACTTATAGCTAAATGGTTTTATGATTGCTGCATTCATTTTCATGCTACTAGATCCCCATATTTCCAGCAAGCATTTACTGCAACATGTGCTATTGGTCCTGGATTTAAAGTGCCATCTTATCATGATATTAGGGTGCCTTTGATATCAGATTACAAACGTCAACGTGAGTTGCTTGTTAAAACATTTCGTACTGATTGGGCTGAACGTGGATGCACATTAATGGCTGATGGTTGGACTGATAGGAGCGGTAGAACATTGATTAACTTCCTAGTTTATTGTTGTAGAGGACTTTGTTTCCTCAAATCTGTGGATGCATCAAAGGTGACCAAGGATGCCCCAAACTTGTTCAAGTTATTTGATGAAGTGCTGAAGTGGATTGGTACTGACAATGTTGTCCATGTTGTAACAGACAATGCTGCTAACTACAAGGCTTGTGATAAGATTATTGATAACATTTACCCATATATTTATTGGTCTCCTTGTGCAGCACATTGTTTGAATTTAATCTTAAAGGATTTTGCATCATGGATCATATTGCTAAGCTATTTGACAAAGCATCTAAGATTACTGTGTTTGTCTATAATCACCAAAAGATTCTGAATTGGCTAAAGGAAAGGCCAAATTGGAAGGAAATAGTGAGACCTGGTGCTCTTGATTCGTAACTCATTTTATTACTTTGAATACTATACATGAGAACAAGCTTGATTTGCAGTCATTGGTTGTGAGTGAGTTCTTCAATTTCGATGAATCTGGAAAAAGTGAAAGGGTCAGAATGTGTGTTCCATCATTCTTGATGGAAATTTTTGGTGTGATTGTTTGGAGGTGGTGAAAGCTGAGACCCCTGTTATAAAGTTATTGAGGATTGTTGATTCAGATGCAAGATCTGCACTTGGGTTTGTATATGAAGGAATGAGAAAAGTAATTCAGGGAATCAAACAGATTTACAATGATAAGCCTTACATTGACATCATGGACAAGAGGTGGGATAAGCATTTTCGAGGGGACTTACATGTAGCGGCTTATTATTTCAATCCAACTCTTAAGTATGTCGAGAAGGAAAATACGACAAGTGCTGTGATGCATTCTCTACTCAATTTGTTTGAGAAGGATAAAATTTGTAGTGTAACGAAGAACAACGAAAAAAATTGATCAACATCCTTCTTGAGTGAATTGAAACTGAATTAAGAGGGGGAATTGACTTTAGGAAGGTCTTTGGTTTTCATTTTTTTGTGGAACCTTAAGGCATAAGGTAATCAGTCACACAGCCCTGGGGGGGGGGGGGGGGGGGGGGAATGGACAGTTGAAGTAAAACGCTTCTTCTGGCCTCCGTCCCCATCCCCATCTCCCCCAATCCAGAAAGATACTACTACGGCGGCAAATAAGAAAATGGCGTCTCTCACCTCCTTTGCTTGTTTGAACAGCTCCTCAGTTCCTTTGTGCAATTTCTCTCGCCTTTGTGCATTAAATTCGCCTCCGTGCATTTCAATTAGCCTCCATGCAGATCTGTTACCTTCGATTGGTAAGCCGACCCCATATTCTCAAGATCGTGTTGCCTTTCCGTATTCTTGTGATGGTGCTGATGCCTTTCCTATCACTACAAATCCTCAAGGTCTGCCTTCTGCCTCGAGTCAACGAAAGAGAAAACAAAATTGGATAGCCATGCTCTCCCCTCGATCAATTCTCTCTGCTACACCAATGGTCGTAAAAGACACTCATCTCCTGAAGACCTGCAATCCTTTCAAGAAAAAAAAGAAGAAAAAAGAAGCCTCTTTCATTCTCTAAGGAGTCCTTGTCATTTGAAAATGAACTTGTGAGAGTTGGTCCTCTCCAAAGGATTTGTTTTGCATCATTTACTTCTTTCCTTTGGGACTCCTTTTTCTTTAATTTCATTCATCTTTGGAGAAAGTACAGGAGTAATTACAGAAACATCATCCACGGTTATTGTGCCATTAAACAAACTAAGAGCTCTTCATATTCCCAAGGCCCATGCACCGTTGATATGAAGAAAGATCCATCTCCCAACTCACATTTCAATGCTCCTACATTAAACATCAGTCAGATTCTTCCTCCTTGGATTTGGCTTTCAATGCAACACCCACTCATTAATCTTCCTTGGTTGAAAGAAGAATCAATATTCACCACTCACAATATTTGCATATTGTTTCCCCATTAGAAAATACCTCACCCCTTGCTTCTCTTGATCAATCAAATGAACCAAAATACTGTCCCAAAACATCCCCTCTGTTATAGTAATATTGGTGACTGCTCCTACCTTCAAGTTCCGTTCAGTTCAGTTTATGGCTTCTATTTAAATGCAACACACACACTGATGGATCTCATACTCATTCTTACCTCTTCCATCATTCTCATACTTAGTGTTCTTGACCTCTTATTCCCTCCCCGTCCTCACCAAACTATGGATTCAGACTTGGTTCCGATGGATATTGATAATGCGGTTGAGTTTTATGATGAAGACTTCGCCATCAACAATGAATGATTCTCCCTCAGTCTCGTTGGACTATTCATCGGACTCGTTCCTCCGCTCCCCCTTGTCGTTAGCATCATGAGGAAAAAGTATGAATTGGCGGGATCTCTTACCATCATCCAGCTTGAACTTGGACTCTTTCAATTTCTCTTCTCGGAGTCAGAAGACAAGAATCGAGTCCTAACCCACAATTCGTGCATGACTAACAAATTCATTGTTAGTTTCAAGAATGGTGCACTCCAGCTCCGGATGTTGTTGGTCGACTTATTCTCATTCCATTCTGGATCCAGCTTTTTGGCCTCCCTCGAGAATTCTGCACGTCGAAGATTGGTTTTCGCCTTGGTCCACAGATTGGCCATGTCCTTGAATCAATGCTTTGTGAAGATCCTTCAACGAAGCAGCTCTTCGTTAGAGTTCGTGTTGTCATCGATGCTACCAAGAAACTCAAGCTGGAAATCAATGTCGTTCACAATCGCAAGGTGTATCCCGTTGAAGTCATACGAGATTGTAATCTTGTTTGTTTCCTCTGTGGTTTTCTTGGACATGATGATGCGAGCTGTCCACAAAGGGATTCACTCTTGGGCTTGCCCTCAAAATATTCAGGAAAGCTTCGTGGAGTTAAAGTTGTGAAGCAACTCAATGAGCTTACTATGCGCCCAATGGACATTCAACAAAAGTCCCGCAAACAAGCCTCACCTGCTCCTATTCTCAACAAATTTGAAGTTCCCCAAATTCCGGATCCCATGGCCACCTTGAACATCAATCAGGCAGACCCCTTCATGCAAAACTCATACAATAATCCTCAACCTTCCGTGCAGTTGTCAACAAATGAAGTTGTTGGCCTGTTGGCTGATCCACCAGCTTCCTTCTCTCCTGACTCTCTAGGTTTCACTTCCAACTTTTGAATAAATGTCAAGTAATGTGTAGATTCTCCATTGATAAAGTCACACTTTCATCCTCTTTGGCGCATGGGGCTAGAATTAAAGATATTGACATTGCTCTCTTTGGATTGATTTAATACTTGTCACCAGAGTTTGTTATCTCATGGAATTTAGTTGATTTTCCCCAAGATGTTAGCGTGCTAATCATTTCCTTTGTCCTCTTTATTTGGATTTCCTTTTGGTGGTCCCCACCTTGGATTAACATCTTGATATTTGCAGTTTTACAAAGCTCGTTCTCAAAGGCAAGTGTCCAAGGAAGAAGTTTACCGAGCTAAACAAGCTAAAGGAACTCGCTTTGGGATTGTGAGAAGATCTCGGATAAAAAGGTGCTAGTGAAGGAATGCTTGAGGAGCGCCCAACTAAGATACAAATGCTGATAAGGTGGAGGAAGCAGCCTTAAATGGCCAAGATCGCCAATAGCATTCGCTTGGAATTGTCAAGGTCTGGGGAGTACCTTGATGACAAATCCCTAAGACTTTATGTCTTCAAACTTGCCACTATATTTTCCTTTCTAAAACTAAGAACTTATGTCATTGTGAGTCAAAAACTTTGCAGTCTTCAATTTCGTAGTTTTCATTTAGTCGAACTCGTGGTCTGTCGGCGGACTTGCGCTCGCATGGTCGTCAGCAGTGGTTTGTGTCGTTCTTGATTGTGTTCATTTCTTTATTGTTGTTGATGTTACCCTTCCACAAAACATAAATATTATTCTCATTGGAGATTACTTGTCGTGTGATTGGCATGAGCGCGAGCTCCAACTTAATTTACTTTCCTGTTTTTGTTCTTCCTTGTCCAAGCCATTTATTTTATGTGGTGACGTCAATACTATCTTATCTAATCATGAGAAAGTTCCCAATCAAACTGGAATGCCTCTCGTAGCATTAACTCCTTCCAATCTTTTGTCAATCAACTTTCTTTGCACGACTTGGACTAATAAACAAACTGAGGAGGTTCAAAGTAGACTCGATAGATTCCTCGCATCACCAAGCTGGGTGTCATTGTTCCCTCAGCGTTTTGTTCGACACCTTTCTGATTTGGGATCAGACCATAGAGCAATTGCTTGGCTCCCATCTGAATTTCAAGATGTTCCTAAACAATATCTTTCGTATGATGTTTAATGGAACAAAAATAAAGACGTTTGTGACATCGTTTCGACAGTTTGGGAAAATTTTCACCCGGTCGGCTCGCGTATGTTCCATTGTCCAATCTAAATTGCAAGAAATTAGGCGTCGCCTCATTGAGTGGGCCCGAGCCGCGAAAATCCAATTCTGCCCGCAACATTCGTTCCCTTCGTCAAAGCATACAGCTGCTTAGAAATTCCAATCATTGGAACCACATTCGTAGCATCGAGAGAGATCTCAATTATGCTCTTTCTCAAGAAAAGATTTAGTGGCAACAAAAAGCTCATCTCCGGTGGCTTATTGATGGTGATTGCAATACCTCCTACTTTCACAGCGTTTCGACCCGTCATTCTAAAAATCATATTCACACCCTCAATGACATGTTTGGTGTTCCTCATTCAGAAGAGAGTAAAAAAAGAGAAATTGCAATAAGCTTCTACGAAAATTGTTTTCTTCTGAATACCCACGTGGATTTCAACTTCCTCGGATTATCCCTGGATTCCCACGTAAGATTACTCACTCGATGAATGTTGGCCTGTTAGCCTCCCTTTCTGATGATGAAATAAAAAAATCAGTTTTTGACATGGGACCTACACAAGCTCCAGGATATGATGGATTCACCGCAGCCTTTTTCCAAGGATTTTGGCCCATTATTAAGAAAGAGGTTTGTAACGTTGTTAAAAGTTTTTTCCACTCTGGGAAATTAATTAAAGAATCAAATCATACTATCATATCCCTCATTCCTAAAGTCGACCAACCACAGAACATGCGGCAACTGCGTCCGATCAGCTTGTGTCAAGTCTTCTATAAAATCATCTCAAAATTCTTGCATCCCGTCTTGGAAATATTCTTCCTTCCATAATTGGCTCCCATCAAACAGGGTTTGTGAGAGATCGGAGAATTACAGATAATGTTATAATTGCCCATGAAGTCATGCATTATCTTAAGAACAAAAGAACAGGAAAGACTGGTTATATGGCTCTTAAACTGGACAAGGAAAAGGCGTATGATCGGATTGAGTGGGCCTTTCTTTTCCAAGCTCTTGCCCAACTTGGGTTCCACCCACATTTCATCAAGCTTATACATGAGTGCGTGATGACACTCGATTTGACGTGATTATCAGCCTCATTTAAGCGACATTTCCTTACTTGAAACGTGGTTTTAGGGGTAAAATAGCAAATATTCACTCAACTACCCTATTTCCTACCGATTTGGTTACTTTGGCCCTTTTGGGTCAATTTGATGGTTTTCTAGTGTTTTTGTGATAGCACAGATTTTTGCCATCATTTACGTAGCCATGGACGTATTCAAGACCTCAAGGAGTGAACCGGAATCGAACCAGAAATCAAACCGGATTCAGAACCGAAGATCCAACTGCCCAGCACAATGTTTTCGCCAAAAATACTATGAGGTTTTCGGCGAAAATACCTTCAGAACTCACAGGCTGATTTACACTGAAGTTTCGGCGAAAACTACTTTGAGTTTTCGCCGAAAATCCTAGAAGAAATGACACAGGGGATTTTAACTAAAGTTTTCGCCGAAAATTGCTTGATATTTTCGGCGAAAATCCCTTCCAAATTCGGCGCTGTATTGGAAACCTAATCGTACCTATTTAAAGAGAAGCAACGGCAGACAGAGGACGACACATCAATAATTATTCATCTTTTCACAAATCAGACTTTTGAGAGTCAGCCGACTCTAGGGTCGATAGATAGAGTTTAGAGAGTTCGAAGATCCGTGGAGAGATCGTGACGCCATCCTCCACCTCGGAGAACTCGGAGCTTAAAGTTGAAGATCCAGGAGATTGAAGCTTCGCGGGAGTCGTCAGAATTAGGTTTTTCAGTTCTTATCTCTTCTTCCTCTGTATGATGATCTTCATTGTTGCCTTTGATTCTCTTGTTTCTGATATGAGTAACTGAACTTGTAGAGCTTAGATTAGATGAACCCTAAGTGACCCAGGCTTTAAAGCGGTCACGGATCGGCGGTGATTAGATTCGAAATTCAATCAGTTCTTTTTCATGTTTGGTTTGTTCTTCATTGCTTATGTTTCTTGTCTGGATTGATCACCTAGATTAGATTCTGGTTAAGCTAAGGATAGAAGCGAACGCTCGCCTTACTTTAGAACATCGAATTGAACAATTAACCTTATAATTGGAGTGTGCCTTTCGTAGGAACCGGTTAGGATTAATCCACTGCAAGAGTAACTCACTAATCATTAGTAATTGCACCAGTTAATTAAGTCGTTGCGAGAGGCGACCGTACCCGGGCGGCTAGTTAATCTTGGTAGTTAGAACGGATAGAGCGAACGTTCGCCGGTCTTAAACCTAAGGGTAAGGAGTTATGGTGGTGTCTTAGTAATTGATTGAATTAGAATTGAAAACCGCTGGTCTTGTGATTGCCGTTGCTCTGGTGATCTAAGGGGGATTCGAAATCTAAGTTCGTCTATCTTCTCGTTAGTCAACCTTTTACTTTTCTGTCTTTTATTTTCCTTTGTTCATTAGATTAGAAGTCGTGGAACTCACACCACGCACTACGTGTTCAAACCTGAATAAATTGCCAGCTTCTTTGAGTAGTCAAGAAGAAGAAACCTCGAGTCGAATACGATCTAGTCTGCCTTGGTAGATTAGTTATTTGATACCGCTAATACTGCAGCTATCAAATTGGCGCCGTTGCCGGGGACTCTTCTAATTGTTTGAAAGAAGAGTTGGCAAATTATTCTTCTACCTTTCCGCCTTACCATTTAATTTTCCTCCATATTTCCATGATTTACCTGGGTAGTGCTTTTGAGTTTTGATTATGCAGGATTACAGGTGGGATGACCAGTACCAAGAGTGGTATGTTGATGAAGCACCGTATATTGAGGATAACCAAGAGATGTATATACTAGCTCATCAGCATCGACAACAGACGACGAGAATAGAATCCTTCTTGGAGAATATCTCTACAGAGCTACAAGCTCACAAAGAGATAGACTCACAAGTTCATCAAAATCGACAACAGACGGCAAGAGTAGAATCCGCCTTGGATGATCTCATTTCGAAGCTGCAAGCTCGTAACGTAGTGGATGTCGAGCTCGAGCAACCAAATCCACTAATGGAAGAAGATGCTCAAGAGCTGTATGAAGATGAACATGACAATCTCACCAATGACTATTGCGAGCTAGAAGCATCTGATGAAGAATCCTTGGTGGTGGTGGTTGATGAAGACAAAGAGCCAATCCATCTTGAAGTTGAAGCTGAAGAGGAGCACGAAGAAATTGAGGAGATACCCTCACCTACACTTCCGCCGAGTCAACCTGTAGAGAAGATGGAGCTCATTGAACATGCCGCACCGTACTACCTCTTTCCTTCTCGAGTAGGAGAATTCAAGAAGAACTGGTCATCCAACCAAGATCGCGATCTATTGGAGCACTACCGGCTGCATCACCCTTCTGGAGTGCTACATGGCACTCAACCGCACACCTTGAAGAAGACGATTGACTTCAAGGAACTCCTAAGTTGGGGACCCTAACAGGTACCGTCCGGCTCATGGACGTTAAACAAGAGCGCTTCGTGGGAGGCAACCCACGGCTGGAGTCCGTTTTTGAATTTTTGAGTCAGTCTTTTCGTCGTTCGAGTCAGGTTTGGGGGAGCCAAAGTGTCAGTTTAATTTTCTTTCCTTTTGATTCGTTTTTTTCGTTAGTTTTTGAAAAAAAAAAGGTTTTAAAATAAATTTTCGGCGAGAATTGAAAATTCTCGACCGAAAACAAGTCACAGGAGCGTCCCTTTATTTTTGTGTGTTTTCCGAAGATGTTTTCGGCGAAAACTCCTAAAGTTTTAGCCGAAAACTTGTGTTGTTTTGAAAATCAGTTAGATTTTTTCGGCCCGATTCCAACGCATACTTGATCGTCCAAATCGGAGCTCTGTAGCTCCAGTTATGCCCGAAACAAGTTTTTCACGTTTTTGGCCAACTTCGTCGCTTTCCGTCCATTTTCTTGAGTCGTGTCTAAAAGGTTAGTTGTTGGGTTTTCAATTTCGAATCTTTTGACATATTGATTGTTGAATTTTGATGAGTTTAATACCGGTCTACCTCGTTTTGCGTGTCTGCTATTTTGGTGTGATTTTTTCTGAACTAATTGAGCTTGGATGATCTAGATTGCTCTAGGAGTTTCGTGCCGTGAATTTGAAAAGAAAAAAAAAAGAGTCAAAATATTTTCAAAATTCCCCTTAACCTTCTTTGTTCGACTTTTATTCTGTGTGGATCCGGGACACTTGTCCCGGTATCCTTTTGATCTTTTTGTGTTTTTGTTTTGTAGGATCTTGAGTAGCTACTCCGCTTTGCTCCGGACGCTCCGTTTTCATCCCTACACCGACCATCTCGTCACAGGTTCTTCGTATCTCTCTACTCTAGTTTAGTCCTGTGAGGACACAGAACCGTTTAAGTGTGGGGTAGGATTCTAGGATTATGCATGATCTTGCTTGCTATCTATGATTCTATGGTTCAAATTTAAAATTTCTCTTGCATAGAATTGCTCAATTCTTGACTTGTGATGTTAAATTGACTTATTTTGAACAATGACGTCTAGACTGTTCCACTTAGAACCTGTAACCAACGTGTCGGAACTGATATTAAATGAGTCTAGGTCAGAACAGATCATAAATCACTTCAGTAGTTGAAACTTGAATTAATTGAATTGATTGGTTTGTTAATAACAAAGCTGATAACACTGTTCTAAGATGATAAATGCTAGCTTCTTCCATGTTTTTCACTCCATATTTGATCACCTGTGATTGTGGCTAGAGATTAGACGGAAATCCAATTCGAAATCTTGTGTAAAAAGTTATAACTAGCTAGGATCAAGTGGTTGAATTGTTAAACCAAGTAATTAAGTGGTGCAAATCAATGTAAAGTTCTTTAAAGTGATGAAAAAAAAAACTAGGCAAGCCCGACACCTAAGTGAAGTGTTCGGGTTGAGCACTAGCATAAGCACAGATACTGTGAGCTAGGCAGGTCCAACACCTAAGTGAAGTGTTTGGTATCGAGCACTAGTATGCAGTAAATCAATTGAAGGAAGAAATTGAACTTGAAATAAATCATTGTTTAAATCGGTCCTAGCTAGAACATGTAACGTACAGATCTAGAGTCGATAGCCACGTCACTTTTCCTACTTCCGCATCCACATCATGGCTAGAGCTTAAAGTCTTTTCTCATTAGAATTGGTGTTATCGTAGTCGGTTAATTATGATTAATTGTTTTGCCAAGAAACGAGCTTTGTTAAAACCACTACTTGAAGTGTGCAGAAATTAGTGAGATCGAAAACTTGTTTGGTTGAGGTTCTGGCATGTGTAGGTCACTCTTTCTACGTGGAACAGTCTAAACCAAATTGTTAGAATTGAATCTCGGTTTAATCTCGTGTCATTTGTGAATTTGAGTGTGTTCTAGTTCAGTTTGCTTGAGGACAAGCAAAGCTTAAGTGTGGGGTATTGATGACACTCGATTTGACGTGATTATCAGCCTCGTTTAAGCGACATTTCCTTACTTGAAACGTGGTTTTAGGGGTAAAATAGCAAATATTCACTCAACTACCCTATTTCCTACCGATTTGGTTACTTTGGCCCTTTTTGGGTCAATTTGATGGTTTTCTAGTGTTTTTGTGATAGCACAGATTTTTGCCATCATTTACGTAGCCATGGACGTATTCAAGACCTCAAGGAGTGAACCGGAATCGAACCAGAAATCAAACCGGATTCAGAACCGAAGATCCAACTGCCCAGCACAATGTTTTCGCCAAAAATACTATGAGGTTTTCGGCGAAAATACCTTCAGAACTCACAGGCTGATTTACACTGAAGTTTTCGGCGAAAACTACTTTGAGTTTTTGCCGAAAATCCTAGAAGAAATGACACAGGGGATTTTAACTAAAGTTTTCGCCGAAAATTGCTTGATATTTTCGACGAAAATTCCTTCCAAATCCGGCGTGTATTGGAAACCTAATCGTACCTATTTAAAGAGAAGCAACCGGCAGACAGAGGACGACACATCAATAATTATTCATCTTTTCACAAATCAGACTTTTGAGAGTCAGCCGACTCTAGGGTCGATAGATAGAGTTTAGAGAGTTCGAAGATCCGTGGAGAGATCGTGACGCCATCCTCCACCTCGGAGAACTCGGAGCTTAAAGTTGAAGATCCAGGAGATTGAAGCTTCGCGGGAGTCGTCAGAATTAGGTTTTTTCAGTTCTTATCTGTTCTTCCTCTGTATGATGATCTTCATTGTTGCCTTTGATTCTCTTGTTTCTGATATGAGTAACTGAACTTGTAGAGCTTAGATTAGATGAACCCTAAGTGACCCAGGGCTTTAAAGCGGTCACGGATCGGCGGTGATTAGATTCGAAATTCAATCAGTTCTTTTTCATGTTTGGTTTGTTCTTCATTGCTTATGTTTCTTGTCTGGATTGATCACCTAGATTAGATTCTGGTTAAGCTAAGGATAGAAGCGAACGCTCGCCTTACTTTAGAACATCGAATTGAACAATTAACCTTATCATTGGAGCGTGCCTTTCGTAGGAACCGGTTAGGGTTAATCCACTGCAAGAGTAACTCACTAATCATTAGTAATTGCACCAGTTAATTAAGTCATTGCGAGAGGCGACCGTACCCGGGCGGCTAGTTAATCTTGGTAGTTAGAACGGATAGAGCGAACGTTCGCCGGTCTTAAACCTAAGGGTAAGGAGTTATGGTGGTGTCTTAGTAATTGATTGAATTAGAATTGAAAACCGCTGGTCTTGTGATTGTCGTTGCTCTGTGATCTAAGGGGGATTCGAAATCTAAGTTCGTCTATCTTCTCGTTAGTCAACCTTTTACTTTTCTGTCTTTTATTTTCCTTTGTTCATTAGATTAGAAGTCGTGGAACTCACACCACGCACTACGTGTTCAAACCTGAATAAATTGCCAGCTTCTTTGAGTAGTCAAGAAGAAGAAACCTCGAGTCGAATACGATCTAGTCTGCCTTGGTAGATTAGTTATTTGATACCGCTAATACTGCAGCTATCAGTGCGTCACCACGGTCTCCTATACGTCTCTATGAACGTTCATCGACAAGGTTTCTTTAAACCAACACGTGGACTACGACAAGGGGATCCACTTTCGTCTCTCTTGTTTGCAATCTGTTCAGAAGGTTTCGCTAGTCTCATTTCTCGTGCTGTTCAACAAGGGAAGCTTAAAGGAGTTAAGATTGGGCGTTCAGCTCCTGCTATCTCCCATCTCTTTTTCGCAAATGACTCTTTTCTTTTCCTCGAAGTCAGTGATACCTCCATTCGGACCATTAGGGAAATTTTCCAATGCTATAATGCTCTCTCAGGAAAAAAGATTAATCTTTCCAAGTCTGCGGCCTTTTTAAGTAATAACTTGCCTCGAGCATTAACCTCTCATTAAGTAATGTCTTGCTTTCGTCTTCCTTCCTCCATTTGTAAGAAGCTCAACTCCCATATGGCCAGGTTCTGGTGGAACCGGGGGAATAGTACCCATCCCATTCATTGGTTGAAATGGTCAGATCTATGTCAAAGTAAAATGGCAGGAGGTCTGGGGTTCCGTTCTTTTGAATCGTTTAATCAAGCTCTCCTTGCTAAGCAATGCTAGCACCTCATTTCTAACCCTGACTCCCTTGCGGCAAAAATTCTTAAAGGGAAATATTTTCCTCACTCTTTTTTTATCAAAGCAGAGCCTGGCAGTCATCCATCTTGGATCTGGCGAAGCATCCTTCATGGCAGAGAGCTCTTCCTTAAAGGAATCAGATGGCAAGTTGGAAATGGCTCTAACTTTCATTTATATGACGACCCTTGGATCGCCAACCCATTACCATCACCTCCCTCGGTCATCCCCACTGCCCCTAGACCTCTACCAGGATTTTCCTTCTTTCGTAACGGTTCTACCTGGATCACCAACCGGCTTTCTAGGGTTTTCACCCCAAGCTCAGTTTCTCGCATCCTCCAGATCCCACTGTCGTCTACCAATATTCCTGATAAAATTGTTTGGCACTACACGACGAACGGAGTATTCTCAGTCAAATCCACTTACCATCTTGCTCACCAAGAGCTTGTTTCCGCGAATAGTCGAACAACCTAGTTGGGTCCATATATTCATGACCACTCCTTTTGGAAATCAATTTGGACACTTCCAGTTCCTCCTAAAATTCATTCCTTTCTTTGGAAGTTGTTCAAGTCGGCCCTCCCTTTAGGACCCTTCCTGTCCAAAAGGGTCCAGTCGCATGGAACAGGATCTGCGTCCAAACCTTTTCGGTTTGGACCGTTCCAAACCCCATCCACTAAGGGACAATTTGGGTATTTTGAAAATACCAATCCCTGTCCCTTTCTCACCTCCTTTCCCTTCCTTGCACCAGCAACCATGACGCCGGCCTCCACGATTGCCCCCTTCACGTCGGCTCCCACGTCGCCGGCCTTCACCGGATCTTTCTCGATCTTGGCCGTGTAGTCTCCTTCTCGCCATCTGTCCAGATCTATGACCATAACCCCTGTCGAGAGTCATGGCGACGGGAGACCGCCGACGACAATGGAGTTTTTCAACTGTCCAAATGTAGAGTTGAGGGAGTACTCTCATTCAAACTCGCTCAGGGACGATTGCTTAGTTGAGACATTCGAAACAGGGTTTCGAGACAGTTCATCGGTTGCAAACAGCGGAGATCGAAAGGAAGGGGCTAAGAAGTCTAAGAGGTGGGGTAAAGGTTGGAGCATTTGGGGGCTTATACAAAGCTGAAGTGTTAACAAGGATGATGATAGGCACAACAATATGGGGAATGGAGTTGAGAGGCCGTTTTCACAGTCGTGGTGACTTGAGAGGGGAAAGGAATGGGAGTAATGGGAGAGTTGAGTTCAATTCAAATCTGATGAGAAGTAACAACAGTGAGCTGGAGGAATTCAAACGGATTTGGAGGTGGGATTGTGTCGTTTGGGAGTGGAAGGAAGAGCAATGTTGAGACTTGTAGCAGTGGTAATGGGTTCGGAGGTTCTGGATTATGATGTTGAATACTGATGTTGATGCTGATGCATCTGCTACTGTAATGTAATGTAATTCTGCTGATGCATCTTCATCAGTTGGTTGGTATAACAAAAAAGCTTCTTTTTTAAATTGGTTTCCCTTTCCTTGTGTTTGTTTAAAGGAGTAGTAATAGTAAGAAGAAGGGGAAGAAGCTGGTAAATTAGAATCTTGGTATTCGAAATATCTTGTTTCTAGGATATATATGGAATCAGACAATCAGTAGCTAATACTAGAAATCATCTGAAGCAAAAGAGTAGCAATTGTGCATTGTGCTTAATGCACCCACATCTTTGATTGCAGGAGTTCCTCCTGAACAAAATGAAGAAGTATTAGTTAATTTCTATGTCAAACTACTGAACCTAAAAAAGAGTGGACTAATGTATATATACCTGTTCAGATAGGAAATCAATGCAGAGGAAGAAGGAAAAAGGAATTTGTTATTTGTTGATTTGTCAGTAACTTTTTTTTACCAATGTTGCAGTGAGTACAAGTGGGTTACTGTGTATAACTAGGTAAAAATGTAACTAGTTAGATAACTAGTGAGTTGAATAAGTAAACTAGTTAGCTCGATTGGTTAACTAGTTAACTCGATTAGAAACTAGTTAACAACTTGATAAATAGTTAACTCGATTAGATAACTAGTTAACTCGATTGGTTAACTAGTTAACAACTTGATAACTACTTATCTAAATTATGACGTTAAATAATTAACTAGTTAACTCGAGTAGAAAACTAGTTAACAACTTGATAACTAGTTAACTTGATAAGTTAACATCATGATTTATCGAGTTAACGAGTTAACGAGTTAACAACTCGATAACTAGTTAACTCGATTTGTTAAATAGTTAACAACTTGATAACTAGTTATTTAAATTATGACGTTAAATAATTAACTAGTTAACTCGAGTAGATAACTAGTTAACTTGATAAGTTAACATCATGATTTATCGAGTTAACTAGTTAACAACTCGATAACTAGTTAACTCGATTGGTTAACTAGTCAACTCGACAAAATCATGATGTTAACTAGCTAACTAGTTATCTGCTTATAACCTGTAAAGTTATCCATAAAAAAATAAGTAATGTTAACTAGTTAACTAGACGTCGCCGGAAAAGCAATGTTGCCAAGACCGGACCGGACATCAAACCAATTAAGTGAGAGGTTAAAGGGTTTGAGATCAGACCGTAAAAATCGGTCACATAATTACAAAGTAATATTGACTTGCAAAGTAATAACTAATTACTTTAGCATCTGCCAAAAAATTCACTTTAGGAACCCATGATATTCTTAAAAATTAGAGTACTAAAATGTAATAAGCCGTTTCTTTCCCCTCCCCACTTCACTTCTCTTTCTCTTTCCCCTAACCATTTCACTTCTCTCCCTCGTTTCATGCTTATTTTCCCCCAGCCTCTTCTTCTTCACAAATCTGATAACAATGAAAACTTTTGAAGATAGTAAGTTAATATCTTAAAAGAATAGATAGAGTTCTTATTATTGATGAAGCGAGCCATGGCAGCCATCTCAACTGACAGTGATTATAGTCTGAACAGAGTCGGATGCGAGAAAGACAGAACGAGATATGTTTTCTATTCTTCTCCAATCACCATGTAAACAACCATACCCAGAACTTCTGACTTTCAGTGTTGCTCTTGCCGTCTAGATCTTCGATTTCAGAAGAAGAGGAGAGAAGCATCCATAAATCGTCAATTTTCTAATTAAAAAGTTGAAACCGCCCTTTCTGGTTCGATCGACTTTATAGGTTTTCACGGGTCGAACCAGTTCCGGACGCTAATTGAACCGTGTGCGAAATCACCTTGAATCGGACCAACTGCAGAAAAGTCATAGGTCGGTTATCAAAAAAGTCACCAGCGACGTTGCCGATCGCCGGCGGCTGTGGTCGGTTGCCAATCCCAGAAAAAATAAAATATATAATTAAATATAATAATAAAATATTTAAATGAAATATAATAATTAAATAATATGTGTAAAGTCCTAAATACCCCTAATAAATATGGACCACTAGATTGATCAAGAAGTCAAACTAGATCTAATGGTTTGAGAAGGGTTTGGAACTTTCCAAACCCTCAATATCTTGGACGCTGATCCTCTCCCCCAGTCGCATGACCCGTGTTGTCTAGTTTGCCTTGATTCAATCGAAACTCCTGAACATCTTTTCTTCCAGTGTAGGCTTATCCGGATGTGTCTGCTTTTTAATGAAACCCCTTCAGTCATTCGTGATTGCCCCGACTCAAATATCTCTCTGTCCTGGCGCTTTCTTTCTCGGTTGGGACAGAACTCACTGGTCTCTGTTGCATTCTTCTGGTGGAGGATTTGGAAAGTTCGAAATGATGTTGTCTTCTCCAAATACCTTCATTATGTTCCTTCTCTTCTTCGACAATTCGTGTCCCAGGCTCAAGAGTTCCAAAACGCCATCGCTTCTCGTCCTCCTCTGTTTCTTTTTCACCCTCCACATCCCACAGGGGATGGACTGCGCCCCCTCGAGGTTGGATCAAGGTCAGCGTTGACGCTAGCACGGGGACATGGATTTTGGGTGGAGCGGTGAGTCTGGTTGCGAGAAACTCAGAAGGACGAATTATGGAGACGAGAGCACGAGTCTTCCCAGGACATTCCAATGTTACTTCTCTCGAACTTCTTGGTTTTCGTGAAGCGGTTTCTTGGGCTCGAGCAAAGTGTCTTGCTTTTATTATCTTTGAAAGGATTCTCTTGAAGTTGTTTCGCGCCTTCGCCTTAAGGACTCCTTCCACTCCTCCTGTGGTGCCATTTTCAAAGATGTTTTGTCTTTGTGCTCCCCATTCCCCCATTTCAATTTCCATTATGTTCCCCGTGATTGTAATCGAGCTGCCGACTTTGTGGCTAAAAAAGCTCTCTCTTTGTATCCCTTACATGGGACAGTGAATTTCTCCCACTGACTTGTTTCTTTGAACCTCCTTTCCTAGTAATAATACTTCTTCCTTTTGGCAAAAAAGAAAAAAAAAAGATAAAATTTGTAGTGATGCAATGGCCGCTATTAAGGAGATGAAATTTATCAAGAAGCAAAAAGAAGTTTTGGTAGAGAATTGGCCATAAGAGATAGAACATAATTGTATCTAGGTAATTTATCAATTTTATGCGTTTCTTATTTATTTCATTTAATTTAAGATGTAATCTATTATTATTATTATGCAAATATAAAAGACACCCCTTTTTATTCCTTCTCTCCTTAAGTGTAGGCTTCTAACCAATTAAAAAATTTATTTTATTTATTTTCTCTTTCCCACTAACAAATCTAATCCCTAAAAAAAGTTACCATATTCAAGTTTAAGGTTAAGCCACGGTAAAAAAATATCAGTGGCTATGGTAGCAAAGTACACAGAAGCATTTTTCAAAAATTATATTTTTTTTCTTTTCAATTTTAAATTATTATTTTTATTCTTTTCAACGAATTTAACTACATATGATAAATATATTTACCATCTTTAACGTCCACTAATTATTAAATCAATAATATAACATAACTAATGATTTGATCACACTTTATTAGTTGTTTGGTTCTAAAGAGTATTATTTTTTTCATTAAAATTTTCGCTCTATGGATTGAACACATAAGGAACAACATATTATCATTTACCTAATGAGATTCATTAGATTCATATATAAGTTATTGGAGTTTGCACTTGGTTTTTTTTTTCTCTCTCAACATTTTTGTGTTCAATGTCTAAAAATTGTCTTCCATGATGATGATTGATTTCAAGCATCGTAGTGATTTTGACTAGAGAGAAAAAAATCTTACAAACCAAACCGGAGCAAGCACTAAAATTAGATCTTTTGTACTCCTAAATATTCACATCTCTGGATAAAAAAATTCAATGAATGCGTGAAAGATAAAGCAATTATCTGTATTGAAAAAACTTAGCTACCTAATGAATTATGATGTATTTTTTGTTTTTGACATATTGTTATAGTAAAAGAAGCAATCCAAGGTGACCGTTTGAAGAACAATTTATTCAAATCTATTATCTATATTTATATCTATACTATATAAGCAAATATAACAAATACATTTAATATTCTTTCTCTCTAAAGTTTTCAAAACAAACAAACAAAATGAATCATTGTCTATTGATCATTTATTATCTATTTATATTATATATAAACAAATATAATTAACTACACTCTTTAATCCTTCTATATTTAAATGTAGACATTGCACCAATCAACAATATATAATTAAACAATCAAACAAGTACTTTTATTTGCTACAAAAAAAAATCTTTTTCATAAAAAAGATATGTTAACCGAAAAATATCCACCCTTAAAACGGTAACAACAAAATAAAAAAAATGACCATTCACCCAATGTTCATTGAATTTTGCACCACTATTTCCACATTAATGTCCTTATACGATATAAATCACTTTCTCATGTTAAACCATCACAATCTTCAACTATATTTACTTCTATCACACCCTCGATGCATTTTTCAACATTTTATCATCAATTTTACTCATCATCTTCTTCAACCTTCATCTCATTAACTACCACATTTGGATCAGGGGAACGATCGCAATTTCAAGAACTCGAAATTGTCGGTTTGAATCATTCCTAGGAAAAGTGTACAAGGAGTTAAACAATGAGTTCATGCAATAAGTACAATCTTTGATGTTAGGGATAATAAGCCAAGAGTCCCTCTACTATGGAAAGATAATATGTAAGCCATTCTACAATCTTTGATGTCATGTGCAGCGAGTGACTTTGCATGGTTTAGATTTCGCACCATATTGAATATGACCTATTGTCTACTTAGTGTAGGCAGTGTTTCCTTCTAAGTGCCAATGAAGGGTTGTTATGCTTTTGGCTTCTATTTTGAGTGTTTATCTTTTTTATTGGTTTGAGCTTTGAAGGTTGCTTTTGTTCTCAATTATTTAAACTAAAAATTTTTCGGTGTTCAGTTAATAGAGTTTTGTTTGAATTCATTTATGGCACATAGACGTCGAAGCCCAAACTCTTCAATTTCAGTCGAATTCCAAACATTGATATATTTAGTCTCTCTCAATTTTTTTAGTTTCAGTATTATTATTCTTTCCGTCTGATTGTTCGATTTTTGTTATACAACGTGTTGTCACATTAATTTTTTTTGTAAAGTAAATCACAAGGTAAATGTTTTGATGAAGCGTGGTCCGCTTTAGAGTTTATCGATTTTTCCTCCACAGAGAGTTCCTCTAGCTTTCATTTTTAAATATATTACATATATTAAGTATTTTTGACATTACTAAAAAAATTATTTTTATTTCATTTATATGACTTTAATATTTTCTCCTATTTAATTTCATCATCTCCATTATAGTTATCTCAATTAAGAATTTAAACATATTTAGACTTCAAAGGATTTAGAGTTTTAGTCTTCGGGGTCTTCATTGTGTATAAAATTTACTTACTTAAAAGGTAAATTTTGAGGTTAATTTTTTGAGCGTGTAATTATAAATTATAATTAATAAGTCTTTTAAAAACTAAATGAAATTTTGATACTAAAATCGAATAGATAACTATTTGTAGTCCTTGAAGCAACATGCTTAATTTGAATGGTACATAGAGTACAACTATAATTATTTAAATACTATGTGAATTTTACTAATTCAAGAAAAATGCGATCAAAGTATTATAGATTAGACTATAAAGTCTTTTCTCACAAAAAAAAAGTATTATAAATTATGAATGGGAGAGAATTTTTTCCCTAATAAGAATATAATTTTGTCTCTCAAATTCGTAATTTTTGTCTCCAAATAAAGTTTAAAATTATATATTGGATAGGTTGCACCCGCCAACGGGCGGGCAAAAAGCTAGTTTTATTAAGATTTATTATTTATTATTTAATAATTTTTATTATATTTGTTTCTTTTATGTAGATCTATGGTGGAATACATTTGGTGATAGTGCACCACTGTTGAAAAAAGTTGCACTTCGACTTCTAAGTCAAACATAATCTTCTTCTGGATGTGAAAAAAATTGGAGCGTATTTGAGCGCATTCATACTAAAAAAAGGAACAAATTGGAGCATAAAACGTTGAGTAATCTTGCTTTCATCAATTACAATTTAAAATTAAAGAACATGTATGTCATATGGTTTAATTATCATGATAAGTTGTATACATACTCTGATACTCATATGTTGAGATTAATATCATAGACAAATCTCTTTTGATTTTCAGGGATCATTACAGGACTGTCAAAATGAGTGGTGACCCTATTGACTATGAGTGGATTAGCAACACAAATTTTTGGGTTATGGAGGATCTAACTCCAAAACTTTATTATGATTATTTGATACGAGCTGTTCATACAAATGATGATGCGGTTGAAACAAATGAACGTCCAAGTGCAAGTAAAAAACTACATCGTTATGGAGGTATTTGCAATTTTACTTTCAACAAAATATTTTGTAGGTATAATTGTTCCTTGTGTAAAATTTCTTTATTAGATGATGCAGGAGCAAGCTATGCTAACTCTACTATTGGAGCAAATGATGGTGGCGTTGAAGATGATTTCTTTAGCACTGGAGAAGATAATATATTTTACTAAATATTATTTTATTTGAATTACTAAGGCCACGTTTTCCTGCCATGAATTAAGTACCAGAATTGATTGATTCCGGCGGAAAGCTACAATTCCTTATTTTCCTCTTCAAATTAGCAGCGGAATTTAATTCCAATTCCTCGTAAAATTCCAGATCTGTGGGAGAATTTAATTCCACTTCAAAATCAAAGGAATTGATTTTTTTTTCCCTGGAATCACAACAGGTACCCTTAACCCTCATCTTCCTCAACACTCTCTCCCTCTTCCTCATTATCACCTTCGTCATCCCACTCCGATGACCAGCTCCTCCGTCATCCCACTCCGGCGACCAGCTCCTCCGTCATCCCACTCCGGCGACCAGCTCCTCCACCGACGACATCGCGGCCGACCAAGCCGCCACACAGATTCGACAGCTCTGCCTTCCTCCTCCGACCAAGCTGCCACCCAGATTCGACAGCTCTGCCTTTCTCCACCGACCTAGCCACCACCTAGATTCGACAGCTCTACCTTCCTCCTCTGACCTAGCCGCCGTCGTGCCTCCCAGATCTGTGCCCCCACGTCGCTATTTTGTTTCCTCTTTCTCTAACTATTCTCCCAATTAATTTAGGGTTAAAGAAATCAATTTGATAAAATATTTTCTCGATATCGTTCCCATTTTCTCTCACCAATTTTCTCTCCAATCTCCAATCCAAGGCAGAAGCTTGAGCTCTGCCGGTGACTGAAACAGCTCCATCGATCTCCGATCAGACTCCTCTTCCTCGAAAGAAACTACGAGAAGAGAAGCAAGAGACAGAAAGAGAGAGATGTTGCCTACTTCTTCGTCCAGAGCTCCGACAAATCATCAGTAATCTTGTTGGTTTCCACCGCCGATGAAGATGTATGCTATGCAGGTCAGCAGGTGTGGTCGGCAAAAATATGTTAAGGAAGAAGAAGGTCAATATGAAGGGATAAGAATTAGGGATATTTTATTAATTTCAAATGGGATTAATTTTTAATTCCCCACTAACTATTTCGCAGGAAAACATGGAATTACTAACCGGAATCCTACTTGAATCCAATTCCGCCGGAATGCATAATTGCGGCGGAATTTGCACATTAAGCAGGAAAACGATGCCTAAGAATTTAGAGGGACCGGATCTGCGTCCAGACCTTCCCAGTTTGGACCATTCCAAACCCAATAGACGGAGGGGTAATTTGGGTATTTTAAAAAGTTCTTTAACTTTATGTTTCTTTATTCGGAAGCGGATCCAGATCCAGGATTTTCTTGGTTTGGAAAGTTCCAAACCTAATTTCAACCATTAGATTTAGTTTGACCCTTTGACTAATCTAATGGTCCAGATTTATTAGGGGTATTTAGGACTTTACACAAATAATTTAATTATTATATTTAATTTAATTATTTTATTATTATTATTATTTAAATATTTTATTTTCTATTACAGTTACAGTAGGCAACACTATCGCCGGCGACCGTTGCCGGCCATCGGTCACCGGCGACGGCGACTTTTCTGGTCACTTTTCCGGTAACTTTTTTTGGTGATTTTTCCGGTGACTTTTTCGACGAGGACTAGTTAACTAGTTAACTATTAATTTATTAGCATGATTATTTAATTCATAACTAGTTAACTTGGATTTTTACAGTTAACATGTTTTCCGGTGACTTTGTCAGTGAGGCTCCGGAGACCGATCAAACTCCGATGACTTTTCCGACAAGGACAAGTTAACTAGTTAACCTGATTTTTACTAATAACTTGTTAACAATATTTTTTTATTGATAACTAGTCAACCCGAGTTTTTACAGTTAATTAATTATCAGCAGATAACTAGTTAATATGTTATCTAATCGAGTTAACTAGTTACCAACTGTTAACTAGTTAATCAATTGAATTAACTTTTTATCAAGTTGTTAACTAGCTAACAAGATTTTTAGTTGATAACTAGTTATCAAAATTAGTTAACTAGTTAACTTATCGAGTTATAGTTAACATCATGATTTAGATAACGAGTTAACTAGTTAACCAATCGAGTTTAACTAGTTAACCATCGAGTATGTACTAGTTACTATAGTTAACCAATCGCGTAATTTATTGAGTTACCTATTTATCAAGTTGTTAACTAGTTATCTAATCGAGTTAACTAGTTATCTAATCGAGTTACCTAGTTATCTAATCGAGTTACCTAGTTAACAATTGAGTTAACTAGTTAACCTATCGAGTTAACTAGTTATCAAGTTGTTAACTAATTATCTACTCGAATTAACTAATTAACAATCGAGTTAACTAGTTAACTTGTTGAGTTAATTTAGTTAACATCGGGATTGGGTAACTAGTTAACGAGATTATTTGATAACTAGTTAACGAGTGTATTTAGCTAATAACTAGTTATCAAAATTAGTTATTCGACGATCAAATTATATAGTTATAAGTTATTCCAACAATATTTAGATTCACATTTTTTTTAAATGCCCAAAATCTTAAATTGTCAACAACATAAAAATTTAGTGACTGAAACTGTATATTTCAACTCTAGTGACTGAAACTGTAATTTTTCAACTTTGTGTTCTCCTTTCCTCCTTCATCAGAGATCGGAGCTTGTGGGTGACGTTGAAGTAGAGGGAGCCGAATCGGAAGAAAAAAATCTCTAAAAAAGCCTCGGATCTGCCTCGTCCGTCCACTATAAGATATTTTTTCCTCGGTTATGCTTTCGCCTTAGATCTGCTACGTCACCGCAAGAAGATGAAGAGGAGGCGGCTGGAAGGAGGATGAATCGGAGGAGAAGACGAGGTGCTGGCCGGAGAGACGGTGGGATCGAAGGAGGAGGAGGTCTCCGGAGAGAAGGTGGATCCTTTAATCAGAGCCGAGAGTGGAGTGCCCTCATCAGAGAGCGGCGAAGGTGAAGCTCCAATTCAGCTCTTACCACTCATCCTCCTCTGATCAGCTTCCTCTACCTCTCCGGCCTCGATTATCATGTCCTCACCAGCGTCGACCTCAACTTTACGTTTGGCAGCGGCTGTGACGGGACGAGCGACTAAGACAGGGGAGTATTTGTTGCTTTATGGTTTATGGAGAAGGAGGAGACCGGTGATTTAGGGTTGTTGTTGAGATTAAATAATTTTTCGAAATGACAAAACTACCCCTCCTGTCAAATAGTTTGGAACTTTCCAAACTTAAAATCCTGGACGCAGATCTAATGCCTCTGTCGTGGACAACCTTAACCCTACCCTAATTTATTTATTTCTTTTTCTTTATTCCCTTTTGCAGCTACTTTTCTCTCTCCTTTCTTCTTCAGTTCACCGGAGCAACGACGACGACCATCTACGTTTCCGAGCAGAATCCATCTTTGACCTCCGCAGCAGCTTGTCCCTTGCCTCAAGCTCGCCCACGACGCTCTCGAGTTGTTGAATCAGCTCCACCGCAGCTCATCTCCGATTTTGAGTATGTGGTCGCGATCTCGAAAACCAGATCTCGGACGGGAGACTCGAGGCCGATGGTGGTGGAGACACATCTCCGATGTGAGATTCCTGGCATGCTCGGCGTTAGGGGGTTGTGGTTGGCGACGCGGAAAGGGATGGAGACTATGATGATGTTGGAGTCGGAGGTGGGGCTGCGGTTGGATTTGAGACTCTGGGAGGTAGTTGATGTTGAGCACAAAACCCTGGTCTTTCTTCACCATCAACCAATCGAAGCCACGACCACAAAACCCTGGTCTTTTATCTCTGACCCGGAGGTGATTTGGGTTCCACGTTCAACCATTGTTTTGTTGGTTTTTTCAGTCAGGCTTTGGTTTTTGTACAAATTACCTTTTTTATTTTATTGAACAAGTAGGAATATGAATGGCATTTGTTTGGCCAGGTGGCAGAAGAACATAATGGATCTCTGGCTTTGGGCGGGTTGGATGAAATGAGTATTTAGATTATTGATGATGATGATGCTTATTGATTGATGATGAATGTGTGAATTTTACAAAGATTTGTGAAAATTCGATAAGTTAACTAGCTAACTCGATTGATTAATTAGTTAACTCGATTAGATAATTAGTCAACTCGATTAGATAACTAGTTAACTCGAATGATTAATTAGTTAACTCATCAGATAACTAGTTAAATCGGTTGGTTAATTGTTAACTTAATAATTTAACTCGATTGGTTAACTAGTTAACTCGATTAGATAACTAGTTAACTACTTGGTAACTAGGTAACTCGATTGGTTAACTAGTTAACTCGATTAGATAACTAGTTAACTCGATTGGTTAACTAGTTAACTCGATTAGATAACTGGTTAACTCAATTGATTAACTGGTTAACTCGATTGGTTAATTGGTTAACTAGTTAACTCGAGTAGATAAACTAGTTAATCACAAATAACTAATTAATTGATCGGTTAACTAGTTAACTCGATATCATGATTTAAACAAGTTAACAACTTGGTAACTAGTTACTCGATTGGATAAATGTTAAAAATCAGGTTAACTAGTTATAACTTAAGTTTTAGTAAATCTGGTTAAAGTTACTGTCCTTGCTGTAAAGTCACCGAGTTTGTTCGGTCTCCGGAGTCTCGCCGGAAAAATCACCGGAAAACATGTTAATTAACTAGTTAATTGTAAAAATCCAAGTTAACTAGTTAACTAGACGTCGCCGAGAAAAGTTACCGGAGTTCAATTGATCGCCGAAAAAGTCACCAAAAAATTCCACGAAAAGTCATCGAAAAAGTCGCTGGCGACGACCGTCGGCAACGGTGGCCGGCGGCGGTGGCGGTGGCCGGCGAGGGGGCCGACGACAATTATCGGCAACTGTCAACATAAAAGCATATAAAAGATAATAATAAAATATTTAATACAAAATATAATTATAAAATATTTAAATTAAATATAATAATTAAATTGTTTGTGTAAAGTCCTAAATGCCCCTATCAAATCTGGATCATTAGATTGGTCAAAGGGTCAAACTAGATCTAATGGTTGGAAATGAGTTTGAAACTTTCCAAACCCAAAAATCCTGGACGCTTTTGCAATTTTACTTTCAACAAAATATTTTGTAGGTATAATTGTTCCTTGTGTAAAATTTCTTTATTAGATGATGCAGGAGCAAGCTATGCTAACTCTACTATGATGGTGGTGTTGAAGATGATTTCTTTAGCACGCGAGAAGATAATATATTTTACTAAATATTATTTTATTTGAATTACTAAGAATTTAGAGAATTGAACATTGTTTACCATTTTAGTATTTTACTGTTTAGTATTTATCATTTTCCTATTGTGATGAATTATTTTTAAGGTTATGATTTTATTGGTGTTGGATATTTGAAGGTTACTGCATGGAATTTTTTGAATGATGATTTTATTGGTGTTTGATATTTTTCAGCTATTAACTTTAAAATTTTGGTCTTTAATAATTGAATTGGTGTATAATAATTTTTTATATATTCCAATTTTCTAACTGAGTTTTTAACGGGTTTTTTCCGGTTACCCACTAACCCTTACCCTTGAACCTTTTCCTAGTCCAGTTCGAAACCTGGTCCGGATCTGATAACATTGGTCCTAACGTAGGAATTCTCCCAAATATTGGTTTATTTTTTTTGGTAGGAAGGCGGTGCTTGAGCACCTTAAGTTTTATTAGAAATAGAACGGGGGAAGGAGACCCCAATACAATCGGCAAACAGAGTCATCCGGATGTCCGGGTTACAATCAGTAATAAGGTGGCTTCCAAAAGCCAGAGAATGGCCCAAATGGGCGAGCAGGTCCGCAACGCGGTTCCCTTCACGGTAGGTATGAGTAAGGTTCACAGTCCATTGACGACTGCAGAGCTCCCTGATTTTATGGATAATTTGGCCATGCCGCCCATCCGAATCCGGGTTTCCTCTGATGGCCGCGATGGCGGCGATTGAGTCGAGCTGGATGTTAACCTTTCTGAACCCCATGTCCCAGGCTAAGGATAGCCCGAGTACGGCGGCTCGGAGCTCGGCCCTCATGATGGAGCATCTGCCAAAGTTGGCCGCGAAGGCCGCAAGCTTCGCTCCGTGCGAGTTGCGGATGATCCCCCCACCTGCCGCGTAGCCCGAAGGCTGGATTACAGATCCATCGGTATTGATCGTTATCCATTCGTCTAGAGCCGGGATCCACCTGATGAGTGTGTCCCGCCTCCGTTCGACTACCTCTGAGAGAATCCGTGCACTAGATTTCATTGTCTCTCGAACCCCGGCGATCCATGAATGGACTCGTAGGCGGAGCTGAGCACTAGTCACAGGTTTACCCTCAAAGATATCCTCATTGCGAGCTTTCCACAACAACCATAAAGCAATTCCACCGGCGAGATCAAGGTCCGGGTTACTGATGATTCTACAAAGCCAGACTTGAAGATTACCTGTGAAGAAGGAGGCGTCCAGGGGTGGGGGAGGAACTCACTCCAGAAGGTCTGTGCCACCGTGCAATCTCTGAGGATGTGCAGGGTATCTTCCGTCTCTGAGGGACATAATCTGCAATTCCGTCGTCGATCATATGCCGTTTCTTGCGCTCCGCATTAGTCAGGAGCCTGTTATGAGCCACCAGCCAAAGAAAGTGTTTAACTCTGTTCGGACCCTGCCACCTCCAAACACGTTTCCAAAGGGTCTGATCGTCATTGCTCTGAGTGGAGGCGAGAATCTCATAGGCCGAGGAGATGGAGAACTTCCCTCTCGGGTCGGGGCCCCAGATCATGTCATCATCACCACTGCTACTCTCCGGGGTGTCCATACCTGCAATTTGCTCAAGCTGGTTGCGGGGCAGAAGGCGTTGAGCAGGTTCCAGTCCCAGTCACCATTGGCAGCCTTTGCTCCTGCTACCGTGCGCTCCATTTCTGTCATACTGAGGGGGCGAGTGGCCCAGTCTGCGAGTCGGTCCCCACTATCAAGCCATCTGTGATGCCAGAAGAGGGTGGAGTTGTCGTCTCTGATGCTGTGCTGACAAGTTGTGGCCATGGTGGTCCAAGTCTTCCTGATGCCTTTCTAGAGGTTTGAGCCGCCCGTCTTCCTCCTGATTTGCATGCCGTCGTCCGTATGTTTCAGGTACTTCGAAGTGAGTACTTTGACCCAGAGCTTCTCGGGAGAGGTGAGCATGAGCCATCCCATTTTCATCATATAGGCTTCGTTAAGCTCCTTAGCCTTCTTAAGCCCTAACCCACCTTGAGACTTCGGCCTGCAAATAACATCCCAAGAAATTAAGTGAGTCTTCTTTTTATCGGGCGTGTCACCCCAAATGAAATCACGAATTTTAGCATCAATGACTTTGGATATGGATATGGGAAGGAGCGTCGTTTGCATTGCATAGGACGGGATCGTGTTAAGAACCGAACCAGCAAGCGTGACACAGCCCGCCAGCGAGAGCGTGCCGCGCTTTCAACCCTCAAGCTTCTTGTCCATACGCTCAATCAGATACCTATGGGTTCCTTTGTTAATTCTGCCGTGCAGAACCGGAACCCCAAGGTAGCGACCGAGGTCACAAGTCTCCATGAAACCAAGCTCTCGACACACGGCTCGCCGAGAAGCTTTGGTAACATTATGGGAGAAGAAAATCCTCGACTTCTCCTTACTAACCAATTGACCAGACACATTGCAAAAAGACTCCAGACAGTTACGGATAGAGCGACATTGGCTAGGGTTGACTATGCCAAAGAGGACCAAATCATCCGCAAAGAAAAGATGGGATAAACCCGGTCCGTTCTTTGCAAGGTGGATTTGTTTCCAACTACCCTTATCGAGCCGCATGGCGAATGAGAATGGAAAGGCGCTCAATACATAAAGTAAAGAGGAAAGGGGAGAGAGGACATCCCTGACGAAGCCCCCGGGTGGGGGTAATAGAGTTGGAGAGGCCGCCGTTCCACAGGGAACCTGCGCATGATGGTGGAGATGAGGCCTTGGGGAAGGTTAGCTTGAGTGAGCGTGTCTTCTACAAAGCTCCACTCGAGTCTGTCAAATGCTTTCGCAAGATCGAGCTTGATGGTCATCCAGCCTGTGGGCCCTTTCTTCATTCTCATAGAGTGAACAACCTCCTGCAAAATAACGATGTTATCTGAAATATGACGGCCCGGCACAAAGCTGGTTTGGGTGTCGCTGATCAGGGTCGGCATGTGCTTCTTGAGACGATCCGCAATGCACTTGGTGATGGTCTTATAGACCACGTTGCAGAGACTGATGGGCGGAATTCAGAAATCCGTTCAAGCTTCGGGATCTTAGGGATCATCACGATGATAGTTTCGTTAGCCTTGGCGATGAGCCCAGGGTTCCTGAAACAGTTGACAACAAAATTAAGAACATCATTACCAACTTTAGACCAGCAGGATTGAAAGAAGATAGGATGGAAGCCGTCCTTCCCTGGTGCTTTGAGACCGCCCATAGCTTTCATGGCAGCGAGAATTTCGGGGGGGGGGGGGAGGGCAACTCCTCCAGAGAACGACTGACAAGCGGCGATAGGGGGAAGGGGAAGCGGGCTTCACCATCGGCAAGGGGGTCGTGCACCCACTCTTGAAGAGGTCCTGGAAAAAATTGGCGGCAAGGGATTGGAGCTGAGAGTCCTCATAGATCCATTGACCATCGTCATTCTTTAAGCCTTTGATTCTGTTGAACTCTCGGCGACGAAGCGCAGAGAGGTGAAAGAATTTAGTATTACGGTCTCCATCTCTAATCCACTTGATGCGGGATTTCATCAGCCACAGGACCTCATCTTGCTAGAGAGTCCGCTCCAGCTCAAGTCTGACTCCTTCCTCTTCGGGGGACGAGGGAGGAGGCGAAGGAGAGGACGTCTCGCGTCGTTCAAGTTGTTGGAGGCGTCTTTGGAGCTGCTTCTTGCGCCTAAAGATGTTGCCGAAGACGTTCTTGTTCCAATCCTGGCATTTAGTACCAAAATCCTGCAAAGAAGAGCAAACGTCCTTCCCGGCCTCCTAGTGGTGGTCAAGGAAGCCATCAAACGAATCGTGGGAAAGCCAAGCAGCATTGAAACGAAAAGTTCGGACGGTGCGAACCTGCGCTTGAGAGTCGTCCATTCTGACGAGAATTGGTCGGTGATCTGATTTGATACGCTCCAGATGCAAGGTCGAAGAGCGAGGGAAAGCTTTGAGCCATTTATCATTGCAGAGGCTTCGGTCAATGCGTCTCTTAGCCGGCCCCTGAACCAAGTGAATTTAGGGCCAATGAAACATGCGTCAAAAAGGCAGCAGTTAGAGATACAATCTTTGAATTCCCTGGCTTGTACTTCATTGAAGCCCGAACCGCCGGACTTCTCAGATGAGTCCACCATGGCGTTGAAGTCTCCAAGAAGGATCCAAGGGATTGGGTAACAGTTGCAGGCTCTGGAGGTCGCCCCAAAGGGATCGGCGACAGTGAAGGTGGGGTGAGGCGTAAACAAACGTCGCCACACAGTCGAAAACGTCGTTCTGGATCCTGGTGTGGATAAGCTGATTTGTGGACTTGATGATGGAGACTTTGAGCAAGGGGTCTGACCACAAGAGCCAGATGCCACCCTTAAAGCCTTGGGCTTCCTCGACGAACGAGAAATCGAAACCCAACTTGCCTCGAACCTTAGCTCCTCGTTCTCCACTAATTGGGGTTCGAGAATAGCGACAATCTTTGGTTTATAGGCATGCAAGTAGTGTTTAACAGCAGAAACGAAGTGTTTATGGCCGGCTCCCCGGCAATTCCAAGCAAAGAAATTAAACATAAAAACACAAATCAGGAGAGAGGAACGAGAGCACCTGGAATCAGAGGTTGTCCACTGAGGGGTTGTTAAGATCCCAAGTCTTTGCCTCTGTGGCAGCCGGCGTCCCCTCCGATTCAGTTTCGGCAGCTTCTGATTGAGGTTGGGGAGAAAGGCAAACGGGATGCAACTCGCGTCAACTGCCATCGTTGCCGCATCCGTCCGCTTCTTTTCGTCTTGAAGAAACTCGTTCGCTATAAGTCTTTCATAGCTTTATTTGCCTCCTTTCTCTTCCCTTCAAGTTTCTTGGCCCTCGATTTAGGAGGAAGATTAGTCGGGTGCGGAGCCGGTTTGGTGCGGTGGAGCTTGCTGCGCCGACTGAAAGGGAGGGTGGGGGGCGAGGATGAGAGAGGAGTAGGGAGGAAGCCTTTGAACGGGTTGCAAGAGGATGACGAAAGGGACTGGTCGGGGCAGGTGACAGGGGTTGGGTCGGCATCCGTGATCATAGGCTCTGCCGATGTGTCGGGTGGGCCGGAAGCATCCTTGGAAGCCTTCGAGGGTCCGCCGCTGGGATCCGACTTGGGTTGGGCCTTAGCTTTGCCCTTTGTCGGCCCGCTTTCCTTTGGAGTCAGACTTGGAGCGAGGCTCTTTAGATGGGCCAGCCTCCTTGCCTTTGGGAACTGAAGACATGGGAGTAGCAGTTGCCTTTTCCTTCGCGGTAGAAGATTTACCCGCCAAAATTTCTCCCCATGGATCTTCGACTTACCAATAGTGTTCTTCCCCGACATCACCTCCTCCTTCGATCGTGTTGAAGGATCCTGCTTTCCTTTTTTGATTATCTACCTTTTCTGTCACACTCTCCCGTCGCCACGCCGAGATTTCCTCATGACCGTTAGCCATGGCCCATAGCCGTCGTTGGTCGTCTTGTCGGTGGGAGATTGCAGCGGCGGCACCGTACCGGAGGTCGGGAGCTCCTTATCCGTCGAGGAGGGAGTAGGCTGGGCAAGATCAGGGCAACGCTCTTTCTGGTGACCGACCTTCCCACAGGAGAAGCAAAGATCGGGGAGGTTTTCATACTCTATCCGTTGCCAGATACCGTCAAGGTCGATACCTGTGGCCAAAGGTTCATTAAGATCAATTTCCACGGCGATCCTTGCGAACTTTCCGCGTTCCGCTGTCTGAGTGTTATAATCCATTCGCACCGTTCTACCGATGAGATTGCCGAGGGAGGTGAGGATCTGCTTATGGTAGAATTGGATTGGCATATGAGGAAATCTTGCCCAAACCACCATCTTAGACGGCAGTTTGTCCGAGACTCGGAATGAGGAATCCCATTGTTGAACGACCAGATAGTGTTCGAGGATCAGCCAGGGGCCTCCCGTCAAAGCTTTGAAATAATCCTTCTCTTCACCGAAACGCACCAGGAAGCAGTTCAGATCGACGTCGATGACTTGCATACTACCCGAGGGTTTCCACATGGTTCGAAGACGATTACACAAGAAGGAGTAGCCTACGCTTTTCCCAACAAGATGGATAACAACGGTGTTGCTCCATGGTTTGCAGAGCTTCTCCTTGAATTCCGGTGAAAGGCGGAGAGCGCAGACACCGTTGGCTTTGACAGGGATGATGTCTTTTTCCCCGACGCAGATCCAGGATTGCGATGGAGGCTGAACGGAGGGGGTGGTTCCGGCGAGAGCTAACGAATAAGATTTCAGCGGGAGATAACGGGAGTCGGCCGACTCGACGGACTCCTTTGGGCGGTCTGCAATGATGATTCGCCGGCTGATCCGGCTGGGGGACGTTCGCCGAGTGGACATGGAAACAGAGCTCTGGTTCCGTACTACTAGCATTTATCTAATTTAATTTTGGATTTTCCCAAATATTGGTTTAGTCACCGTACGATTTTACTTTTTAGTATGATATAATTAATGGGACCGAGCCAGCTCGTTTTAGTAAGTTTGTAAAATCTTAATATTTCATCAATCCCTAAGAAGTTTGTCCACTTCTGATTTCTCTAATTTTCCTAAGACCGACGGGCGACGGCACTTCCCCCGAATTAATAAATAGATGCTCGATAATTAAATATATTATACCATTTCTGCCCCCTCCCACTCCTCCGTTATTAATTATTTTTTTAATTTAATTTTATATTGCATTGTTATTACTTTCCTTCTGTATACTGCACTTTTCCACTTTTCTTCTTTCTCCATTCTCATCACAACCGAATCATCCTCACAACTCACAACCAATCTTTCGTAGCAGCGAAGGTAACAAGTTTCCTAATCCTTTATTGCCGAATTCCCCACCTCTCCCACCTCCGTCTGCCATCGTGGATCACAATTGAAGAACCTCCGCAATCGGCGTCCTCAATCAAGTCAAAGGTAGTCGAGCGATGGGGTGCTCACCATCCAAGATCGAGAACGAAGAAGCCGTCACCCGTTGCAAGGAACGCAAACAGTTCATGAAAGATGCGGTCTCCGCACGCAACGCCTTCGCCGCCGCTCACTCCGCTTACGCTATGTCCCTAAAGAACACCGGCGCCGCTCTCAGCGATTACGCCCACGGTGAAGTCCCTACGTCCTCTACCTCCCCCGCCACCATCCCCTCCGCCTCCTCCGCACCTTTCACCGTACCAGCGCCGGTGCCTCCGCAGGCTCCGTTCGATACGCTTCTTCCCCCTCCCCCTCTTCCTACGGAGTATCAAGGAGCTACTCTGGATTTTCAAGGAGCTCCGTTGCAGAGGGCGACTAGTATGCCGGAGATGAAGATCCATAAGCCGGATTTGAAGCCGGTGGGGCCGACTATAAATGAAGACGAGGAGATGGAATTCGAGGCCCCGGAGGACGAGAAGTTGGTCAGGAAGCGTGGTGGAAGCAGTAGGGGAAATAGTAGTACCGAGAGAATCATTTCATGGAGAAGGAGCCCCCGCCACTCCCACCGCAGCCGCAGCTGAAGAAGCAAGAAGAGGTGATGCCACCACCTCCTGTTGTTCTGCAAGAAACCACATGGGATTACTTCTTCCCGCAGGTGGAAAACATGCCTGGACCTACTCTGGCTGAGCCGGTAGAGGAGGAGGAGGAGGAGGATGGTGATGATGATGAGGAGAGGCGGATGAAGGAAGAGGAGGCTGAGCGGAAGGCATATGAATTAAAGGCAGCTAAGAGATTAGCGGAAGAGGAGCGGGTGGTAATGGAGGAGCAACATAAGGTAGAGAAGGCAGTCGAGGTGCCTGTGCCCGTTCCTGTTGTTGAAAAGAAGCCGGCTAATAAGCTCGGGGGTGACGAAGTGGGGAGGAGGATGATGAGAGGATTAAGTTTAATGCAGATATTTACGGAGCTTGACAATCACTTCTTGGCTGCATCAGAGAGTGCGCATGAGGTTTCCAAGATGCTGGAGGCCACAAAATTGCATTATCATTCTAATTTTGCTGATAATCGTGGTAGGTATTTAACCTTCAGTTGGACAAATAGTACAGTCATTGCTTCTTCTGGATTAGCTTCTTTTGTTTTTATTGTTAATTGTACAAATTGTGTCTGTGTTCTTACTCTCTAGGATGATATGGGAAGTAGCTCTGTTCATGTTTTATGTTGGCTGCAATTGTTCTTGTGATTTTAGCTGATCAGGCTTTATGTTTTCCAGGACATATTGATCACTCTGCAAGAGTGATGAGAGTCATTACATGGAATCGGTCATTTAAAGGGGTCCCTAATGTATACGATGGGATAGACGAATTTGATTCCGAAGAGCATGAAACTCACGCCACTGTCCTGGACAAGATGCTAGCTTGGGAAAAGAAGCTCTATGATGAAGTGAAGGTATGCCTTTATCAGCTTCATGTTGTTAGTATACTTATACAGTTCTCCGTTTCCGGTTGAATTATTTCTCAAAGGTTCTCCGATATCTTGAAATTAGTTACTTGTGGTTCACTATTTCATGTTGTCCTTTCTAGAGGATATATTCTTTTAACATTATCACAGTAGGTATTTTTAGTTATTGGATTAGCTAGTCCAGTTAGTGCGGTTGATCATATCCCTGGAAATTATTGTTATTGTTTTAGGTATCTAGTTACTGGGTTTTTATTAATCATGGAAACCAGGGTTGTGAAAATAGAGGAGCAGGAAACATGTATATTTTAGAATCTTAGGTATTTGAGAAAAACTCCGGATTTTTACCCAAACCAATATGGTATCAGAGCTCTCGATCTACCGGGAATCTCCTCCCATTGGTCTGTCTACTCTTCTTTCTCTTCTATACTTGTTCTGACTGCTTGCTGAGTCATCACCATGGCTGACAGTACAACTCAGTCAGAGGAGGGCTTACATTCGCTGCCGTAATCAGCTTTTACGCAGATGCTGACAGTTGTCTACAAGTTTGATGGATATTTCTATTGAAGTGGTCTTGACTGGTAGAGACTCTATTTCAAGGAAGAAGCAAACTGACCCATCTAATAGAGTTGGTGTCTCGCCCTATCGCTGCAAATTACATCAAGTGGCGTGATGAAGATGCCATGATCTGATTCCGAGCTTCTGTGGGGATAAATATCATCATGGATGAGGTTCTGTTCTTGGAGACTGTAAAGTACATTTGGGATACATTGAAACATAAATACTTATAGGTCAATGATGCTACTCGTATCTTTTAGATGAAAGCTCCGATGATGAGATTCAAGCAAGGATCCAAGATAGTGAATGGATCATATTCTGATTGTTTGAAGTCTTTCTAGCAAGAATTGGATCACTATACTATTTCGGTGGCTACCCAGTTTTTGAAAAAGGGTTCCTGAGAAAATAAACTCATGGGAACTTTACCCAGAATAACATTATGTTGACTTAATTACTTCTTTGAACGCACCATAATCTTTGTTGCCGCACGCTTCTTGTTCACATTAGCTGACAGAGAGAAGTCACACCTTTAGAATCTCTTGCCAAGGTTCAAGAAAGCGCTAGGCAGGCGGTGACGCTCTGCCTAGCGCCTAGCTCGCCTAGGCGTTTCTACCAATATTGATTAAATACCTAGGATTTAAGAAAAAATTACAATACCATACTTCAAACTTGACAGTTAACATCCAACATAGTAGTTCACTTCACATATTCAAGGTAGACAAGGTTCAAATTCTAATGTTTGAATAGAGAAACAAGCATAAAAACATGATAAGATAAAGATAAGCCATAAAGGCAATGGTAGCTTCAATTAGCCATCCCATATCGATCACTCATCATCATCCATGTAAGTCTGCTCAGCCACCACGTCATCTTCGTCATCCTCGAACTCAATGTCCTCTGACTCTCTATCCTCCTCATCCTCTTCTTCAGACTCAAATTCTTCATCATGAAGCTCTCTCACTCTTGCACTCCTACGGAGGTCAAGTTGTTCTCTAGCTCCAATTGCATCATCAAGCACACTCCATGTCACACCTGGCACTGGACCCCCATCATCATCATCCCTGAACACATGCAATGTACTATCGTCCCCTCCCTCAACTAGGAATCCTTGTGCTTCAGTTGCATCAGTACTCTGAAGAATATCAACATTCTTCCTTTCTTTGATCCTCTTCTTCTTTGACATCAGCTTAGAGTTAAACTGAATGTACACTAGTTGATTCAGACGACTAGTTGTAAGCCTATTCCTTCTCTTAGTGTGTATCTACAAAGTTCACCAGATGCTTTATATGTATAACGTATTGCAATAGGAGAGTGATTATCAAAGTATAGATAATTAGAGACTAACCGACTCAAATGTACTCCAGTTTCTCTCACACCCGGAAGAACTTGAGGTCAAAGAGAGAATCCTAGTAGCCATCTTTTGTAAGTGTGGACAGCTCCCTCCATACATTTTCCACCACGCCACTTATAAATGAATAACCAACATTAGTGCCATACTCCCGAAACTAACTACTTATAACGGTATGAAGAA
Source organism: Linum lewisii (assembly GCA_034768395.1). Classification (NCBI taxonomy): domain Eukaryota; kingdom Viridiplantae; phylum Streptophyta; class Magnoliopsida; order Malpighiales; family Linaceae; genus Linum; species Linum lewisii. The sequence goes on along the minus strand of CM068303.1, from coordinate 27,157,422 downwards.
GTAGAATAGAGGAAATACTAACCAGGATTGTAATCGAAGTTCTCATAAGCCCTTGCAATCTTCTTTCCAAACAGTCCTTCTTTCTTACTAAACTTGAGGTACTCATGGTTAACAACTTGATCTTGTATGTCATCGCCACTACCATTGTAAAATTGCTCAACACAAGCTTCAATCCAGGGCCAAATCGACCAATGGCCTCGCACATTTGCTTGAACTCATCATTGTCAATAGAGTTGAAGGAAACAGCTACATTTATAGCACAATGTATTTATCAGTTGTTACTGTCCAACAACAATCACATCAAAGTGTACATAGTTAAGCTTGGGGCTTACCGTGTGTGTATACCCATTTGGCGATGTATTGCTGCACTTCTAGTGTTCTTTGTTGCCACAATGCTTGATCTATTCTTTGTTGCTGAAGTTGTGTAGCCTGTGACAAGTTAGGATCAATAGGACGTGCCCATTTGTCCATAGGACCTAACTTGTGAGGAGTCGAGCTCCCGACACAAGTAATGTCTTCATCCGGTGCTCCATGCCCCGAAGTAATATGGACATCATCTCGTAAACCTTGATCGTGAGCCAACTTCTCCTTCTTCTTCTTAGCCGTCTCCTCAAATGTTTTTCGACACGCTTGGACAGCTTCAGGGGGAGCTTTGGTGCATGTTTTCACCGAACTTCCATAGCCAGATATGTGTTGCTTTAAACGGTATACACCACCCATGCTCACTTTGGTGCAGAAATTGCATCTCACCTTGTCCTTGTTGTTGAGAGGATCAGCAAGAGTCCCATATTGCCACCCTATATCATCCGACTTTCTCTTGAGAACATTCACAGACTCATTATTCGTCGCTGCCGTTGTATTATCTTCGTCCATTATATCGAACCTAAACGATTAATACACCAATTCAGCAATAAGCCAATAACCACAACTCAAAGTTATGCCACTTCACTTTTCACGCAGCAATAGCACAAGTACACTTGCCTGGCTGGAACTTCAACAGAGACTTTGCTGGAGCAGAGGGTTTTTGCTTGAACAGAGGAGGCTTTGCTTGAGCAGAGGGTCTTTGCTTGAACAGAGGAGGCCGACTGACTTTGCTGGAGGAAGGGAGACGACCGCCGGCGGTGTTTGCTGGAGTAAGGGCGACGACGGCCGACGGCTGGAAGGAAGAGGACGAACAGCGACAATGGCGAGTAGGAGAGGAGAGGAGAAGAGGTAAGGGCGGCCGCCGAAGGAGTAGAAGAGAAGAGGGAAGGGCGGCTGCGGCGGCGGCGCTTAATCGGTGGCGGCGTCGCGTAATCGGGGGCGGCGTCGCGTAATCGCGAGTCCGACTTTGTTGGAGTAGAAGAGAAAGGAAAATCTGCGATTGCAGAAGAAAGAAGGTTCTATCTAACCCTAATTTTTTATTACTTTAATTTATTATTATTTAAAAAAAATATATATAATTTTGCCGCCTAGTCACCGCCGAGCCGCCTAGGCTCCGCCTACACGCCGCCTAGTCGCGCCTCCCGCCGCTTAGGCGTTGTCGCCGCCTAACCCGCCGCTTAACATGAAAGCGAGGCGGCCGGCCGGCGCCTAGCGCCTAAGCTCGCCTAGGCGGCCGCCTTTTCGAACATTGTCTCTTGCTCATTGAGAATGGTAGATTTATGGATTTGGTTTTGTTTGTTTGGTTGACATTTGTTATCTCTCACATACTTTTCCCTTTAACTTAAGAAAGCTACTATATGTTTTAGCCGCATTAATTGGCATCTCAGGAAATTGTAACTTTGTGCTAGTACTATCTCTGCTATAAGTGGACTTAATGCAAATGATGCTTGAACTTATTTTGTGTGATGGAGAAACGGAGAGATGACTCACTTTTGTTTCATATGTCTGGTTAATCAAAGATTCTTGGTACTTCTATACCATGATTCTAAAAGATTTCATTTCGTTCATCCTGTTGCTAGATAGGCAGGTGAAGTTATGAAGTTTGAGTATCAAAGGAAGGTTGCTTTACTTAATAAGCAGAAGAAACGTGGTTCCAATCCTGAGTCATTGGAGAAATTGAAGGCAGCAGTAAGTCATCTGCATACGAGATACATTGTAGATATGCAATCAATGGATTCCACTGTTTCGGAGATAAATCGCTTACGTGATGAGCAGTTATATCCAAAACTTGTCACCTAGTTGATGGGTAAGTTATTGGCTAAATAGTGGATATTCCTTGTTGTATATCTTTCGTGGGGGGAATGCTGAACTCATTGTGCTTGTTTGTCTTGTTTTTTATGCATCAGTTCGTGATATTGATACTTGTAGTATGATTAGATAGTGTAGGTCAAACTATAATATTTTGAGAATTGGTTGAACAGAACAATATGGGAATCAAATCAAGACTCTACAACGAACTTAAGATGAATGCTACGACCAGCTTAAATCATTGACATAGTTGTTACTTCCTGCATGAAGATGTATAACATGTAACATGAATGTGTGGAACTGTTTAAGCTGATGAGTAAATCAGTGCTGGAAAACTGCTTCTCTGCAGTGTTCCATTATGTGAACTGTGTTTTTTATCATTTTGAAACCCTGTCCACATCAGTTGTCTTCAGACTGCATTTGAAATAATATGTTCTTGGAATGTAGGATGGCGATAATGTGGGATACAATGCGAGAACATCATGAGGCGCAATCAAAGATTGTTTATGCGTTGAGATCTTTGGACATCTCTAAGTCCCCCAAGGAAACTAGCGAGCACCATCATGACCGTACCTATCAATTGTGGGCAGTTGTGCGGGAGTGGCATGCACAGTTCTGTGGTCTAATAGACAATCAGAAAGCGTACATGAAGTCCCTCAACAATTGGTTGAAACTGAATCTTATCCCGATTGAGAGCAGTTTGAAAGAAAAGGTGTCTTCTCCACTCAGAGTTCAGACTCCTCCAATTCAACAGCTTCTTATGGCCTGGCATGACTTTATGGACAAGCTACCGGATGAGGTTGCAAGAACAGCAATAAGTAACTTTGCAGCTGTGATAGAGACGATAATGCATCATCAAGATGAGGAGATGAAGCTGAAAGAAAAGTGTGAAGAAACCCGGAAAGATCTTGGCCGTAAGACGAGGCAGTTTGAGGACTGGTATAATAAGTATATGCAGCGAAGAAGTCCGGAAGAGTTGGATCCAGAGAGGCCAGACAGTAACATCAATGATGCTATTGCGGAGAGACAGTTTACAGTGGATGCTGTGAAGAAGCAACTTGAAGAAGAGGAAGAAGCGTACCAGAGGATTTGCCTTCAAGTGAGGGAGAAGTCGTTAGCGAGTCTTAAGACTCGCCTGCCAGAGCTGTTTAGGGCGATGTGCGATATTGCTTTGGCTTGTTCCGAAAGGTACAGGACCCTGAGGGCTATATCACAACGCCAAAAGAAACCAAGCCGAAGCTCCTGAATATATATACATACATATACATTCATCTATATTATTTGTTGTGTAATGAGTTTTGCTTGTTTGGTTGTATATTTGAATAGACTATAAAGCAAATGAAGAAGTTGGTCTAAATGTATTGGCTACTGTATGAACAAAGGTTTGTTGGATGGTTGATTCAACGGTAGAGGCAAAATATGTGTTGTTTTCAGTTATTGACAAATTTGGTTCATGTACACGTCTAGAATCCTGTTGTCTGATTTCATACTGTTTTGATTGGATGTGGTCACTTACCTTGGAAGGGTCGATGAAACCTAGGCTCAAAAAGCATGAAAGTGAGAGAGTTCGAGTTTAGGGAAGTCAACTGGAGCAAACAAGAGCGGTATGAATGAGTGAGGAAGGATTTGGACAAAGTCTCCCCTAGGATTCATGGTTGCTAATCAACCAAGAATTCAAGCAAAAGATGGATAATAAATCAAGATCATGCAGTGTCACCGCTTGGACATATCAAACAATGGTCTTAGAACACCCTCGAGACCCTAAAATAACGACTACACAATTCCTAATAGGACTCTCGACTCAAATTGAAAAAAATACTAGTTGCCCACCAAGTGTTTTATGAAATGTCTACAAGGATTTTCACTCTAAACCGACCTAGATTTCTTCATTTAACCATCTTCTATTCTACTCTTCATCATTCTTTCTTCATGAATTGAATCTAACTTATTTTGTCTAGTGTGATAGGTTTTAAAAAACTTAGCAAAGAATAGGAACTTCATGTCATCGGTAGAATTGGACGTGTGTTTGTCTAAGTTTGGTATCAGTCTTGATCACTTAAGCCTAGAAGAAATACCCCACTACTTGAACAAATCGGTCGTAACTTTGAGCATCAAAATTTCACTAAATATTTTGTGTGATACACGAGTGGTAAAACAAAGAGTGGTGAGTTAGTCGTTCATAGTTGTGAGATATTTGGGAGGACATACTTTGTTACTAACCTAAATTTTGTCAAGATGGAATGTACATCAAATCATGCTACCCTCAATAGACTCCAACACATGTTGGAAGCTCTACTTTGGAAGTTCGTAACATGCAAGGGAGATGATGGAGAATTAATCATCCCAAAGATGGCAATGGACAACCCCATAGAGGAAGGCATATTCGAGGAAGAGAGTTGGATGATGACATGGGCGGTCTCAAGATCTCCATCCCAAGCTTTTTCAGGAAGACACATTTAGATGCATAAATCGATTGGTAGAGGTCCATGGAGTTCGTGTTATAGTGTCACCAATACTTGGATCAGAAGAAGGTAACTGTAGATGTTGTTGAGTTTATTGACTTTGCTCTTATATATATGGTTGAGTAAATTAAGGTAGTAAAGGATCCGAGATAAAGAAGGTCCAATTTAAACGTAGGTTGAACTCAATAGGATCATGAGGATGAAGTTCGTGCCCACCACTTACACTTGAGACCTTCATGCTCAATTAAGTAGTCTTCGGCATCGAGGCATGATAACGGAAGACTTACACAAGGAGATAAAATTTATTGTTGCGAGGCTTGACCTAGAATTACTAACTCTCGTCCAAGTGGTGTAGTATGCTTCAAGTGCCAAGGGAGAGGACATATGGCTCGTGCCTAATAATTTGACCATGATGATTAAGGAATGAGAAGTAGTCAAGGATGACGAATAGGAGTTTGAAGACAATGGTGAAGAAGTACCAAAGGAGCCAAAGCTAGTTCCAAGAGACTTGGACAAATTTTCTTAAGTAATCTCACATGTGATGTACGTGACTCCAAACCAAGAAGAGTTTCTTGAAAGAGATAGTATCTTCTACACTCGGTGCATGATCAAGAACAATATTTATTCCATGGTGAAAAATGGAAGAAGCTGTACCAACATTGCTAGCAAGACACTAGTCGAAGGGATTTGGTCACTTTCAAACACCCCAACCCTTACAACCTTTGGTGGCTAATAGTACGGTAGAATTGAGAGTCACGAGACGAGTGAAGGTGCCCTTCAGTATCAGCCGCTACAAAGATGAGGTGGAGTGCGACTTGCCACCCATGGACGCTTGCCACATCCCTTTAGAAAGACCATAGAAATTCGACCGATACTCCCATCACAATGGTTGACTCAATTTGTACTCTTGCACACACAAGGGAAATGAGTATCATAATCAGGCTTTGACTCCTCAAGAGGCATATGAAGACCAACTTGATCGAGACAAGACACACAAGGAGAAGGAGAAGGAAGGCCAAACACAAGGAGAGTCAAGAAAAAAGGCCTTCATCCTTCACCAATCCTCCTTAATATATCACCCCAAATATTTTGGAGATTAGATCATGAACACTAAGGGGATATCCAAACCAACAAGCTCACACCACCACGTGATAAAAAAAGGATGTCTTTCTCTCCTACTCTCACTTGATACATTCCTTGATGCTTGGCCAAGTATGGATCTAATATGTACTTTGTTTATTTTTTGTGCAGATTTGAGGATGAATATTTTAAAAAGGGGTATGATGAGGCCATACCTAGGAACCCCACGAGGAGTCCCCACTCGGTGATCCAACCCCTAGATGAGGCATCCCTTTCCCACAAAGATAAGGTATTCACAAGTGGCCACTGATGACGTTAGATTTATCGCGTTCATCTCGCCACATTTGAATGACATTTCTCTTGTTTGACTCTGAATTGTGATGATTTCGAATGTATTTGATGAAAAATGTGTTTTATTCCCGTTGGCCCTCTTTTGGGTCGTTTGATGTGTTTTCAAGTTGTTTTGATGAGATTTCAGGTTGTCATTTTATAGAGGACCTTCCTACGAGCTCGACGATTCAGGCGGTGATCAATTCGGAGTACAAATGAGGCGGGAAGTACCAAAAGAAGTTTGGAGCTGGAGTCAGCCCCAAAAGTGCGCATTTAGAGACCAAAAGCGCGTTGGCGCACTTTTCAGCCCTTCCAGACGCACTTTTGGTCATTTTTCAGCACTTCGACGGAAATTGGGTTTTTAACCCAATTTCGAGGAGAGAGGAAACACACTTCATTTTCTGCAATTCTCCACTTTTTCTCTGACGAACCAGACACTCTCGGAGGTGAAGACGGAGTTTTGGAGACGCGATTGAGCGAGGATTAGCGAGGATTAACTCAGGAGTTTCAAGGATTCAACAAGATTAGGTTTTCTCGGAGTAAGATGTCTTCTTCTCCGGTTTTCTTCTCTGTTGTTTCTGTGATTTCCTCTGTAGTGATGTCGAGCTAAACTTCTAGGGTTGTTTAGATTAGATGAAGCGCTAGATAGGATTTCGTATGGATGATTTTGGGTTTCTAACCCGTTTATGTTAATCGATGATATTTCAGACTTAGATGCGATTTCTCCTAAACCCTAATTTAAGCTTCTTGATTCTGGCAACTTGATCCATTATTAGTTTCTGAGTTTATCTTTGAATTGCGGGTCTGACCATGAACGCACTTCATTCTAGAGTTTAAGAGGTCGTTAGGTTCTCCAATAGCTTGACCATAGGATTGTCAGAACCTAATCTCTTTGCATTATTTTGTGGCATTTCACTGTTCTTATCGTTCTTGAATTCTTGCAAGTTAGCTTGACCATATGAGCTTGTAGGTTTGATAGAATAGAATCTCTACGGCCTGACCATGGAGTAGAGATTACAAAAGGATTTGCCGAGTCGTCTAGTCTGTTGAATTTCGTCGATTGCATAGTTTCATCCATCTTAACCGAACTAGCGTGGATTCTAGTCTGAACAATCCCCCTTAGTCTAAACTCAAAACCCCAATCTGTTTTACTTGCTTTGTCTGATTTAATTGCTTTCTTAGATTAATTCATTTCATAAACCAATTCAAAACCTACGACAAAAACCCGAATAGCTTATTCCACATTCGTTGAGTAGTAGAAACAGAAAGACCCTTGGGAAATAACGATCTCACTAGAGCGATCTAGCGAGTAAAACTTTGTGTGCATTAATTTGCGCATCAAGTTTTTGGCGCCGTTGCCGGGGACCTTTCTTTTTCTAGGAAAGGCATTGTGCGTTTAAACTTTTCATTCACTCTATTATCATCTCTTATCTCCCACATTTTTATACTATTTGGTATTTCTTGTTTTTGGTGTTTCATGCAAGATTGCAAGTACGGAAGAAAGAAGACAGAGTAAGCGCATAGCTGACAAGGGCATAATTTTCTACACTCAGTTCGGCACTACTCCTGTACCCCCTCCTGCAAAGACACCTAAAGCAAGGAAGAACCTCTTCACATCTTCATCCACATCTTCACCTTCACCATCCACCATTGCTGCCACAGAACCCTCCCATAGATCCTCCTGTCCCTCCTGAGATAGAAATTATGGCGGAGAGGACGTTAAAGGATTACGATCGACCGACCATAGATGGGACAGCTTCATGCATTCAGATTCCCAACACTAGAACTCGAAATCTGCACATCCCATCTCACTTGATCAACATGATTCAAGCAGACGGAACACTTTCTCTGGAGGTGTTAATGAGGACCCGAATGCTCATGTGAGGAACTTCTTGAGGCTGGCTCACACAGTCTCCAACAATGAAGCGGATCATAGTGCGGTCAAGCTTCAGCTTTTTCCTTTCACTCTGAAGGGTCAAGCAGAACTGTGGTTGTATGATCACCCGACGAATCACTTCACTACATGGGATGGTCTGGCTAAAGCATTCCTGGAAGAATTCTTCTCCCCTTCTAGAACAGATGCACTTAGAGCACAGATCGCAGGTTTCGAGAGTGGATCGGAGGAGAACTTCTATGAGGCTTGGCAGAGATTTCTAGGGCTTCTCCGGGCTTGTCCTCACCATGGATGGGATGACTATAACAAGTTCTCTACATTCTTCCGTGGCCTAGACCATGAGAAGAAAAAGGATTTCTCTCTACAGCTGACTATGGACTTAAACGACATGACCGCAACCGCGGCCTTAGAAGCTTGCAAGAATTTTGCTATGAAAATCAAATCTCTCATGCAAGCTAACCCATTGAAGATGGACAGCAGACAGTCAGAGATTAAGAGGTTCTCTAATGATTCATCATACCCTGTTCCCACAGTTCCTACACCAGTGGATATGTTAGAAGTCAGTTGGAGTTGGATAACTCGAACTTGGAGATGGAAGTACAGAGGCTGAAGCATGAGTTGGGAAGAGCTCAGATAGCTCCCTCACCGGGTGTTCCTACAGCTCCACCGCCAGGGTTCAAGATGCTTTCTAGAACCACTCCTTCCTCTGCTTCTACGGTGGATACTGTAGTAGCAGTCACCCGCCCCGTGCTCAAACTGTGGTGGTCCAGATCATACAGCAGAGAGTTGTAATTGGAAGTTTGAGGGTAACCCAGACCAACAACAAGATGAGGTTGATTATATTGGTGGACAAAACCAAGGGAATTTCCAAAACCAGAACAACAATTTCAGAAATTCCAATGGCTACCAGAATCAAAATTCCCAATGGCAGAGCAGAGGGAACTGGAACAACAACCAGAATCAGAATCAATTTCAGGGAGGAAATCAAGGGGGTTACCAAAGGAATAATGGGAATCAAAATCAGAATTCCCAATGACAGAACAGAGGAGGTGGAATAACAATCAGAATCAGAACTAGAACCAGAACCAGAATCAGAACAACAACGGTGGTTTGAGCTCTTCTGCGCCTAAGTCCTATTCTGATATCATGTTGGAAAAGATTCTTGCTGAAACTCAATCAAACAAAAAGGACATCTCACATACCGACTCTTCTCTCCAGAAGCTGGCGAATCAAGTGGCAGAAATCACAAATCTTCTTAAGGAGAAGGGTATTGGATCTCTACCTACCACCACTCTCCCTAATCCGAACCAGAATGAACAAGTGGGAGCTGTGGAAACAAGAAGCGGGAAGAAGCTGGCAGATATTCTCATGAAGCAGGTGCCAACACTAATTCCTCCCCCTCATCTCATTGAAGAAGAGGACGTGGAGGAAGAGGAACAGATGCAGCAGCCAGAAGAGGAAAAGACACCAATTATTCCCTCATCTCCAATACCGGTTGCCAACCCTCACAAGCCAAAGGCGCCTTATCCTGCCAGACTTAATAAAGAGCTCTACGATGCTCAGTACCAGCTATTCCTGAAGTTGCTGAACAGGGTTCATGTTGAGATGTCGATGAAGGAAATGATTGTGACAATACCGAAATTCGTCAAGTACATGAAGATGCTAGCCACCAACAAGTTGAAGTTGCAAGAACTTTTAGCTCTCACGGAAGAAGAGAAGAGAACTTCCCGAAGCTATTTGAAGACTTGGAGCTTAATGAGGAGGTGTCTACCATTGTGCTTAACAAGCTTCCTATTAAGCGCCGCGATCCAGGTTCTTTCACTCTACCTTGCCGCATTGGTACTTTTCATGTTGGACGTGGTTTAGCGGATCTAGGAGCTAGCATCAATGTCATGTCATATAGCTTAGCTTCTGATATAGGAATGCTTGATTTTAAACCAACTCGCATGAACGTTAGGTTAGCTGATAAATCCTCAACTGTGCCTAGGGGAATTTTAGAAGATGTTCTACTTGAGATTGGTCCATTCAAGTTTCCTACTGATTTTGTCGTGATTGATGCCCATGCTGATATGCCTTTGATTCTTGGTCGTCCATTCTTGTTTTCAGCCGGTTCTTTAATAGACGTGCCAGGAGGCACTATAACTCTTAGGGTAGGGAAAAACCATGCCACATTTCGATTAGATAATAGTATTCAATTCCCTCACCACTATGATGATTTGTGTGCTATAGAGGAAACTGTAAATGTGCTTTCTACCTCTGTTTTCACTAACCTAGTGAGTGAAGACTCGCTAGAGAAGTGTATTGTTTCTGGTCAGTTTGTTGATGCAGGAGCAATCTGGGATGAACATGTAGCATCTATGAGCATTTATGATGAAGAGGAATATGTGGACCAGGTTCCACAAACTGCTTTCACACCGCCACCGGAACGTCGACTTTTGACTTCATATGAAGAAGCTCCGGAACTTGAGTTGAAGGATCTGCCTCCAAACTTAGAGTATGCATATCTGGGAGAGGACTCTAAGCTTCCGATCATAATTAATTCGACCCTCACTCAACCGCATAAGGACGAGCTCATACGGTTGCTCAGGAGGCATGTGCGTGCTATTGCTTGGAGGGTGACAAATATAAAGGGAATTCATCCTTCTCACTGTATGCATCACATCTTCCTCGAGGAGAACCAGAGACCTGTTAGACAACCTCAACGACGTCTTAATCCAAACATGATGGAGGTTGTAAAGAAGGAGGTGATCAAGCTTCTGGATGCTGGGATTATTTATCCCATCTCTGATAGTAACTAGGTGAGTCCGGTTCATTGTGTGCCTAAGAAGGGAGGCATCACCGTGGTTCCTAATGCAGCGGGGAGCTCATCCCTACGAGGACAGTTAACGGATGGAGAGTCTGTATTGATTACAGATGATTAAATGATGCTACAAGGAAAGACCATTTCCCCCTTCCTTTCATTGATCAGATGTTGGAGCGCTTGGCGGGTCATGAGTATTACTGCTTCCTGGATGGGATGTCCGGGTATTTTCAGATTTCCATCGCGCCGAATGATCAAGAAAAGACCACCTCCACATGCACGTTTGGTACTTTTGCCTACCGCAGAATTCCCTTCGGACTCTGTAACCGCGCCAGCTACGTTTCAGAGATGCATGATGGGTATCTTCGATGAGCTTATTGGAGATGCTATGGAGGTATTTATGGATGATTTCTCGGTCTATGAAAGTTTTTTGAACGTGGTTTGAAGAACCTTGAGAGAGTCCTTAAGAGATGTGAAGCCACAAATTTAGCTCTTAGCTGGGAGAAAAGTTATTTCATGGTGACGGAGGGCATTGTGCTTGGGCACAAAGTTTCGAAGAAGGGTATTGAGGTTGATCCGGTAAAGATCGACACCATTGCCAAGCTACCGCCTCCCTCTTTCGTCAGAACAGTAAAAAGCTTTATGGGTCATGCAGGGTTTTTATAGGCGGTTTATCAAGGATTTTTCTAAAATCACCTTGCCTATGACTCAATTACTAGAGAAAGAGGTTCCTTTCCTCTTTGACGAGAAGTGCATGACAGCTTTCGAGACTTTGAGGAATAAGCTTGTTTCAGCACCTGTAGTTGTAGCTCCGAATTGGGAACTACCCTTCGAGCTTATGTGTGGTGCGAGCAATTATACCATTGGAGCGGTCTTGGGGCAGCGGATTGAGAAGAGGTTCAGACCTATCTACTATGCCAACAATACAATGAATGAAGCTGAACGGAATTATACAACTACCGAGAAGGAGATGTTAGCGGTAGTCTTTGACTTTGATAAGTTCCGCTCCTATCTTCTTTTTGCTAAAATTACTGTATTCACAGACAATGTAGTCAAAATCGTGATTCCACGTGAAATCGAAAACATGGGTGAAATTGGAATCGTAGTTTTTAATCGTAAAATCGTAAGATTTTATGAACTACTATCAAAACATTTAAGTCAACAACATATTAAGAATAAGAAGACCATTACCCAACTTTGAAAAGTCTAGATACGAAAAAAGAGAGAATGTCAGCTCTTAAGCGGTCATTCGAGGAAGTAATAATTAGATTTTAGACACTTTTTAGTAATAACTTCTAACTTAATTAATCAAAATCTTAAAAAAAATCAATTTCATTTAATTGTCTGTGCTCTGACATATATGTAATTGTACAAACTAATAATTTTCCCTAGAAAGTGAAATCGTAAAATACAAGAAAAATCGTTGATTTTATAAGATTCTAAGATTTTGATGAGATTTTACTAGATTTTACGACCCATAGATTTTGCGTGGAATCAAGATCGCTAGAGACAAGTGAAATCGTAAAACCGTAAGATTTTAATATTAAAATCGGGATTTTGACTACATTGTTCACAGATCACGCAGCTATCCGACATCTTATGAGCAAGGCAGATGCTAAGCCAAGGTTAATCCGCTAGATTCTTCTCTTGCAAGAATTTGATTTTCAGATCCAAGACAAGAAAGGGTCGGAGAATGTGGCTGCGGATCATTTGTCACGATTGGAGGAGCATGAGCAGAGTTCTGGTGATAATCTAGCGATCCAGGAAACTTTCCCGGAATAACACCTATTTGCTATAATGATAAAAGAGGCAGAGGGTCCTTGGTTTGCAGACCTCGCCAATTATCTAGCCACTGGTGAAGTAAGGACGGACTTCTCCCGTCAAGAAAGGAGGAAGTTCTTTACAGAGGTTAAGAAGTACTTCTGGGATGATCCTTATTTGTTTCGGATTGGCTCTGACGACTTCATCCCAAGGTGCATAACTCTAGCGGAGGCTGGAGATATAATGGAGCATTGCCATTCTGGACCTGTCGGTGGCCATCATGGAGCAAACCGATCTGCTCGGAAGATATTGGCTTCTGGATTCTTCTGGCCTACTATCTTCAAGGATTGCCAGGATTTCATCAAGGCATGCGATGCATGCCAACGAGCAGGTAAGATTCCAGAGCGGAGACGGAGACGGAGAACGACGGCGAGGCTGGAGACGAAGAATGGCGGCGAGGCTGGAGACAAAGAACGGCGGCCAAATATGACGTGCGTGGTGTTGGTTCTAAAAATTCCAGAGCGGTTGTTTTTTTTAGTGGCGGATTATAAAATATTAGAGTTTTTGGTGAAACCTTAATATTATTTACTATATATACTAGTTCCAAATGATTATTTTATCTATTTTAATTTATTCAATTAAATCTATTTCTTAATCCTACGATTCTAAGAGGTGTCCTAATGGTAGTGGATAAAAACGCTACTATCTGGCTAGAGGAATTGTTTGTGTTTCCTCCAAAATACAACAAATCCGTATTATGCACTCAGAAACCTGCTTTTTGTCCCAAACCAACCTAAAAAAAAAATCCTATTTTCTATTTCCTTCCTAACTTCCCTACAATGCTGAAACTTAGGGGTCGTTTTCCGCGCGGAAATGAATTGCGGTGGAATTAAAACTCGGAAGGGATTTGATTGCTGGGGAAGACCCTAATTCCTTCCGGATTTTAATTCCTTGTTTTCCACTGTACCATTACTATATGGATTTCAAACAAAGGACCACCTAACATGATTGAACTACCCTTCTTATCAATCCAAACAACCCCTACTTTCTTTCTGCATCTCATTTATGCTATTTTTTTACACAAAATACTCATAAAATTCGAGCTCACCATTATTAAAAAAAAATTATGTCGACCAAACATGAATATTTAAATAATCAAAATTATTCAAACATTCAAAGAAAGTGGAATAATATGGATTAACCAAAAAGTTGTTCTCTCAAGTTAGAAAATAGAACATAAAGGGGCACTGTTGAAAAAAAAATCAAGGAAAAAATATAAAACCTGCCATCTCCTTCCCTTTTCAAAGGGTTTTGAAAACCCAGCCGGAGCTCATTTGAAATCCTGCCCAGATTTGAAATCCGCCGGTTTTGTGTACACTGTTTTGCTCGGAAAACAAGAGAATTGGACCAAACAGGAATTCAGCAGAATTCCTGGCCCAATTACTGCGGGAAAACGACCCCTTAGTTATCTTAATAAACCTCGTCTCATGTTGCCAACTTTTAGTAATAAAATTCGCCCGGAATACGTATATACTAGTCTCCCAAACACTAACTAAATTTATATGTAACATATTCTAATACAAAATTATGGCATTAGTGCCCATCCGAGCACTACTAATTTTACTAATCAAAATGACTATAGAATTTCTCATATGCTCGGCGACGGAGGAGACATGTAGTGAAATGTGCATGCCTCCTGGAAAACCTGGCTTCTATAACTGGGTTGCAGTCCCTCCAATTTGGACCCAGGATTCTCGCACACACGGAACCATGTAATGAATTACATGAAGAATATGATGCTGACCACGAAACCAGAGGATCTGCCTGGTAGTATCTGTAGTAGTGTCCCCAATGACGGAACCAGGATTGGTACAAGGGGGGAGCCAAATTATAAACTGATAATGGGTGCCACCGGCAAAAAAATTTCCTTCGATTTGGATAGTAGTAGAAAAATTTCATGAATCTAATACTACGTAAAACTACACAATAAATTGTTTGATTATAAGTTACTTAGTTAGTAAAAAAAAAATTATATGTGCCACCAGCAAAAATTTTTCTTCAAATTTGGATGATTTATGATCACATATTGTAATTATTACATATTATAAGTCGATTCTGAGTAACTATTTTGTAAAATTTAAGACAACATTTCATCGAAACATCATAGTGGGGGAGCCGAACTTCAAATACCCCGGCGCCAAACTCCGAAAACACCAAATATTACATATAATTTTACACTCAATACCGGGTAGGGGGCGCCGTGGCTCCCCCTAGCTCCCCCTATCTCCGCCATTGAGTGTCCCTAACCTTGGTGGTGCTAGTGGGCTGGTGGTTCGCGACATCCACTACAAGAAAATGACATTTTAACATCGACATCCTAACGGCTATCATAAATCCGCTGTTAGAATAATACTCTAACAGCGGATTTTTAAATATCCGCTGTTAGCTAACAGCGACCAACCATCGCTGTTAAATATCCGCTTGATGCACTCAAATATTGGTGTATTAATCCCGCATTAGACGACATATTCACTGTGTTTTAGTTGTGATTGGATGAGATATTGATGTTTATTTGATCGTTTTTCTTATTTGTTCTCTTGAGCCATTTTACGCCGTTTTGCATGTTTTTTTTTATGCATTGCAGGATATATACGACGTTGGAGATGAAAATGATGACGAGACAAGTGTGCAAACCTGTCAATACAACATAATTATTAAAGATAAAGGCTTGGATTTGGGAAGGGATCATATCATTCATCAAATAATTAAAATGGGAGTATTGGACGTTGGTTTTGGCTTAAGAGAAAGCCCATCATCACATGATGGAATTATCATAATCCATGAGCCTATCACCATCAACTAAAGAGGAGGGAGGTGATTATTAGTTTGGTCCAAAAAGAAGAAATGAAGCAGAAAGCGTGGAATGGAGTTAATTGGGATTAAGTGGGCTTTGGTGATATAAATCCCATCCCACCAATTATCATGAGGGAAGACGGCGGAGAGAAGAAAAGAAAGAGAGGAAGTTGGCTTCGGCCACTGTTGAAGGGATTTAATTCCCAATTCTGGCGAGTCGGCAGCAGGGCAAGCACGGGAGGAAGTAGAAGAGCTAGGAAATTAATTCCCAGTTCGACAAGTTGGAGCAGAGGACGGACAGCAGCTTTCCACGAAGAGAAAGATTGGTTCAAGAGTTGATTTAAGATTGGGGTTAGAATTTCTTTATTTGAAACCCTAATTTCAATTATGCTCTTGATTGTAATTTATTTCTTTTTCTTGGTTATGTCGAGCTAAACTCTTTAGGGTTGTTTAGATTAGATGAAGCGTTAGTAAGATTTTGAAAGGATGATTTCGGTGTTTCTAACCCGTTTATGTTAATCGATGATCTTTCAGACTTAGATGCGATTTCTCCTAAACCCTAATTTAAGCTTTTTGATTCTGGCAACTTGATCAATTGTTAGTTTCTGGGTTTATCTTTGAATTGCGGGTCTGACCATGAACGCATTTCATTCTAGAGTTTAGGAGGTCGTTAGGTTCTCCAATAGCTTGACCATAGGATTGTCAGAACCTAATCTCTTTGCATAATTTTGTGGCATTTCACTGTTCTTGATCTTTCTTGAATTCTTGCAAGTTAGCTTGACCATAGGAGCTTGTAGGTTTGATAGAATTGAATCTCCCACGGCCTGACCATGGAGTAGAGATTACAAAAGGATTTGCCGAGTCGTCTAGTCTGTTGAATTTCGCCGATTACATAGTTTCATCCATCTTAACCGAACTAGCGTGGATTCGAGTCTGAACAACCGCCTTAGTCTATCTGAAAAAACCCAATCAGCTTTAATTGCTTTGTTTGACTTCAATTGCATTCTTAGTTAATTTAATTCTTAAACCAATTCAAACCAAAAAACGAAACCTCGATTAGCTTCGACACACTTTTCTGAGTAATAGAAAAAGGGAGACCCTAGGGAAAAACGATCTCTTTGGAGAAATCCATTGAGTTAAAACTAGTGTGCATTAATTTGCGCATCAAGTTTTTGGCACCGTTGCCGGGGACTTTTCTTTTTCTAGGAAAGGCATTGTGCGTTTAAGCTTTCATTCATTTTTCTTATCATCTCTTTTCTTCCATCTTTTTCCATGATTTACCTGGGTAGTGCTCTTGAGTTTTGAGATGCTGGATAACAGGTTTTATGGGCAATACCAAGGATGGTGCAATAATGGAGTACCATTCGACGAATATCAACAAGGATGGAATATATCAGAGCAGCCACCTTTGCCAATCTGGAATGAGGAACCACCACCCTTGCCTTCTTGGCCAGAGCCACAAGCTACACACTACTACCGAGATTACGAAGAGGAATATCTACATTCGCACCAGTACCAACAACATGAGTCTTATATAGATTTTATGTTGAATAAGATCCTCTCGACTCTACGAGCTCCTAATGTTGTGAACGTCGAGATTGAGCAACAGTATCAACTGATGGAAGAAGATTCTCGAGAGCTGGTCGAAGAAGAAAATGATAACCTAGCCCATGACTATTGTGAGCTAGAGGTATTTGATGAAGAATCTTTGACAATGGTGGTAGATGAAGATGTGGAGCTTATCCATCTCTTGATTGAAGCTGAAGATGAGCATCTGGATATTGAGGAGTTATCCTCATTTATGCTTCCGTCGAGCCAGCCTGTAGTTCCAGATAGAGATGAGCACATGGATATCGAGGAGTCACCTTCATTGGTAATTCAGGCAACTGAAACTGAGGAGGGCAATGATTCTGAGGTGTATGAGCTCAACTACAAGAGCAACTTGGATGACATAGGTGTGAAGCAGACTGCAACCATTGATTATAACACACATACTATCTTTTTCCTCCTCCAGTAGGAAAATTTGAGAAGAAAAAGTCATCCGAGCAGAACCAGGATCTACTTGAACACCACCGACTACATCTTGCTCCTTCTGGCGTGCTATTTGGAACTCAACCGCTAGCCCTGAAGAAGCTGTTTGACTTCAAGGAACTCTTGAGTTGGGGTCCATAATCAGGTATTGTCTAGCTCAAAGACGTTAAAGAAAGAGCGCTTCATGGGAGGCAACCCATGTCTGGAGTCTGTTTTGAGTTTTTGAGTCATTTGTTTTATTTTTATGTCGAACTTTTGTGGTTTTTGAGTTAGTGGTATATTCTGTACCTTGAATGCTCTGATCTTGTTGTGAGGTTCTCTCCTGTTTCAGGATGTCCTTAGGTTCCGCATGACTGTCTGCTGGTACTTAACTCTGAGCTCGCCGCCATCCACGACACCGATCTTCACTTTCCAGGTTCCCGGATTCCTCTACTCTCTTTTAGTCCCGTGAGGACACAGTCTGATCTAAGTGTGGGGTGAGAATTCTAGGAGAATAATGCTTGAATTTGTTTGCTTTTCTGTGATTCTGTGGTTCACTCTTTCACCGCTTTCCATTCTCGTTGGCAATTAACTTTTCACATTGTTTAATATCTTCTTGAATTGCTTACCTTCTTCCATATGGTGAGATTGATGTGGTGCTTTTGCTGGACCAAATGTGTGTGTGAGAACCTGTATTATGACCATCTCCCACTCTTCTTGCTTGTAGTATTCTAGGAACTTGTCCTTATTGTGTTAGTGAACAGTTGACTTGGTAATATGGAAGACTTGGTCTATCTAATGCTCGAATTCTCTAGTTCAATGCCTCGAGTCTAGATAAGGGATCTTTTAATTCCGTGCTTTAAATTGTTGTTAATGTTCCCAATCAGAGAAAATCTGGGAAAAAAAAATGAGTGGTTTGGTATTGAAGTTGTGGGTCGATTCACGAGCTGGCATACGTGCCTCCCATTGCTGTAGTCCCAAAGGGAAGTCTTAATGTGGCATTCTTCTTCTAACCTACTCCCGATCGTGGCTGGGGTCTAGGATAACGCGGAATTCCAAAGGTTTCCGGCTGCTCCATACCTGGTGGTATCCACACTGTACCGACCATTCGAAAATAAATGTTTGAAAAAAAAAATAAAAAAAGCAGAAAAAGTAAAAAAAAAATGCTCTTCAATTTTGTTCAAGTCTTGTCCCCTTATCTAGCAAGTGTCGGGTTGCGTCCTAGAGTAACTGTAGCGGAAGTAAGTATTGTCTTGCCTTTATCAAGTCAGGTTGTTCACTAGCTCGTTAAAATCTTGTTCCTCTTTTACTCTCGCAGAGTTTGGTTTTAACTGTGTGGTCAGTCAGGTAATCCTCTTGTTTGATAGAAGCACCAGGTACATCATTCTAGGAACCAAGAGGTTTTCGGTTTGCTCATTCAGGTTGGTGCATTATTGTGTAGAGTTCTTGCTTGAGGACAAGCAAAAGTCTAAGTGTGGGGTGATTTGATGCACTCAAATATTGGTGTATTCAATCCCGCATTAGACGACATATTCACTGTGTTTTAGTTGTGATTGGATGAGATATTGATGTTTATTTGATCGTTTTTCTTATTTGTTCTCTTGAGCCATTTTACGTCGTTTTGCATGTTTTTGTTTATGCATTGCAGGATATGTACGACGTTGGAGATGAAAATGATGACGAGACAAGTGTGCAAACCTGTCAATACAACATAATTATTAAAGATAAAGGCTTGATTTGGGAAGGGATCATATCATTCATCAAATAATTAAAATGGGAGTATTGGACGTTGGTTTTGGCTTAAGAGAAAGCCCATCATCACATGATGGAATTATCATAATCCATGAGCCTATCACCATCAACCAAAGAGGAGGGAGGTGATTATTAGTTTGGTCCAAAAAGAAGAAATGAAGCAGAAAGCGTGGAATGGAGTTAATTGGGATTAAGTGGCTTTGGTGATATAAATCCCATCCCACCAATTATCATGAGGGAAGACGGCGGAGAAGAAAAGAAAGAGAGGAAGTTGGCTTCGGCCACTGTTGAAGGGATTTAATTCCCAATTCTGGCGAGTCGGCAGTAGAGGGCAACGCACGGGAGGAAGTAGAAGAGCTGGGAAATTAATTCCCAGTTCGACAAGTTGGAGCAGAGGACGGACAGCAGCTTTCCACGAAGAGAAAGATTGGTTCAAGAGTTGATTTTAGATTGGGGTTAGAATTTCTTTATTTGAAACCCTAATTTCAATTATGCTCTTGATTGTAATTTATTTGTTTTTCTTGGTTATGTCGAGCTAAACTCTTTAGGGTTGTTTAGATTAGATGAAGCGTTAGTAAGATTTTGAATGGATGATTTTGGGTTTCTAACCCGTTTATGTTTAATTCGATTTCTCCTAAACCCTAATTTAAGCTTTTTGATTCTGGCAACTTGATCAATTGTTAGTTTCTGGGTTTATCTTTGAATTGCGGGTCTGACCATGAACGCATTTCATTCTAGAGTTTAGGAGGTCGTTAGGTTCTCCAATAGCTTGACCATAGGATTGTCAGAACCTAATCTCTTTGCATGATTTTGTGGCATTTCACTGTTCTTGATCGTTCTTGAATTCTTGCAAGTTAGCTTGACCATAGGAGCTTGTAGGTTTGATAGAATTGAATCTCTACGGCCTGACCATGGAGTAGAGATTACAAAAGGATTTACCGAGTCGTCTAGTCGGTTGAATTTCGCCGATTGCATAGTTTCATCCATCTTAACCGAACTAGCGTGGATTCGAGTCTGAACAACCGCCTTAGTCTATCTGAAAAACCCCAATCAGCTTTAATTGCTTTGTTTGACTTCAATTGCATTCTTAGTTAATTTAATTCTTAAACCAATTCAAACCAAAAAACGAAACCTCGATTAGCTTCGACACACTTTTCTGTAATGGACACTTTATGTTCTTAGTGTGTTTATGCTCTATGTGTAGGGTGATTCAATTACTTTTCCTGCTATATGATCTTCTTGAGGTATCCATAATTCATTCAGTTCCCGTGCCTAGTGACAATGCTACTTTGCCATGAAATTGTTACAATTGAGAGATGTGGGTTGGTGAATACTTGTGATTGTAACTGTGTTGCTTCTTAACTTGATGGCAACTTGTTAGTCTGTGGAGGATCATGTGATTCTTCTGATGTTAATGATTGATGAATTTGCTCTGTCCTGAAAATTGATTAATTTTCGCCATAATGCTCACATTTCGTTAAGCCTAGCTCGTGTCTTATTGTGGTTTGTTTGGTTGCAGAGAATGGCTAGTTCTTCCGGACACGGGCAGACTGCCGCGCAGCATGACCCGGACAGCATCTCAGCTGACGAGGCCATGCCTACCCGACCATTCAGTCCGGTGCCTCTTCCGGGTCCTAACGATCCGCCGTCACCCAGAGGGAGCGTACTGGTCTGCATCCGTTCATTGATGCTCTCCCAGATGAGACCCACTGGAGCGGTACTGGCAGATTCACCACCTCCAACCCACTCGGGGGGTGATGGTCGACTTTGACGGGCATTAGGGAATAGTTCCCGGAGTTTCATGAGAATCTGGTCCACCAATTACGACGGGCTAATCTACTGGGGGTGATTCAGGTGGCAGGTCCCGCTCCACTTTACCTCTTCAGGAAATTTGGAGCACCTTCAGTTTGAACCCTAGGGTGAAGGATAGGAAGATGAAGCACATTGAGTTTCGTTTGGGAGGAGTTGTTTTTCATGAGTCCTACGACTCATTTGGGAGATTGTTAGGATTGGATCAGTCCGGGCAGTATACAGTTTTCAAGATTCAAGAATCAGGGTTGAAAAGACTGCAGCCAATTCCAGAGTCTGGCAGGACCTCACCAGCCTCGGGGGAGGATTGGTCACCAACCGGTCCAGGTATCGTGACCTTAGATGCACGGTGTGGTGGTTTCTTCACCTGATTTGGATTCGTTCTTTGTGCCACCGGAGCACCGTCGGTCATCATTTTTACGGAGATGAGATGTATCTGACTAGGTGCATACTCTGTGGGTACGACCTTCATATGGTGTATTTGGTGGCCCATTTCTTCTACAAGCGCGTGACTAGCGCTATTGTACCTCGCACCCTTCCTGGAGGCTGGTATGTCTCTCGCATTATTGAGACCGCTGGCATTGCAGGTAATTGGCCACCTGAGGTGTTTACTGGGTTGACTCCCCCAAAGATTCTGGGACCTCAGTTCCTGATCTCTCATGGGTTGGCCGACCGACCAATCCACCTCCCCAGCCTCAGATTCCAGTCCCGGAGGACGCCGTTCAAGGACATCCCCCCAGTTCATGCAGTGGAACCAACTGGGACAGCCTTTCATACACCACTTCAGCAGGTCCAGGAGTGGCAGGCAGGTTTTGGAGAGGGTGGACACCCTGGCAGCAGCAACAAGGGACCAGGTGGACTCATATGACTGAGTGGCTCGTCAGTTTCAGCCAGGGTACTCTTCCTTGGCAGCAGGAGGTTCGAGATTTTCAGCAGCGCCTGCAGACATGGCACGATTCGGAGATACAGAGGATGGATAGGCAGCACACTCAGCAGATGGATCTGCTTCAGCAGATCCTGGATCGCCAGCCAGCTCCACCTCCAGCACCCCGTAACCAGAGACCCCGCCGGAGACGCCAGCAGGATCAGTGATCGTGATTTGAGCTCAGGATTTTTGTTTCTATTTTCTGGACTTGTACTTTATTTTTATTCTCGGAGAGGATTTGGAGTCAATTTGTTCTTTTGAGTCTTTGTGAACTTCTAGTCGAGTCATTTGTATTGTTTTCTTCTGAATGCCCTGATCGTGTGATGTTTTCTTTCTTTCCACTTTATTCAGGATAAATTGCCGCATCTCTCGTGCATTCGATTCTGATCCGGACATACATTTCGATGA
Organism: Linum lewisii; assembly: GCA_034768395.1. Lineage (NCBI taxonomy): Eukaryota > Viridiplantae > Streptophyta > Magnoliopsida > Malpighiales > Linaceae > Linum > Linum lewisii. The sequence continues at coordinate 27,135,166 of CM068303.1, read as the reverse complement.
CTCACTCATGCCGTCTCTGGCAACCTCATTGTCTATTTTCGGGTACCCCTATACACTTTTCTTTACTATCTTGTGTGGAATAGAGCTGTCAAACGGCGGGCTGGGCGGGCCATGGGTCGGGTTAGTCGGGTTGCGGGTTCGTCGGTTGCGGGTTCGTCGGGTTGCGGTTCGTCGGGTTGCGGGTTCGTCGGGTCGCGGGTTCGCGGGTCGGGTTCGCCGGGTCGCGGTTCGCCGGGTCGCGGGTTCGCCGGGTCGCGGGTTCGTCGGGTCGCGGGTCGGGCGAGTCTCGGTTGCCACTGGTTATTACTTACTAGTCTCAACTCTCAACTACAATTTGCAAAATTTTGCCCACGGGTTATTACTTACTAGTCTCAACTCTCAACTACAATTTGCAAAATTTTATGTAAATTTTTTTATGTGATAAATAATTTAAAAATATATTAAATTTTTAATCGCGAGTAGGCTTAACTCTTAAGGATTGTAGCAGTTGTTCATATAATAAAAATAATAATTCATTTTTATAAATTAAATATACTTATAATAAATGAAATGAAATTGAATATACTTTAGCTTTTAAGGTCTAGGAGGGTTTAACATTGGACTCATTTATAAATTTAGTCAATTCTTTCAAAAAAGTATCAAATCTAGCGACTTTCTTTTTATGACATTTTTAGACCAAACGTTTTGATTTTATGTTAGATGACAAATATAGTCAACGTTCTTAAGATTTTTAACACTGTTACTGATGGTGCTAAGTGTTACTGATGGAGAAGACGTGAGTCTTGCATAGATGCATTCTAGTTTCTGGTTGCTGCAGGATTCATTGTTGTCGAGTGTTGACAATGCAGAAAGAATATTTTGTTATAAACACTTTTTCTTTATAATTTTGGTTTGAAGGTTGAAGTATGGATGAGTGGTTTAAACTTTAATGTTCATCAGTATTGTGTTTCTATATATCAACAGGTTTGAAACTTGACTTTTGGATTATTCTATGAATTATGAATGTTTGGTGTCGAATTATGTAGTGTTGCATACTATATTAGTTGCTTGTATTGCTAATTGGTGAAAGAACTTAAAAACATGGATATGGACATATGGTGCAGAGCAGTCGTGCTCGTTCAGGTAGATGGAAGTATTTACAACTATGATTGTCAATGTTATATATAATTGATTTAATTATTTTGGAAATAAACTTGGTGAAGTCAGAAGTAGATTAAATTTTTTATATCTTCAATAATGACATAATGTTGATATATGAAGCACTGAATATTATGAATTGTCTGACAATCGGGTTATTCGAGTCGGGCGGGCGGGTTGCGGGTTAGTCGGGTTATGGGTTCGTCGGGTTACGGGTTAGCCGGGTTGCGGGTTAGTCGGGTTGCGGGTTAGTCGGGTTGCGGGTTAATCGGGTCCCGGGTTAGTCGGGTTGCGGGTTCATGGGGTTGCGGGTTCATCGGGCTGCGGGTTGGATTGTTGACTTTTTGGTCAATCGGGCCACGGGTCGGGCTGGGCCGGGCGGGCTGGGCGGGTTTATCGGGCCGGGTCAGCATTTTGCCAGCTCTAGTGTGGAACATTGAGGACAATGTCCAAATTTAAGTGTGGGGTGGGGTGTTTATTTGCATGTTTTGCCAAGTAATGGGCGGTGATTGTGCCTTTTTTGTCACTCTTCACAGCTTCCCATTCTCGCACTACAAAAAAAGGTTCGGTTAGCGTCGGTCAGACGCGCGTTATGGCGTCGGTCACCGACCGACGCTAAATTTAATAGCGTCGGTCGACAAAACCGACGCCAGATGTGGTGACGTTAATATTTAGCGTCGGTTTTAGGTCGACTGACGCTACGACACAGACCGACCGACGCTAAATATGCGTTCACATCACAAAAAAAAAAGCTGCAGATCCAGCTGCAGCTTTTTCTTCTTCTTCCTCCGTCTTGCATCTGCTTCTTCTTCTAGCCTCCTTCTTCTTTCTTCTAGCCCCTTCTTCTTCTTTTCTTGTTCTTCTTCCCTCTTCTTCTTCTTAGGAAAAGGTGGGCGGCGGCGGCGGCGGAATAGGTGGAGCGGCGGGGTGGGCGGCTTGGGCTTGGGACGCGGCGGGGTAGGCGGCGGCGGCTTGGGCTTGGGAGCGGAGCGGGGCGGCGGCGAAATAGGTGGGCGGCTTGGGCTTGGGCTTGGGAGCGGCGGGGTGGCGGCGGAATAGGTGGAGCGGCGGGGTGGGAGGCGGCGGCGGTGGAATAGGTGGAGCGGCGGGGTGGGCGGCGGCGGCTTGGGAGCGGCGGGGTGGGCGGCGGCGGCTTGGGAGCGGCGGGGTGGGCGGCGGGGGCGGCGGCGGCAGAATAGGTGGAGCGGCGTGGTGGGCGGCTGAAGAAAAGAAGAAGAAGAAGAGAGGTTTGGGTTTAGGAGATGATGATGAAGAAGAAGGAAAGGTTTGGGAGTGGAAGATGAAGAAGGGAAAAGAGAAAGATAAGAGAGAAGAGAGGAGGCGTTCAGCTCATTAGGGTTAGTTTTTAGCGTCGGTCGACCAAACGACCGACGCTAAAACGCGAGATTTCTCTTTAGCGTCGGTCGACCGGTCGACCGACGGTATCCTCTTTCGTTTCGACCGACGCCAAAACGCTCTTTTTTGTAGTGTCGGTAGCAAGTAATTTTCCACATTGCTTAATAACTTCTTGGTTTGCCTACTGTTTTCCATATGGTGAGATTGATGTGGTGCTTTGGCTTTGTCCAAATGTGCGTGTGAGAACCCGTTTTATGACCATCTCCCACTCTTCTTGTTTGTAGTAGTCTAGGAACTTGTCCTTAGTGGATTAGTGAACATGTGACTTGGTGTTGTGTAAGGCTTGGTCTGTCTGATGCTCGAATTCTCTAGTTCAATGCCATGATCGAGTCTAAATAAGAGATGTTTTAATTTCATGTTTTTAATTATTGTTGATGTCCCTAATCAGAGAAATTCTGATTAGTGAGTGGTTCCGTATTGAAGTTGTGGGTCGATTCACGAGCTGGCATACGTGCCTGCCCATTACTGTAGTCCCAAAGGGAAGTCTCGATGTGGCGTTCTTCTTCTAACCTACTCCCGATCGTGGCCGGGGTCTAGGATAACGCGGAATTCCAAAGGTTTCCGGCTGCTCCATACCCGGTGGTATCCACACTGTACCGACCATTCGAAAGTAAATGTAAAAAAAAATAAAAAAATAAAAAAAATCATCAGAAAAAGGCAGAAAAAAGTAAAAAAAAAGGTTCTTTCATTTTGTTCGAGTCGTGTCGCCTTATTTAGCACGTGTCGGGTTACGTTCTAGAGTAAGTGTAGTGGAAGTGAGTATTGTCTTGCCTTTATCAAGTCGGGTTGTTCACTAGCTCGTTAAAGTCTTGTTCCTCTTTTACTCCAGCAAAGGTTTGGTTTTAATTGTGTGGTCAGTCGGGTAATCCTCTTGTTTGGTAGAAGCACAATATACATCCTTCTAAGAACCAAGAGGTTTTCGGTTTGCTCATTCAAGTTGGTGCATTGTTGTGGTAAAGTTCTTGTTTGAGGACAAACAAACGTTTAAGTGTGGGGTGATTTGATGACGTTAGATTTATCGCGTTCATCTCGCCACATTTGAATGACATTTCTCTTGTTTGACTCTGAATTGTGATGATTTCGAATGTATTTGATGAAAAATGTGTTTTATTCCCGTTGGCCCTCTTTTGGGTCGTTTGATGTGTTTTCGAGTTGTTTTGATGAGATTTCAGGTTGTCATTTTATAGAGGACCTTCCTACGAGCTCGACGATTCAGACGGTGATAAATTCGGAGTACAAATGAGGTGGGAAGTACCGAAAGAAGTTTGGAGCTGGAGTCAGCCCCAAAAGTGCGCATTTAGAGACCAAAAGTGCACTGGCGCACTTTTCAGCCCTTCCAGGCGCACTTTTGGTCATTTTTCAGCACTTCGACGGAAATTGGGTTTTTAACCCAATTTTGAGGAGAGAGGAAACACACTTCATTTTCTGCAATTCTCCACTTTTTCTCTGACGAACCAGACACTCTCGGAGGTGAAGACGGAGTTTTGGAGACGCGATTGAGCGAGGATTAACTCAGGAGTTTCAAGGATTCAACAAGATTAGGTTTTCTCGGAGTAAGATGTCTTCTTCTCCGGTTTTCTTCTCTGTTGTTTCTGTGATTTCCTCTGTAGTGATGTCGAGCTAAACTTCTAGGGTTGTTTATATTAGATGAAGCGCTAGATAGGATTTTGTATGGATGATTTCGGGTTTCTAACCCGTTTATGTTAATCGATGATATTTCAGACTTAGATGCGATTTCTCCTAAACCCTAATTTAAGCTACTTGATTCTGGCAACTTGATCAATTGTTAGTTTCTGAGTTTATCTTTGAATTGCGGGTCTGACCATGAACGCATTTCATTCTAGAGTTTAGGAGGTCGTTAGGTTCTCCAATAGCTTGACCATAGGGTTGTCAGAACCTAATCTCTTTGCATTATTTTGTGGCATTTCACTGTTCTTATCGTTCTTGAATTCTTGCAAGTTAGCTTGACCATATGAGCTTGTAGGTTTGATAGAATAGAATCTCTACGGCCTGACCATGGAGTAGAGATTACAAAAGGATTTGCCGAGTCGTCTAGTCTGTTGAATTTCGTCGATTGCATAGTTTCATCCATCTTAACCGAACTAGAGTGGATTCGAGTCTGAACAACCGCCTTAGTCTAAACTCAAAATCCCAATATGTTTTACTTGCTTTGTCTGATTTAATTGCTTTCTTAGATTAATTCATTTCATAAACCAATTCAAAACCTACGACAAAAACCCGAATAGCTTATTCCACATTCGTTGAGTAATAGAAACAGAAAGACCCTTGGGAAATAACGATCTCGCTAGAGCGATCTAGCGAGTAAAACTTTGTGTGCATTAATTTGCGTATCAGCCACCCCTCATATTTTTGTGGCCACCCTAATCCAGCTCGTTCCACCAACATTAAAGACCCGAGAATCTCTTAGGAGGAGACTTGGAGCCATGGAAGGGAGCTAAGAACCAAGGATGGTCAGTCACACACTTGGACAAGGTCGCACCGCCATACGTGCTTACAGCTGCGCCATCCTTGATCATGGACACTTCACCACCAACTGTGATCACGCGATCAACGGCCACACCGGCCCTGACCATGACACAACCATCCATGGCCACATCCTCAACAACCATGTTGCCACCCTTGTTTAGGTCAATATGCCCCTCATGCCCATGGAAACGAGGCCCTTGATCGTGGCCACGATTCCATAAGAAAACCACCACCTGCTCAGCCCACGCCACACCCTAAGCCACCCTCTATCTCTTCGCCACAACTGGTACGCCATCCGACTGTGTTGCATGTCCGAGTTTTGGCCCCATTCCTAAATTGTCAGGCCTCATGGATCCAACTCCATGGGCTCGTAACTTGGGTGTCATGCCTCGGGCCACATCTGCCACACTCTAGGGAGGGATCCCATAACCTGATCCACCCATTCCACTGAAACCCAACTAGGGGCAGGGTTTTGGTCCCGCTGTGACTCCAACACTCGAAACCCTAATTAGGCTTTCTCCTTTGTCGTCGTCCATACCAAGGAGTTCCATGATTTCCAAACCTCGGCTAATAATCTCATTCAGTATCTTACGTTAGGGGTATTAACCCATGTTGTGAAAATCGAACTGGACCGGCCGGTCAGACCAGGAAAATCGGGAATCGGAGCCCAATCCGGTCCGTTCGGCTTATAAAATGCCAGCGGTTTAATTGGGCACTATGAGCGGGTCGAACTGGGAAACCCGGTAAACCCGGTCGACCCGTTCCAAACGATTTCAGGCGGTTCTGTGTAGAAACAGTGTCATTTTTTTAGTTGCGGAAAAAGAAAAAAATCAGACTGAGTTTCTTTCAGATCGGAAAAGAGAAGATGAGAAGGCAGAATGATGCTGCAGTTTTAGCGGTATCAAATAACTAATCTACCAAGGTAGACTAGATCGTATTCTACTCGAGGTCTCTTCTTATTGTCTACTCAAATATGTTGGCAAATTACTCAGGTTTAAGCAGATTGTGCGTGGTGTGGGTTCCACGACTTCTAATCTAATAAAGCAGGAAAATAAACGACAGAAAGATTAAAAGGTTGACTAACGAGAAGATAGACGAGCTTAGATTTCGAATCCCCCTTCGTTCACCAGAGCATAGGCAATCAACAGATCAGCGGTTTTCAATTCTAATTCAATCAATTTCTATACACCACCATAACTCCTTACCTTAGGTTTAAGACTGGCGAACGTTCGCTCTATCCGATCTAACTACCAAGATTAACTAGCCGCCCGGGTACGATTGCCTCTCGCAACGACTTAATTAACTGGTGCAATTACTAACGATTTATGAGTTACTCTTGCAGTGGATCCCTAATCGGTTCCTACGAAAGGCACACTCCAATTATAAGGTTAACTGGTTGAATTGATGTTTTAAAGAGAGGCGAGCGTTCGCTTCTATCCTCAGCTTAACAAGAATCTAAACTAGGTGATCAAGGAAGACAAGTTTATGCGCCAAAGTAGGGAAGCTGTCTGGCGACTAACCCTAGCTTGCATAAACATAATCTGGCGACCAACCAGAAGAGAAACATAAACAATGACGAACAGAACAACTATGCAAAGAGAAACTGATTGAACTTCGAATTCTAATTACCGCCAATCCGTGACCGCTTTAAAGCCCTGGGTCACTTAGGGTTTATCTAATCTAAGCTCTACAAGTTTAGCTTCTCATAACGATAACAGAAGAATCAAAGGCAACAAAGAAGATCATCATACAGAGGAAGAACAGATAAGAACTGAAAAACCTAATTCTGACGACTCCCGCGAAGCTTCAATCTCCTGGATCTTCAACTTTAAGCTCCGAGTTCTCCGAGGTGGAAGGATGGCGTCACGATCTCTCCACGGATCTTCGAACTCTCTAAACTCTATCTATCGACCCTAGAGTCGGCTGACTCTCAAAAGTCTGATTTTTCGAATAGTTGTTGGCTTCCCCTGGCTGGCTGTCGACAGGTTCTTTAAATAGGTAAGTTTAGGGTTTTCCAATTCTGCCGCGGAAAAGGAAGGAGTTTTCGGCGAAAAACTTAAGAAGTTTTCGCCGAAAACTTCAGTTAAAATCCTCTGTTTCCTTCGTTGATTTCTTCATAAATTTTCGGCGAAAACTTTATAGTATTTTCGCCAAAAAACTTCAGTGTAATTCAGCTCACTCCGCCTGTGGGTTTCTGAAGGTATTTTCGCCGAAAACTGTGTAGTATTTTCGGCGAAAACATTGTGCTGGGCAGTTGGATCTTCGGTTCTGACTCCGATTTGATTTCTGGTTCGATTCCGATTCACTCCTTGAGGTCTTGAACACGTTTGTGGCTACGTAAATGATGGCAAAAACCTGTGCTATCACAAAAACACTAGAAAACCATCAAATAGACCCAAAAAGGGTCAAAGTAACCAAATTGGTAGGAATTAGGGCAGTTGAGTGAATATTCGCTATTTTACCCCTAAAACCACGTTTCAAGCAAGGAAAATATCGCTTAAATGTGGCTGATAATCACGTCAAATCGAGTGTCATCACAGAACAAAACAGAGCTCCTTATTCATCAGCCTTTTGTTGGGGGCTTTCTTCCATCTTCTTCTACTTCTTTTCCCGACCGATAGTCGGTATTCTCATCCATCCTAGATTGATTTAGGATAAAAGCTTGGTTTATGAAGTAGGTGAGGAGGAAGCAGGAAAAAACTTGGTTTAGGATAAGGGCCAATAGTCGGTATTCTTACCGTGTTATGTAAGTGGAGGAGGAGACCGTAATAATTAATTAGTTTGGTTGAAAAGAGAAAAGAGAAAAGAGAAAAGAGAAAGGAAGATGTTGGTAATGGAGGTGGGATAAGGGAAAGAGAGAGAAGAGGAATAGATCAGTTTACTGAGGCGGCTGATGGATGTGTATGTGTGGATTTGATTAGGGGTTTTTTAATTAGTATATATATTAAGTATAATTTCATGTTTGGTCCCTAATTTATTGGTAAATGATGAATGATACTTGATTTTTTTAAATTATAGTATGACCGGTTTTTTATTCCAGTTTTTACGGTTTGATCCCGGTCGTACCTTAAACCCTTGAACCTCTTGTTGGACTGATTCAACGCCCGGTCCGGTCCTGACAACACTGGTACCAACAAATTAGTACCCATCGTTTGAAAAATAACTTGCAAGTATCGTTCATATGAAAATTTAACACGTTCATCTAAAATTGTAATTCTGTCCAATTTTTCCGTTAAATTCCCAAGTCACACATCAAATTTGGATTAAAATACTGACATGGATCGTGCCGACGAAGAGGCCTTTGTTGTTGTAGACGCATCCGAGGGCGATTCTTGAAGCGAAAGCCCCGAAAGAGACGGATTCGGTGATGAAATCGACGATGGTGAATGAGTCGTCTCCATAATTGACCTGGTAAATGCACTGTTTAGGTAGGGATCTACAGCTGGAGAGTTTGAGCAAAGAGCAGAGAGGGGAGTAGGAGGATGAAGATGAAAGGTTGATGATTGGATCTATTTGGGTGTAGCAGTGGATGCGAGGGTCACACTAGAGCTAGTTGACGTTGCTATCGGTGTCTAGGACCATGTAGAAGAGTTTAGCAGGATTGTTGACTACGATGGGAGAAGTACTCGTCGTTGCGTTGGTTTGAAGTAACAAGAGTAGATAAGATCGGAGGATGACTGGGGGAGGAATTAGTCATCGGATTTGGAGAGCAGGAGCTTAGCGGAGAGAGAATGGACACATGTAGAGTCACGATAAGGAGGTCAGGCAAGATTGTAGAAGAAGCATTAAAGGGTTGGAAGCTTGGTTGGGAGATGAGAGAAGCTTCAGCTTCTCCTTCTTCTTGTTGTTGTTGGTGATGATCTATTCTTGGAGCGGAGAGGAAACGAAAGAGCTTGGCTGAGAGAGGCAGATTCGTCGATGGAAGTGTGGCTAATGAGTTTAAGGAGAGTGGCCTTGAAAAGCCATGGGAACTCTGTGTTTTTTTCTACCTTCGATGAATTATGAAGCATTGAAAAGTAGAGTGAGAATAAACGAGATGAGTGGGTGTTGTTAGTCCTTTTATTTAATGGTGAGATTAATTGTTAATTGGTGGATCAGGGCCCAATAAAGTGGATATATCCACGTCAGCATTTTAATCCAAATAGGATGCGGGAGTTGGCAATTTAAGGGTAAAATTGGATGGAATTATAATTTCGGATGGACGTGTTAAATTTTCATACCAATGACACTCGCAAGTTATTTATTAAACGATGGGTACTGATTTGTTAATACCCCTAACGTAAGATACTGAATGGGCTTATTAGCCTCCAAACCTCTTGGGACTCAACCATTTATCTTATTTTATTATTTATTAGTCCTATTTCATAAAGAAAATGTATTATTTTATTATTATTTTTACTTAGACTCGGATTAGGATTCTAGGGCCTTGGTCGCGAACCTCACCTATATAAGGAGGTTTCTATCACTTGTAAATCTTCAGCATTGGATCAACTGATAAAGTTTCTTAGCACATTGGTTACTTCTTTTGTAGGTTTTTTGTTATTCTTTGATCACTAAATAGAACTGTCAAGTCTTTGCTCTCTTATAGCCTAGGTTCATGTCACTAGTGCTCATCCAGTAGCAACCATAGGTCAATAGCATTGGCAACCCCTAAGCAATATGGTCATATAGATATGCCAATATGCCATCAAGACCTAGCAGTATGGCTACAAGGACCATCAAATACTAGTAAAGAACCTAGGGGATCGCGCGATCCAGGGTGGGTCACAAACACTTATCATCCTACATTGACCTTTAGGTTAGTCTACCAATATGTAGTTCAAAGGAACTTGTATAACCCATAATAGACCAATGAACCAGTAACTTGTATCCAGTTCGTAATCATGCTAGTAATAATTTCTACTCTAACCAGTAATTTATACTACTAAGAAACGTTCAAAGTATGTAAGTGGAAACCCCTCATAAGTCAAATTGCAACTGCTTACTATGATGAGTGGTAGCGATCCAAATCTCCGTTGATTCCCCAATTGGATGCAACCTTGGGCAGCCAAAAACTCCATTAAGATCATCCAAACAGTAAAAACCCATAATTGAGAAAACCTATCCTCTTAAAGAAATCAAAGAGATTAGATTAAGGAAGAATTACCCACAACTAAAGGACGTGAAACAATCCTAATGAATCCCTCGACCTTACTCCAAAATTTGGCTACAATCCAACACCGTTTGCTCTATAAATCAACAATTTCCTCCAAATAAAATGGTTGTTCGTGAAAATGGGATGAAACATTCCGAATTTAAAATGGTTGTTCTGTTGACTAACAACTTTTAATAATCCACTGGCCAACATATGGTTTCTTGTCACCATGACCATTCTTTACCGGACTGACAACACCATTGCCCTTAGTAGACAATGTTTGTTGGCTATATGCCAACGCCCGTTTCAAGTCCTCCAACATTTTCACCAACTCCTCATAGTCTCATGTCCTTTGCTTGGAAAACTTTTTGGGGGGGAATGTTGGCATGAAGTACTAAATTGTGGAGCTGAGAGTAGGACTAGCAACAGTCTCGTCATTATGGTTATCCGGCCAAATCCGAACTACTAAAATAGGTTAAATTTGAGTTGATCATGTGTTTTTAGGGTATGAGTAAACCCAGAAAAAACATTATGAGTGAGTGTGAGTAGGTTATAGATATTGAAGTATCCAAACCAAACATGATAAGATATTTTGTGTTTATAATAGTTAATTTTTTTATAAATTATAATAACAAATATTTTTGTTATGTAATTTGACCATGGCTTACTAGTGATTTATAAAGTCTACATGTTTGAAAAATAATTGAGTTCTTATATTTTTTGTGTTTAAAATTTAATATTTTTTTTCTTATAGATACAACTGCCGAAAGCGCTTGAAAACCAATAGGTATGAATACACTATAAAATTTACTAATTAAAAGACTATTTAGGATGGTTATTACCCGAACCCAAAACTATAATGGGTGTGTAACTTGAACGGTTCAATAGAAGTGTCTACCTTGACCAACCAAAGAGGAGATAACGTACACAATAAAGGGAATTTCTACCGTTAGGACACCCCTTAGTGTCCTCATATGAGAACACTAATCATCACCATTCAATTTTTAAGAGCAGGTCTAATGGTCCATGTTAAAAGGATAGGAGTGTAATTATATATTTTTAATTTTGCATATTTTTGCAATTAAATTAAAGCATTTTAATTTTTCATCTCTCACTATGAACTGTTCTATTTTTTCGTCGTCTACACGTTATTTTTCTTCTCCGACCATTTTTTATAATCGTTCATTTTTCCTTTTTTCATATTTATGAACAATCATATAGAGAGCGGTTTTACAATATTTTTTTCATTGTTCCGTTTCCATATTTAGGAACAATCATATAGACAACCATTTTATAATATCTTTATTCATTGTTCGTTTTCATTTTTAGGAACATTCATACATAGAATTAGTTTTATTGAATATTCCGTTTTTATAATAGGAACAATGTTCCAAAAAATCAAATAGGAACAAGAATATGAAATATTCATATAACCACCATTAATAACAAACACAAAATTAAGCACTATGGACAACTCCCAAACGAAAGCCACAAATCATATCATTGTGAGTTTACAATCAGAAGGAAAATATACTTTACATCCGAAGAGACTTTACATTAGAAGCAAAATGAAATACAATCAAATGTCATGTCGAATACAACAAAGCAAAGGGAAAACAAAAGGAAAATAAAACGAAGGTGTTGCTAGCCAGAAAAGCCAAGCCTCACAGCCTCAGAGACCGACAAAAGAGACCCTGGGATCGGAAGGAGACAAAAAACTAGACCTGAACCGGGAGAGAAACAAAAGTGGCAAAAACATTAGTCATGAAACAGCGTGCAGCGGCGAGAATGGAGACGGAGAACGGTGGCGAGGCTGGAGACGAAGAACGGCGGCGCGGCTGGAGACGGAGAACGACGGCGAGGCTGGAGACGAAGAATGGCGGCGAGGCTGGAGACAAAGAACGGCGGCCAAATATGACGTGCGTGGTGTTGGTTCTAAAAATTCCAGAGCGGTTGTTTTTTTTAGTGGCGGATTATAAAATATTAGAGTTTTTGGTGAAACCTTAATATTATTTACTATATATACTAGTTCCAAATGATTATTTTATCTATTTTAATTTATTCAATTAAATCTATTTCTTAATCCTACGATTCTAAGAGGTGTCCTAATGGTAGTGGATAAAAACGCTACATCTGGCTAGAGGAATTGTTTGTGTTTCCTCCAAAATACAACAAATCGTATTATGCACTCAAAACCTGCTTTTTGTCCCAAACCAACCTAAAAAAAAAATCCTATTTTCTATTTCCTTCCTAACTTCCCTACAATGCTGAAACTTAGGGGTCGTTTTCCGCGCGGAAATGAATTGCGGTGGAATTAAAACTCGGAAGGGATTTGATTGCTGGGGAAGACCCTAATTCCTTCCGAATTTTAATTCCTTGTTTTCCACTGTACCATTACTATATGGATTTCAAACAAAGGACCACCTAACATGATTGAACTACCCTTCTTATCAATCCAAACAACCCCTACTTTCTTTCTGCATCTCATTTATGCTATTTTTTACACAAAATACTCATAAAATTCGAGCTCACCATTATTAAAAAAAATTATGTCGACCAAACATGAATATTTAAATAATCAAAATTATTCAAACATTCAAAGAAAGTGGAATAATATGGATTAACCAAAAAGTTGTTCTCTCAAGTTAGAAAATAGAACATAAAGGGGCACTGTTGAAAAAAAATCAAAGAAAAAATATAAAACCTGCCATCTCCTTCCCTTTTCAAAGGGTTTTGAAAACCCAGCCGGAGCTCATTTGAAATCCTGCCCAGATTTGAAATCCGCCGGTTTTGTGTACACTGTTTTGTCTGAAAACAAGAGAATTGGACCAAACAGGAATTCAGCAGAATTCCTGGCCCAATTACTGCGCGGAAAACGACCCCTTAGTTATCTTAATAAACCTCGTCTCATGTTGCCAACTTTTAGTAATAAAATTCGCCCGGAATACATATATACTAGTCTCCCAAACACTAACTAAATTTATATGTAACATATTCTAATACAAAATTATGGCATTAGTGCCCATCCGAGCACTACTAATTTTACTAATCAAAATGACTATAGAATTTCTCATATCTCGGCGACGGAGGAGACATGTAGTGAAATGTGCATGCCTCCTGGAAAACCTGGCTTCTATAACTGGGCTTGCAGTCCCTCCAATTTGGACCCAGGATTCTCGCACACACGGAACCATGTAATGAATTACATGAAGAATATGATGCTGACCACGAAACTAGAGGATCTGCCTGGTAGTATCTGTAGTAGTGTCCCAATGACGGAACCAAGATTGGTACAAGGGGGGAGCAAATTATAAACTGATAATGGGTGCCACCGGCAAAAAAATTTCTTCGGATTTGGATAGTAGTAGAAAAATTTCATGAATCAATACTACGTAAAACTACACAATAAATTGTTTGATTATAAGTTACTTAGTTAGTAAAAAAAAATTATATGTGCCACCAGCAAAAATTTTTCTTCAAATTTGGATGATTTATGATCACATATTGTAATTATTACATATTATAAGTCGATTCTGAGTAACTATTTTGTAAAATTTAAGACAACATTTCATCGAAACATCATAGTGGGGGAGCCGAACTTCAAATACCCCGGCGCCAAACTCCGAAAACACCAAATATTACATATAATTTTACACTCAATACCGGGGAGGGGGGCGCCGTGGCTCCCCCTAGCTCCCCCTATCTCTGCCATTGAGTGTCCCTAACCTTGGTGGTGCTAGTGGGCTGGTGGTTCGCGACTCCACTACAAGAAAATGACATTTTAACATCGACATCCTAACGGCTGTCATAAATCCGCTGTTAGAATAATACTCTAACAGCGGATTTTTAAATATCCGTTGTTAGCTAACAGCGACCAACCATCCGCTGTTAAATATCCGCTTGATGCACTCAAATATTGGTGTATTCAATCCCGCATTAGACGACATATTCACTGTGTTTTAGTTGTGATTGGATGAGATATTGATGTTTATTTGATCGTTTTTCTTATTTGTTCTCTTGAGCCATTTTACGCCGTTTTGCATGTTTTTTTTATGCATTGCATGATATATACGACGTTGGAGATGAAAATGATGACGAGACAAGTGTGCAAACCTGTCAATACAACATAATTATTAAAGATAAAGGCTTGGATTTGGGAAGGGATCATATCATTCATCAAATAATTAAAATGGGAGTATTGGACGTTGGTTTTGGCTTAAGAGAAAGCCCATCATCACATGATGGAATTATCATAATCCATGAGCCTATCACCATCAACTAAAGAGGAGGGAGGTGATTATTAGTTTGGTCCAAAAAGAAGAAATGAAGCAGAAAGCGTGGAATGGAGTTAATTGGAATTAAGTGGGCTTTGGTGATATAAATCCCATCCCACCAATTATCATGAGGGAAGACGGCGGAGAGAAGAAAAGAAAGAGAGGAAGTTGGCTTCGGCCACTGTTGAAGGGATTTAATTCCCAATTCTGGCGAGTCGGCAGTAGAGGGCAACGCACGGGAGGAAGTAGAAGAGCTAGGAATAATTCCAGGAATTAATTCCCAGTTCGACAAGTTGGAGCAGAGGACGGACAGCAGCTTTCCACGAAGAGAAAGATTGGTTCAAGAGTTGATTTAAGATTGGGGTTAGAATTTCTTTATTTGAAACCCTAATTTCAATTATGCTCTTGATTGTAATTTATTTCTTTTTCTTGGTTATGTCGAGCTAAACTCTTTAGGGTTGTTTAGATTAGATGAAGCGTTAGTAAGATTTTGAAAGGATGATTTCGGGTTTCTAACCCGTTTATGTTAATCGATGATCTTTCAGACTTAGATGCGATTTCTCCTAAACCCTAATTTAAGCTTTTTGATTCTGGCAACTTGATCAATTGTTAGTTTCTGGGTTTATCTTTGAATTGCGGGTCTGACCATGAACGCATTTCATTCTAGAGTTTAGGAGGTCGTTAGGTTCTCCAATAGCTTGACCATAGGATTGTCAGAACCTAATCTCTTTGCATAATTTTGTGGCATTTCACTGTTCTTGATCTTTCTTGAATTCTTGCAAGTTAGCTTGACCATAGGAGCTTGTAGGTTTGATAGAATTGAATCTCTACGGCCTGACCATGGAGTAGAGATTACAAAAGGATTTGCCGAGTCGTCTAGTCTGTTGAATTTCGCCGATTGCATAGTTTCATCCATCTTAACCGAACTAGCGTGGATTCGAGTCTGAACAACCGCCTTAGTCTATCTGAAAAAACCCAATCAGCTTTAATTGCTTTGTTTGACTTCAATTGCATTCTTAGTTAATTTAATTCTTAAACCAATTCAAACCAAAAAACGAAACCTCGATTAGCTTCGACACACTTTTCTGAGTAATAGAAAAAGGGAGACCCTAGGGAAAAACGATCTCTTTGGAGAAATCCATTGAGTTAAAACTAGTGTGCATTAATTTGCGCATCAAGTTTTTGGCGCCGTTGCCGGGGACTTTTCTTTTTCTAGGAAAGGCATTGTGCGTTTAAGCTTTTCATTCATTTTTCTTATCATCTCTTTTCTCTCCATCTTTTTCCATGATTTACCTGGGTAGTGCTCTTGAGTTTTGAGATGCAGGATAACAGGTTTTATGGGCAATACCAAGGATGGTGCAATAATGGAGTACCATTCGACGAATATCAACAAGGATGGAATATATCAGAGCAGCCACCTTTGCCAATCTGGAATGAGGAACCACCACCCTTGCCTTCTTGGCCAGAGCCACAAGCTACACACTACTACCGAGATTACGAAGAGGAATATCTACATTCGCACCAGTACCAACAACATGATCTTATACAGATTTTATGTTGAATAAGATCCTCTCGACTCTACGAGCTCCTAATGTTGTGAACGTCGAGATTGAGCAACAGTATCAACTGATGGAAGAAGATTCTCGAGAGCTGGTCGAAGAAGAAAATGATAACCTAGCCCATGACTATTGTGAGCTAGAGGTATCTGATGAAGAATCTTTGACAATGGTGGTAGATGAAGATGTGGAGCTTATCCATCTCTTGATTGAAGCTGAAGATGAGCATCTGGATATTGAGGAGTTATCCTCATTTATGCTTCCGTCGAGCCAGCCTGTAGTTCCAGATAGAGATGAGCACATGGATATCGAGGAGTCACCTTCATTGGTAATTCAGGCAACTGAAACTGAGGAGGGCAATGATTCTGAGGTGTATGAGCTCAACTACAAGAGCAACTTGGATGACATAGGTGTGAAGCAGACTGCAACCATTGATTATAACACACATACTATCTTTTTCCTCCTCCAGTAGGAAAATTTGAGAAGAAAAAGTCATCCGAGCAGAACCAGGATCTACTTGAACACCACCGACTACATCTTGCTCCTTCTGGCGTGCTATTTGGAACTCAACCGCTAGCCCTGAAGAAGCTGTTTGACTTCAAGGAACTCTTGAGTTGGGGTCCATAATCAGGTATTGTCTAGCTCAAAGACGTTAAAGAAAGAGCGCTTCATGGGAGGCAACCCATGTCTGGAGTCTGTTTTGAGTTTTTGAGTCATTTGTTTTATTTTTATGTCGAACTTTTGTGGTTTTTGAGTTAGTGGTATATTCTGTACCTTGAATGCTCTGATCTTGTTGTGAGGTTCTCTCCTGTTTCAGGATGTCCTTAGGTTCCGCATGACTGTCTGCCGGTACTTAACTCTGAGCTCGCCGCCATCCACGACACCGATCTTCACTTTCCAGGTTCCCGGATTCCTCTACTCTCTTTTAGTCCCGTGAGGACACAGTCTGATCTAAGTGTGGGGTGAGAATTCTAGGAGAATAATGCTTGAATTTGTTTGCTTTTCTGTGATTCTGTGGTTCACTCTTTCACCGCTTTCCATTCTCGTTGGCAATTAACTTTTCACATTGTTTAATATCTTCTTGAATTGCTTACCTTCTTCCATATGGTGAGATTGATGTGGTGCTTTTGCTGGACCAAATGTGTGTGTGAGAACCTGTATTATGACCATCTCCCACTCTTCTTGCTTGTAGTATTCTAGGAACTTGTCCTTATTGTGTTAGTGAACAGTTGACTTGGTAATATGGAAGACTTGGTCTATCTAATGCTCGAATTCTCTAGTTCAATGCCTCGAGTCTAGATAAGGGATCTTTTAATTCCGTGCTTTAAATTGTTGTTAATGTTCCCAATCAGAGAAAATCTGGGAAAAAAAAATGAGTGGTTTGGTATTGAAGTTGTGGGTCGATTCACGAGCTGGCATACGTGCCTGCCCATTGCTGTAGTCCCAAAGGGAAGTCTTAATGTGGCATTCTTCTTCTAACCTACTCCCGATCGTGGCTGGGGTCTAGGATAACGCGGAATTCCAAAGGTTTCCGGCTGCTCCATACCTGGTGGTATCCACACTGTACCGACCATTCGAAAATAAATGTTTGAAAAAAAAATAAAAAAAGCAGAAAAAAGTAAAAAAAAAAATGCTCTTCAATTTTGTTCAAGTCTTGTCCCCTTATCTAGCAAGTGTCGGGTTGCGTCCTAGAGTAACTGTAGCGGAAGTAAGTATTGTCTTGCCTTTATCAAGTCAGGTTGTTCACTAGCTCGTTAAAATCTTGTTCCTCTTTTACTCTCGCAGAGTTTGGTTTTAACTGTGTGGTCAGTCAGGTAATCCTCTTGTTTGATAGAAGCACCAGGTACATCATTCTAGGAACCAAGAGGTTTTCGGTTTGCTCATTCAGGTTGGTGCATTATTGTGTAGAGTTCTTGCTTGAGGACAAGCAAAAGTCTAAGTGTGGGGTGATTTGATGCACTCAAATATTGGTGTATTCAATCCCGCATTAGACGACATATTCACTGTGTTTTAGTTGTGATTGGATGAGATATTGATGTTTATTTGATCGTTTTTCTTATTTGTTCTCTTGAGCCATTTTACGCCGTTTTGCATGTTTTTGTTTATGCATTGCAGGATATGTACGACGTTGGAGATGAAAATGATGACGAGACAAGTGTGCAAACCTGTCAATACAACATAATTATTAAAGATAAAGGCTTGGATTTGGGAAGGGATCATATCATTCATCAAATAATTAAAATGGGAGTATTGGACGTTGGTTTTGGCTTAAGAGAAAGCCCATCATCACATGATGGAATTATCATAATCCATGAGCCTATCACCATCAACTAAAGAGGAGGGAGGTGATTATTAGTTTGGTCCAAAAAGAAGAAATGAAGCAGAAAGCGTGGAATGGAGTTAATTGGAATTAAGTGGGCTTTGGTGATATAAATCCCATCCCACCAATTATCATGAGGGAAGACGGCGGAGAGAAGAAAAGAAAGAGAGGAAGTTGGCTTCGGCCACTGTTGAAGGGATTTAATTCCCAATTCTGGCGAGTCGGCAGTAGAGGGCAACGCACGGGAGGAAGTAGAAGAGCTGGAAATTAATTCCCAGGACAATTAAGATTCCCAAGTTCAGATGAAGTTGGTAGAATTTATGAAGGGACGGACAGAACAAGTTTAACGTAGTAAGATTTGAAGATGATTCGGTTCTACCTTGTATAGTTCAGACTTAATGCGATTCTAACCATTGCTTGTCTGCAACTTGATCAATTGTTAGTTTCTGGGTTTATCTTTGAATTGCGGGTCTGACCATGAACGCATTTCATTCTAGAGTTTAGGAGGTCGTTAGGTTCTCCAATAGCTTGACCATAGGATTGTCAGAACCTAATCTCTTTGCATAATTTTGTGGCATTTCACTGTTCTTGATCTTTCTTGAATTCTTGCAAGTTAGCTTGACCATAGGAGCTTGTAGGTTTGATAGAATTGAATCTCTACGGCCTGACCATGGAGTAGAGATTACAAAAGGATTTGCCGAGTCGTCTAGTCTGTTGAATTTCGCCGATTGCATAGTTTCATCCATCTTAACCGAACTAGCGTGGATTCGAGTCTGAACAACCGCCTTAGTCTATCTGAAAAAACCCAATCAGCTTTAATTGCTTTGTTTGACTTCAATTGCATTCTTAGTTAATTTAATTCTTAAACCAATTCAAACCAAAAAACGAAACCTCGATTAGCTTCGACACACTTTTCTGAGTAATAGAAAAAGGGAGACCCTAGGGAAAAAACGATCTCTTTGGAGAAATCCATTGAGTTAAAACTAGTGTGCATTAATTTGCGCATCAAGTTTATGGCGCCGTTGCCGGGGACTTTTCTTTTTCTAGGAAAGGCATTGTGCGTTTAAGCTTTTCATTCATTTTTCTTATCATCTCTTTTCTCTCCATCTTTTTCCATGATTTACCTGGGTAGTGCTCTTGAGTTTTGAGATGCAGGATAACAGGTTTTATGGGCAATACCAAGGATGGTGCAATAATGGAGTACCATTCGACGAATATCAACAAGGATGGAATATATCAGAGCAGCCACCTTTGCCAATCTGGAATGAGGAACCACCACCCTTGCCTTCTTGGCCAGAGCCACAAGCTACACACTACTACCGAGATTACGAAGAGGAATATCTACATTCGCACCAGTACCAACAACATGACTCTTATACAGATTTTATGTTGAATAAGATCCTCTCGACTCTACGAGCTCCTAATGTTGTGAACGTCGAGATTGAGCAACAGTATCAACTGATGGAAGAAGATTCTCGAGAGCTGGTCGAAGAAGAAAATGATAACCTAGCCCATGACTATTGTGAGCTAGAGGTATCTGATGAAGAATCTTTGACAATGGTGGTAGATGAAGATGTGGAGCTTATCCATCTCTTGATTGAAGCTGAAGATGAGCATCTGGATATTGAGGAGTTATCCTCATTTATGCTTCCGTCGAGCCAGCCTGTAGTTCCAGATAGAGATGAGCACATGGATATCGAGGAGTCACCTTCATTGGTAATTCAGGCAACTGAAACTGAGGAGGGCAATGATTCTGAGGTGTATGAGCTCAACTACAAGAGCAACTTGGATGACATAGGTGTGAAGCAGACTGCAACCATTGATTATAACACACATACTATCTTTTTCCTCCTCCAGTAGGAAAATTTGAGAAGAAAAAGTCATCCGAGCAGAACCAGGATCTACTTGAACACCACCGACTACATCTTGCTCCTTCTGGCGTGCTATTTGGAACTCAAACCGCTAGCCTGAAGAAGCTGTTTGACTTCAAGGAACTCTTGAGTTGGGGTCCATAATCAGGTATTGTCTAGCTCAAAGACGTTAAAGAAAGAGCGCTTCATGGGAGGCAACCCATGTCTGGAGTCTGTTTTGAGTTTTTGAGTCATTTGTTTTATTTTTATGTCGAACTTTTGTGGTTTTTGAGTTAGTGGTATATTCTGTACCTTGAATGCTCTGATCTTGTTGTGAGGTTCTCTCCTGTTTCAGGATGTCCTTAGGTTCCGCATGACTGTCTGCCGGTACTTAACTCTGAGCTCGCCGCCATCCACGACACCGATCTTCACTTTCCAGGTTCCCGGATTCCTCTACTCTCTTTTAGTCCCGTGAGGACACAGTCTGATCTAAGTGTGGGGTGAGAATTCTAGGAGAATAATGCTTGAATTTGTTTGCTTTTCTGTGATTCTGTGGTTCACTCTTTCACTGCTTTCCATTCTCGTTGGCAATTAACTTTTCACATTGTTTAATATCTTCTTGAATTGCTTACCTTCTTCCATATGGTGAGATTGATGTGGTGCTTTTGCTGGACCAAATGTGTGTGTGAGAACCTGTATTATGACCATCTCCCACTCTTCTTGCTTGTAGTATTCTAGGAACTTGTCCTTATTGTGTTAGTGAACAGTTGACTTGGTAATATGGAAGACTTGGTCTATCTAATGCTCGAATTCTCTAGTTCAATGCCTCGAGTCTAGATAAGGGATCTTTTAATTCCGTGCTTTAAATTGTTGTTAATGTTCCCAATCAGAGAAAATCTGGGAAAAAAAATGAGTGGTTTGGTATTGAAGTTGTGGGTCGATTCACGAGCTGGCATACGTGCCTGCCCATTGCTGTAGTCCCAAAGGGAAGTCTTAATGTGGCATTCTTCTTCTAACCTACTCCCGATCGTGGCTGGGGTCTAGGATAACGCAGAATTCCAAAGGTTTCCGGCTGCTCCATACCTGGTGGTATCCACACTGTACCGACCATTCGAAAATAAATGTTTGAAAAAAAAATAAAAAAAGCAGAAAAAAGTAAAAAAAAAATGCTCTTCAATTTTGTTCAAGTCTTGTCCCCTTATCTAGCAAGTGTCGGGTTGCGTCCTAGAGTAACTGTAGCGGAAGTAAGTATTGTCTTGCCTTTATCAAGTCAGGTTGTTCACTAGCTCGTTAAAATCTTGTTCCTCTTTTACTCTCGCAGAGTTTGGTTTTAACTGTGTGGTCAGTCAGGTAATCCTCTTGTTTGATAGAAGCACCAGGTACATCATTCTAGGAACCAAGAGGTTTTCGGTTTGCTCATTCAGGTTGGTGCATTATTGTGTAGAGTTCTTGCTTGAGGACAAGCAAAAGTCTAAGTGTGGGGTGATTTGATGCACTCAAATATTGGTGTATTCAATCCCGCATTAGACGACATATTCACTGTGTTTTAGTTGTGATTGGATGAGATATTGATGTTTATTTGATCGTTTTTCTTATTTGTTCTCTTGAGCCATTTTACGCCGTTTTGCATGTTTTTTTTTATGCATTGCAGATATATACGACGTTGGAGATGAAAATGATGACGAGACAAGTGTGCAAACCTGTCAATACAACATAATTATTAAAGATAAAGGCTTGGATTTGGGAAGGGATCATATCATTCATCAAATAATTAAAATGGGAGTATTGGACGTTGGTTTTGGCTTAAGAGAAAGCCCATCATCACATGATGGAATTATCATAATCCATGAGCCTATCACCATCAACTAAAGAGGAGGGAGGTGATTATTAGTTTGGTCCAAAAAGAAGAAATGAAGCAGAAAGCGTGGAATGGAGTTAATTGGAATTAAGTGGGCTTTGGTGATATAAATCCCATCCCACCAATTATCATGAGGGAAGACGGCGGAGAGAAGAAAAGAAAGAGAGAAGTTGGCTTCGGCCACTGTTGAAGGGATTTAATTCCCAATTCTGGCGAGTCGGCAGTAGAGGGCAACGCACGGGAGGAAGTAGAAGAGCTAGGAAATTAATTTCCCAGGAAATTAATTCCCAGTTCGACAAGTTGGAGCAGAGGACGGACAGAGCTTTCCACGAAGAGAAAGATTGGTTCAAGACTTGATTCTGGCAACTTGATCAATTGTTAGTTTCTGGGTTTATCTTTGAATTGCGGGTCTGACCATGAACGCATTTCATTCTAGAGTTTAGGAGGTCGTTAGGTTCTCCAATAGCTTGACCATAGGATTGTCAGAACCTAATCTCTTTGCATGATTTTGTGGCATTTCACTGTTCTTGATCGTTCTTGAATTCTTGCAAGTTAGCTTGACCATAGGAGCTTGTAGGTTTGATAGAATTGAATCTCTACGGCCTGACCATGGAGTAGAGATTACAAAAGGATTTACCGAGTCGTCTAGTCGGTTGAATTTCGCCGATTGCATAGTTTCATCCATCTTAACCGAACTAGCGTGGATTCGAGTCTGAACAACCGCCTTAGTCTATCTGAAAAACCCCAATCAGCTTTAATTGCTTTGTTTGACTTCAATTGCATTCTTAGTTAATTTAATTCTTAAACCAATTCAAACCAAAAAACGAAACCTCGATTAGCTTCGACACACTTTTCTGAGTAATAGAAAAAGGAGACCCTAGGGAAAAACGATCTATTTGGAGAAATCCATTGAGTTAAAACTAGTGTGCATTAATTTGCGCATCACCGCTGTTATCCATTTAATTCACGGGGCGCCAAAATATCCCGCCTTAGCGGGAAATCAAAATTTTTGGGGGGAAACCTAGCAGCGGATTTATGACCGCTGTTAGGTTTTTGCTGATGTGGCGATCCGTGTGCCCATCCCCAACCAATTATTTGTTTCCTTGCTTTTCTTCCTTCTCCCCAAAAATTCTTCCCCAAAAATCTTTCCTTCTTCCCCAAAAATGATTTACCTCCCTCCTCCTCCTCTGATGAACTCCAACTCCGGCCAGCAGCAGTTGCGGAAGACGAATACGTGGCCGAACACTCTGACTCCATTTAATTTCAGGTTTGGTTAATTCTTCTTTACTTGTTGATGAACTAGATTTTAATATGAGATTTAATTTTTGTGTGTTGATTGATTGTTTGATTGAAGGTAGAAGAAGAAGAAGAAGAAGAAGAAAGAAAAGAAGAAGGAGGAAGAAGGAGGAAGGTAGAAGAAGAAGAATAAGAAGAAGCAGAAGAAGAAGGAAGGAGAAGAAAGAAGAAAAGAAGAAGAAGAAGAAGAAGAAGAAGAAGAAGGAAGAAGAAGAAGAAGAAGAAAGGGGGAAGAAGGAGGAAGAAGAAGAAGGAGGAAGGGAAGAAAGAAGAAGGAAGTAGAAAGAAGAAGAAGAAGAGGAAGACCAACAGAAACCTGCTCCGGCGAGCAGGTTTCTGCAATTTTTTTTATTCTGATTGGAACTCTAACAGCGGATAACATCCGCTGTTATAATTTTGATCCGCTGTTACATTTAACAACGGATATAGAGATATCCGCTGTTAGGTTTTACGGCGGACGCTTATCCGCTGTTAGATAGGCTTACGTTAGTCAACCTAACAGCGGATACGCTTCCACCGTTAAATCTATGTAACAGCGGCCAATCCGCTGTTAGAATAAATAAAAATCCGCTGTTAGAGTTCCGTTTTTTTGTAGTGCTCCTCCGGGGGACTCCTCTTTGCCACAGGTATCTCGTATCCAGGTATTACTAACCCCTTTTTGGTTGAATTGCTAGTTGTTCGTGACGCTTGCTTCCTCTGCCGAGATATGGGATGGTCTGAAGTTGATATCGAAGGTGACGCCACGGAGGTCTTACGAGTGGTTTCAAGCCGCTCTTTCTCTCTAGGGATGGGGGTTCCATCGTGGCTGACATTTGCTCCATGCTCTCCTCGCTTCCTCAGATCCGGCTTCTTGCTGTCCCTCGGCAAGCTGACATGACTGCCCATTTTGTGGCTCGTCATGCGCTCCGTAGCCTCCCAAGTCGGGGTGTGGTTAACCTTACGGCTTAGGTGTGCCCTTAATTCTTTGAATGCATGACTATCTCCGGCGCTCTTGCGGGAGTTATCTAAGGAAAAAAAAAATAGTCTTCGGTTATGTGTCTTGCAAAGATGGCATCAGTGAGAATGAATGTGAGCAGTGTTTAGAAGGCGCAGGAGAAATTGTAAGAGGAAGCTGCCTAAGTATCGCTGATGGAGCACAGGCTGTGTCCCTAGATTGTTGCTTTAGATTTGAAGCATACCGTTTTTGCATCTCTAGTTAAATGATATTAATTATTTTAATCATTGGATTAGTTGAATGCAAGGGGTGAAGAGATAAACCCGTTTTCTTACACTACTTACTTAACATCATTTTTATATTGAGGGTATCGCTCTCTCTTTTATTCTCGCATGTGAGAGAGCTTTCCGCATCCTTATATGTATGGAACTTCAAAAAAAAAAAAAAAAAAAAAAAAAAAAAAAAGAATATGAACATAGCCCTTGTTGAAACCACACTGTTAGGGGATTTAAGGGTATCATATGTGAGAGTGGTCGAATGACAAAAGAGTTAATGGAGGAATGATATTTTTTGGTTTTGGATTTCTTTAAGTCACCTTCTTGGACTGTCCCACATAATGAGCAGACTGAGGTCTGGGGTTCACATTTTAACGGTTTAACCGGGGTTAGACCGTTTGCATATCGGGCGGGGTCAAACCGTTTTAATTATTTAATAAATAAATAAATATAGTTAAGCCAGATCGGACAAATTTTCAATTAAGCCGGATCAAACCGGAAGTACAGAGAGTTTAATTTGTACTATTAATTAAAAAAAATTCAACATAGTCATTCATAGATATTCAAAACAGTAAAATCACAAACATAAAGAGTACATTCGAAATATATGAAACATTCAAAATACAAACATCAAAGGTCTAAGATCGAGCTAACAAACATAACGAGTCAACATAGGTAGTTAAGTGCCAAGAACATCAAAGAAGTTTGCAAAACGGAAATAATTAAGGTAGCCCTATAGTGTTAATGTCCTCGTGAGCAGCTCCACCTACTCCAAGTCCAAAGTCGACGCTAAAATAATAATCTCCTCCCCAGAAATCTTCCTCAATCGAATCAATATCAAGATCGAGAGTTGTTTCATACATCCACATATCTGCCCCATCAATTGATTCATAATCAACTAGACCACCAGTTTGCTTCCTTCCATAATACTCCCTATTTAGAACAACAAATGAAAAGTATTTACATGATAGTTCATGATTAAAGTTCAAGGAAATAAGTAAATGTAAGTGACTGTATATACCTGTGTTGTAAGCACATGTTGTAGTGGACAAACACCAAATCACTTAGCCTCTTATGCTCTAACCTATTTCTTCTCTTTGCATGAATACGCTCGAATACACTCCAATTTTTCTCACAACCAGAAGAAGAAGCAGTTTGGCTAAGTAACTTGATAGCTATATTCTGTAGGAGAGGAGTGTCCATACCTTATGTTTGCCACCATACACCTACATATTTCACAATCACGAAAAATTAGCCTAACCCGTTAATCATATTAATCTAACCAACTATAACTGATCTAAATCAACAATAATATGATGTTATAGATTTAACCAGTACATAATGGAGTTATATGAAGTGAGCTAAAGCCTTAGAATTGTATTCTATTTTACATGCAGTGAGCTAATGGAGTTACACATCTAGGGATAACGTGTGTGAGGATAGAAAATGGAATGCTATTTTATCTATTTTATTTAATTCTCCATCATGGCTGGCTATATGGATTTATATATATATATATATATGGTGGCGACTACAGCGCTCCCGGAGCACCACATGCTCCCCTCTGTTTGAACCATTCAAGGAGAATCTCATTCGTTCATTTTGGAAGATCTAATCTAAGCCATCCATACATAAATTAATTTTATAATTAAAATAAATAGTAATTAAAATAACTAAAAGGTCACTCAACATTTTTCATATGAATAATTAATCATAACTCTTTATTTTATGATCAAATTAAGTTTTATCCAAGCCAAATTTTATTTTGATCATCATAATAACATTAAATATAATTATTTTGTAACTTGTTAAATCACTTCACCCTTTTAAAAAATCCATGATCCATCCATACTTGAATTGACTCTAACTCACCAACCCATCTTAATCACCCATGCCACCCGAGTAAATGATTTTACTCCAACCAACTCACCCAATTCCTATCACTCATGCGTCCTGATAGAATGGGAGTATTGGAAACTCTTAAACAACAAGTACACCATTCAAAGTTCAAACATCAAACCCAATGAATTTTGAAGAAATATAAGAACAATTATTAGCTCTACCAGCTTACATCATTTGAGAGTGCCCCAAACACAGTCTTTCTCAGTGCCGTGCTCAAACATGCTGGTAAGTTCATTAAGAAAAGGGTCCGCCAGTATAATCACCTACATCATATTTAAAAGCCAAAGCTTATTTTGTTTGTCTGACACCAAATTCCTCTTGCAAAAATCTACCCCAATTCACATAACAGATGGATTCAATCCACTTAACCAAAAAAAAAAAAAAGATGGATTCAATCCGAATTCAGCGGCAGCATAACAGATGGTGACGATAACATCGAAGTGGTTAGATTCGAGGAGAGAATACACCTGAAATTCGAGAAAATTTCATGACCTGTATGAAATTTCCCTCTTCGTTGACGTGGCCCAATACTCTCTTCGCTTTCTCTCACTCGTTGCCCTGCCGGAAAGCTTCCCTTGGTTGAACCTTCCTCCCAAACTGCATCTCTCTCGATTTCTTTTGAGAAAACCTTCAGCTTTGGAGTTTGAGTCCCGCCTCCCATTCCCCCACCTATTCTCTGCTCAATCGGCCGACCCAATCTTGACCGCGGCGACAGAAAGCATCGACAGAGTGGGAGTTTCCACAAACGCCAGCGGTTGAGGTTTAGATGTGAAGAAATGGGGGAGAATGAGGAGGAGAAAAGATAATGAACTGAGAGTTGTGATTGCAGAAAATGAAATTCTAGGGTTCTTAGTGTTTTGGAAACCCCCATTCTAATCGTGTTGCATGAGGTAGTAGGATTTGGGTGAGTTGGGTGAGACGGTTGGAGTGCAATCATACACTCAGTTGGGATGAGTGAGTAAGATGGGTGAGTGAGTTTGATTGAGTAAAAATATGGATGGATGTTTGAAAATGGGGAAGTGATTTAACAAGTTACAAAATAATTGTATTTACTATGTATTTAATGTTATTATGATGATCAAAATAAAATTTGGCTTGGATAAAACTTAATTTGAACATAAAATAAAGAGTTATGATTAATTATTCATATGAAAAATGTTGAGTGACCTTTAAGTTATTTTAATTACTATTTATTTAAATTATAAATTGATTTATGTATGGATGGCTCAGGTTAGATCTTCCAAAATGAACGAATGAGATTCTCCTTGAATGGTTCAAACAGAGGGGAGCATATGGTGCTCCGGGAGCACCGTAGTCGTTTCCATATATATATATATATATATATATATATCATGAGAATATACCATTTGCATGTAGTTACAACATATGTACTCTACTTATGTAGGTAAAAAACATGCATATGTTTATATCATCAAAATCAACAGTGAGATTAACTAATTTCAACTTTACTATCCCGTTTATAATATTTCATTATCAAACACAAACAAAAAGTGAGAATCATTGATGCTTACATGGATTTTGATTCTTTGCAGCTGCTCTTGCTGAAGGTGTTCCAAAAGACTTTGACAGACTTTGAAAGATTTCCCTCTCTTTAACCATTTCCTCCACATCGGGACAAAGTGCCTTATTTTCAAGGTAATCAAGGGCAGTAAATTGTACAGGCCTACTCAATCCTTCGTAGTTTGAAGAATAGATCATAGCTGGATTGAGATAGTATGCGGCAATAATCAACTCAAGGTTCGAATGTTTATCCCATCTCAGGTCAAGGATTTCCATGTAAGGCCTGGCCAGTTCCGGATTCTGTGCACAAAGCGACATATTTTATCTTCAACTCTTCTGTATCCTTCATAAACATATCCCAAAGCTGGTTTCTTATCGTTGTCTACAATGCGAAGCAATCTTACTAGTGGTTCTATCAACTCAACAACTGACTTGCATTCTTCCCAAAATGCACGATCAAAGATAATTGCCCTTACTTTGGACTTACCGAGAGCAAACTCTCTGAAAGACTCATTAACCATCAAACACTCCAAATCAACTTGCTGGTGAACAATACTCTGAAGAGTGAGGAATGTAGTTGCAAATCTTGTAGCACCAGGCCTCACAATATCTTTCCAGGTAGGTCTTTCTCGCAACCAATGTAGAAGTGCTCCATGGTTGTACAAAAATGTTATAATCGTCAAAGCACTTTTTGTAAGTTTAGCAATATGTGGTAATGCAAATATGTCCTTGAACACAAGGTTCACTGTGTGAGCAACACACAAAGTCCAATATATGTTCTTGTACCGGGAGTGTATCATCTTCCCTGCTGCGGCATAATTGGCAGCATTGTCAGTGACCACTTGCAATATATTCTGAACACCAACCCACTGAATAACACTATCAAACAACTCAAACAAGTTCTTTCCAGTCTTGGAACATCCTAATGCATCAACAGACTTCACAAATGATATACCCTTAGGACTATATATAAGGAAATTGATCAAACTTCTTTGTCTATTATCAGTTCAACCATCTGCCATAATTGTGCAACCAAAGTTCTTCCATTGAATTCTCATGCTATCAACTGCCAGCTTACACTCTGCATAGATATCATCTAAGAGTGTGGTTCTTATAGCATGATAAGAAGGACCCGTATATCCAGCACCCATGCTAGCAATCATATTTATGAGGACATGAAAACTAGGAGAAGCAACCACATTAAAAGGGAGACAATCTTCATACCAGAATTTGGCAATTGCACGATCGGTTCTCAAAGCAGCATCCATCCCTCTCAAAGCACTCTTTATATTTGGTTGCAACAATGAACCTCACGATCTAGGACAAGGATTAGGAGAATGAATAGGAGTAGTATCCGCATTGCTTCCTGGAGTATCTTCTGAATAATTTGGTTCTACGCTACTATTCCCTCTAGTCATCTCACTAAAAGATCTCTTCTATGCTGCAAGTGTCCGGTTCTTCTTAGAAGTTCCACCCAAATTTTTTAGCATTGCAGCACGATCATCAGGAGGTGCTTTCGGGCATGCTCGAACATTCCCTGAAACTCCAGCCAAGTTATTCTTGAATCGACTAATTCCTCCACCTGAAAATGTGTGTTGCATAACAAGCAAGTAATCTTTGTTCCATTCTGCTGAGCATAACCCCATGCTAGATCAGTTTTAGCTCGAACACTAACTCGAGAGGGAATCTGTGTTTGCGCGTCAACCTGTTATGAACCAGTTTCCATTGTTTGAAGTCTGAAGTGAACTATTGAAACCTGAGACAGCCAACAAGAATGAGATCAAATTTCAATTAGCCAAGTAAATTCATTAGTCATGTATACTAAGGGATGACAGACATGCAGGGACGATGAATCGAAGAGGACGAAGTAGCGAGCGAGTCGCGATAGGCTGCGGAGAAGAGGCTGCAATTGAAATATTGAACGACCTCTGGCTCCGTGATGGCGTTGTCGTCGACCAAAGGAGGCCGGCGTCAACCGAAGTGTGAAAGGAAGAGGCGTCGACCGATTGAAGGAGAGACGACAGCCGAAAAGTGGAATCGATTGAAGGAGACCCGTTGGCTGATTGCAGAGGCGTCGGATGAAGGATGAAAGGTCGAATCAACTGAAGGAGATGGCGACGACGTGGTTGATGAAGAAGACAGCGACGACGCGGCTGATGAAGAAGATGGCGACGACACGGTTGATGAAGAAGACGGTGATGGCACAGTTGATGATGAAGATGGCCACGACGGGGTTGATAAAGAAGATGACGGCGGCGCGGTTGATAAAGAAGATGGCGACGGCGCGATTGATGAAGAAGATGGTGACGGCGCGATTGACTGAAGTCGACCCTAAACCTAATCATGAGAAGAATAATTGGGATCCACTACTGCTAATTTTTTTTTAATAACACAAAATGCAGCGTTAGAAGAGGGCCGACCGGATTTTTTAATTGGGATCGGACCGATCGGTTTTCGGTTGAACCGGTCAGATGCCTGGTCTGAAGCGTAGTCAGTAGGCCGCTGGGCCATTTTCGGTGGGAGCATCGGCTCGCGGTCGGACCAGTTCGACCGGCCGGCCTGATCCGGCTTTAATAACCTTGCTGAGGGCCAATTGATGATTAAAAGAGATAATTGAAGAACTCATGTGTGGTTTTATATCGCAAAAGAGAGAAGCTCACAGTTCTTGACTTGGCTTCCCTCATAAAATCCGAGTCCATAGCCCAACTCATCGATGAAGCAGTGATGATCCTCACATCCTACTTGAAAGTGAAAACGCACCACATGTGTGTGAGAGTTCGGATCCACATGTAATTTACCTATGCTCCAATTGGTGGCCCACTCGTAACTGTGCTCACTCACTAATAGAAGCTTACACAACGTACCATCTTTGACATACTCGTGGAGGGAATTTAGCCATGCAGCTTTCCCTTGGACTTCAACCATAAAAAGTCCACAAGCAAATTATTTGGATGCATGATGCTAGATGAAAGACAAGATCATTAGTTAGGTAGTGAGGTTAACAAATATGATAGTACATGACCTTGGGACAAAGGCGAAGATTAATGCGATGATTTATGAACATTTGTTTAATTGTTAAGAACTGCTTGGTTCAATCAATGATAACAGAGAGCTTAGGAGATTTCCCAAGGGCACAAAAGTATACATTAGCAAAACCAGGTCAAAGATGATATAAAACATACAAACAAAAGATGATATAAAAGATACAAACAAGGTATGATCCATCAACAATCGCACTGTAACGACCCGAATCTGGTTAACTGGTTGGTCCTGAAAAAATTTTGGTTTTTCTTTAAATCGATTAATTTTTAAAATGGCTTTAGAGAATTAATTGAATGATAATTAATTCATGAGGATTTAATCTGTTGGAATTATGAGTCAATCATTGGAATCGAGTTCTAAATCAGTGGGCCGAATTAATTAGTTGAACCAGTTGATCCGACCCATGAGATGTTGGCGCCTCACTCAACTAAGGAGGAGGGTGATGACACTAGATTTATAGTGTTTATATTCCCATATTAAACTACATTTCACACTCATTGATGCAGTTATAATGAGTATTTGGTGTAAATGTGTTAACTATGCGTTTCTCGGCTCCAAGTGCGTAAATTGTCCATATTTTGGCTATTTTTACCTTGGTTGTGAGTTTTTTTGTTGAGCCTCCAGGTTACCACATTGTAGAGGCTCTCCTCGCGAGTCCAGCGCTTCGAACGGGGACCAAATTGGAGTTCAAGCGGAGCGAGAATCATCGAAGCACGAAGGAATTCTGTCAGTGGTGAAGTTTTCGGCGAAAAAATTGGCCTTTTCTAGATCCAAAACAGAAACGGGCGAATTTTAGCCCTATTTAAGCACCCCTCCCCTATTCATTGTTCTTCCTTCCTATGATGAATTCTCTTGTGGTTTTTTATTCTTGTTTATCGGATTGAGTACCTAAACTCTTTTAGATTAGTTTAGATGAACCCTAAGTGACCCAAGACTTTAAAGCAGTCATGGATCGACGGGAAGTAAGACTTTAATTCAGACTTTTCTTGTTCATAATTGATTTGTTCTTCAATTTCATTTCTTTTCTGGCTTGATCACCTAGATTAGATTCTTGTTAGAATAAAGGATAGATGGCGAACGTCCGCCTTGTTCTAGAACGTCAAATCAGTTAGTTAACCTATTCAATGGAATCACTCCTCGAGTAGGAGCCGTTTAGGGTTAATCTGTTTCAAGAGTAGCTCATAGAATCAATTTAGGTGCACCAATTAATTATCCGTTGCAGAAGCGAACGCACAGACGGATAATCGATCTTGGTAGCTAGTTCAATAGTAGCGAACGTTCATGTTACACCCCGAACCTAGTGGTTAGAAATTTTGCGCTAAAATCCCCAAATTAGCCCTAGTAAAATTTGTGGAATCTATTAAGTTGTTATTATGGATAGAAATAATAATTTTATCATATAATAGGACTAAGTAATGACCAATAGTAAAATAGCATTGATAGTTGATTCTATTTGTTATAAGGGGAAAGTTCAGTCACCTATCATATTATAATTACAAAATCTCAAACATAGAATTAGCCAAAAAACTAACCTTGGCTTACTGGTTATTTTGTCGGCCTTTCAAGCATGAGGTCCAGGGTTCGATGTTCAGTAATACCAAATTCGGAGTTTATTTTTATAAAAATCCGTCCCCTCTCAAAACGCCCAACACGACGCCGTTTAAGGGAGTGCAGCAGTTAGCTCCAAAATGACGTAGTTTCAGCTCGTCTTCTTCCCCTCTAATTTTCCATGTTCGATGTACCTGGCCTGTGACGTTTCCGAGCTTCAAGAATGGTGATTACCATTCCATTCATTGTTTTAGCCCTTCGAAAACAACTCGACTTTGGGATTGGGACTAGATCTATTATTAATTGTTCCCTCATCAAAGCCATCCTTCCTCTTTGGTGGAGAACCAAGCTCACTGCCATAACAAAGTTCCAGTCGGTGCTGTGTTTTCCATCCGCCGACGAACTTTTTCGGCCTTCCGATCAACCCCATCTTCAGGTAAGTGTTCGGGTCTCTCTCTGTTTCTTTGTGGCATAGCCAAGCCTAATTCCCACATACTAACTCGAGTTCAGTTCGTCAGAGTATTTTCCCTGTTCCTCATTTTCTTGTCTCCGACAACGCGGAATCGGCGTCGATTCTTCGGAACCAGCCTCGGAAACAATCGTCCTAGGTAGGTGAAGCCTCTCCCATACTTTGAAATCGAGCCAAGGGTCCTGTATGTGTTCTTTTTATCCTCACCGGAATCTGGACTTTCCGCCGGCGAGTTTCCAATTTTGTGGGAGTCGTTGGGTGGAAGATGACGGTCGAACCAGCCTGGGTCTGACCAGTTTCGGTCAGCCCAGGGTTTGGTTGGATTGTTTTAAATTGGCGCATATCAGTCCCTATAGTTTTGGTCATTACATGTGCAGTCACTGAAATTCTTGGAGTGTTTGTAACAGTTACCCCTTTATGCCAATGTGGTCTGTGACTTTTGAATATTGTCAAAATGAACCCAACTAAACTTTTCCAGTTAGTTCAGTTTAGTCCAATAGCTACGAATCCAGTTAGTTCGTTAACCGTCGATCTTAGAACGCTTAAATCGAATCCTAGCTTAAGTAAAATATTAATAAGAGAATAATTTCAATCAGAATATTATAGAGATTATTTGTTATAATAAATTAGAATCAAAATAAAATAACTTTTAGGTGAAATAATGAATATTTATTGGATTAACGATTATGTTAATAGGTCAATATTGGAGTTCAATATTTAGAACACTTGTCACATTTTATTCTTAGAAAATAAATAAATTATATTTTCATAATAATATCAAGCTAGGATTGAAATACTTGATACTTTGATTTAGAAAGTATGTTATAGTTCTAGTTACTTAAACTATAAATGTAATTTAATAGACATAGGATTATGTAGTTTGGTTATTATGAAAATTAAATAAATAATACTGAAATAATAGTTAAAACTCATGTTTAATAAAAATGATATTAGCTAAGAAAATTCAAAGGTTCATAATAATTAAGGTTATAATTAGGAACTTTGATTTAGGAATGATAAAATAAATTATCCTTCGAGAATCTTGGTTCCATCTTAATAATGAGACTAAGTTAGACCTAATATCGAAGTTAGAATATTGGTTCAATAATTCAAAAAAAAAAAATTATCTAATCAAGGAATTAATGGAACACACTTTGAATTAATAAATTACTTATCTAAGATAGTAGATTTAAATCTTTAATGTATTGTCGTAAAGTGAAGCCATCCGTCACACTTCATGATTAGTTGTGAAGTGGTCCTTTCCCAAGTCGCCAAACCGTCACCCAAAACTGTTTCATCAATAGTTGGTCTCAGTCTAATTGAATTTCTCGTCTTTAGGTTCTTAAAAAGACGTTCGGCTCCCTAGACCAGACTTCTACGTTGAGGTTTTTTTCCCACTTATTTAAAGGTGGGTTGGTTAAAGGGGGTATTATCTTGTCGTTGCTAGTTTACTTTACGTCATTAATATTTTATGCATTTATTGTATTATGCCAAGTTTCGTGATCTATGTTTGATCTACATATTTCATGTCCTAATTGTGTAGTAATATTATATCCATGCCAAGTAAGCATAATTTAGTAACTATTCACCTAGACAATTCTTAAACAAGTTAATAATGTGTCTCTTATCTGGTCGTTGCTATAGTTACCTTACATGTGCGTGAAGTTATGGTTGTTATGTTTCTGGTCATGTTAATTTATGACCTATCCTCATGTTCACGTATGATTCTGGTCATGTACTTAAGTCGTGTGAATGTTTGATTGTCACACCTCATATAGACAAGTATAAGATGGTTGGATTAAGATGGTAGTATTAAAATAGTAGTATCTCATCGTGACTTGTTTACTTTACGTGGTTAATGATGTCATGTTTGGTTTATGAATTAGGTATAATTTTATGAAGTTGTATTTATGATTGAGTGTCGAGCCTCATATAGATAAGTAGAAGTGGATTGATTTAAGAGGAATATACATTGTCGTTGCTAATTTTTTTTTATGTCTTTATTATGTTAGGTTGGTTGTTGATCTATTTTTTTTGTAAAATTTTATGTTTTAGTTTTTTGTTAATGTCAAAAAACCCTGCTTGTCAGTGGTAACAGAATTAAAATCCAGACCTTTTGGGGGGGGTTATAAGGTTTTTCAGTTAGGGGGGTGTTTTTTTTATATGGTTTTTTGGGTTTTAAGTGATAAAAAATTTGGGGGGGGTTTAGTCTTTTTATGAGTTTTTTTACGTGCGGAGTTTTTTTTTCACCTCTTAAGGTTGTTGGTTAGGTTTTGCCCACACACCCTCCCTAGAAAATAATGGGGATTAAAAAATTTTTATTTCTAAACTAGACCTCCCCCCCCCCCCAGTTTTCAGTTTGGTCCCCCGGGGACCCCAAAGTTTTTGGGCCAGTTTTTCCCACATTTTTCCCGCGGCCCCGGAACCCCTTTTTATCAGTTTTTCAGTTTTCGGGGGCGGTGGAGGCTAGTTATTTTAAAAGGGACCCCAACTAAAAGCTTTTAGAACAAAGTTAAGAAATTATGCATGAAGTTTTTTGTTCGTTTCCAGCTTCAAATTTTGGATTTAAAAGGAATTGGTTGGGCCCTTGCGACTTCATGTAGATGAGTTCGATTCCCCCATGTTGATAGTCAGAAAAATTTTCCCGGGAAAATATTGTGTGGATGTTTTTTTTTTTTAAAAAATCAGCCTACTACTACCCAAAAATGTTAGGTACTTGTTGCTAAGTTTATTAATTGTTTGTTGCCCCCAAAAAAAATTTTGGGATAAAAGGGGTGACTAGTATGCGTCTCAGTTTCAGATCAGGATCGTTATAGGATAAAATTTTGCAGGGGGGGGGGGTTTTGTGTTTTGTGATGCTTTTTTAAAGTAAAGGGGGATGTGCGTTGTGTTATATGTTTATGCATTTTTTTGAGTATTAATATGTGATATTTTTGAGTTTTAAATATCCTTTTGGTTAAAATTTAAAGGCTTTTTATGCTGACTTATTTTGCCGGGTTTAAAAAACCCCCAGTCCCCTTACAGTCATGATGCAGGAGCCCAAGTCTCCCCAACCTTTGATTTTAAAAAGGATTTTGGATTGTGATTGCCTGAAAATTATCAAATTTCTTCATGAACTATGTTACAAGAAAAATTTTTTGGGGGACTGGGGTTTAAAATAGCCGTGAGGGGTTTTTAGAAGTATTATTGTTTTAGAAATGATTGAATTGGGGCCAAAAAAATTTTTTGGGACCCTTTTATAGTTATTATTGATTTGAGCACGAAAGACCCCCCCGGCCCCCCCAGGTTGTCGAAATTGTTTTTGAGCTTGACCCCTTTAGGGGCTGATTTGATGTGTGGGGGGTTTCTGATGTAAGACTGGGGTTGGCCCAATATTTTCATGTTTTCTCGAGTTTGGTTTCACTTCATTTTCCAAAGTTTAGTTTGGATCATTTCTGATTATAAGATTTATAAGTTTTATAAGTTTTTTTTTAAATTTCTTTTCCCCAAGGTCCCCTGGGGCCGGGCATTTTTAATGTTTTTTTAAGCGTAGCACCCCCCTGTTTTTTTATGTTTTTTCGCTGCTTTAAGGGTATTTTTGGGAAAAACCTTTATTTCAAAAATGGGGTGTTTTTGTTCATGGACTTAAAAATACGGGTAAAAGGGGGTCCCCCCGGTGATTAAGTTGAATGAATTAAGCTAAAACCTGTCGGTTTATGATTGCCAATGCCTATGTGTCTTTGGGGGGAAAATTTTTGTTAAAAACTTGTCTTTTTAATTGAAAATTACCCAACCCCAAAAAAAATTTTCAATTTTTTTTGTTTTTTTTTTCCCCTTTATGTTAAAAAGTAGAAATTCGTGGAATTTGGCCCCAACCCCAAAATTTGGGGTTTTAAAAAAAAGTGTTGAATGTGTTTATTTGAAATTTTGGTCCCAGTGGACCCCTTGCCATTTTTTTGGGAATTTTTACCCTTTTTTTTTGGGGCTTTTATGTTGGCCTCCCGGGGACCATATTATGAGGACCCCTTTTCACGAGTCCAGCCCCTTAAAGGGGACCAAAAAAAGGGGTTTTTAAAAAAGGGGGGGAATCACCCAAAAAAAGTTTGGGGGTCTCCCCCCGGGTTTTTTTAAAAAAAAGTTTTCGGCAAATCTGGTTTGGGGTTTTTTCGAAAAAATTTTTTTGAAAATGTTTGGGAAAACCCCCTTTAATTTTTCCCCTTTTAATTTTTAAAAGGGTTTTTTGGTTTTAACCAGACTTTTTTTTTTCCCCCTTGAAAAAAAACCCCCCAATTTTTTCTGTTACCCCCCCCCCCCCCCCCCAAAACCCCCCCCCCCCAAATAAAGTTTGAGGGGTTCGAAGATTTCCCCCCCCCCCCCCCCCCCCCCCCCCCCTTTTAGGATCATGACGCCCTTCACCCCGGAGAGCCGGAGTTAAAGTTGAAGATCCCGGGGGTTTAAGCTTGCCCCGGGGGGTCAGAATTAGGTTTTTTTTTAGTTTTATCTGTTTTTTCCCCTGTATGATGATTTCCCTTTTTTTCCCCTTTTATTCTTCTGTTATCGTTAAAGAGTAGCGAATTGTGAGCTTGATTTTTTTGAATCCCAAGGCCCCGGGCTTTAAAGCGGTCACGGGGGGGGCGGAAAGTTCAAAAAACAACAGTTCTTTTGCATGGGTTTGTTTTATGGGTTTTTTTTCTTTCCGGTTGGTCCCTAGATTGGTTTAGCGCTTTGGGGTTTGGCCGACGCTTCCCGCTTTGGCGCCCTAAATTGTCTTCATTGATCACCTGTTTGATTCTTGGTTTTAAAAAGAGGATGAAACAAAAGCTCGCCCCTTTAAAAAATCAAACAACAATTAAAATTTTTGGAGCGTGCCCCTTTTTTTGGGAAACCCCGGTTTTTGGGTTTAAACCACTCAAGGGGAACTCATAAAAAGTTGAATTGCACCAGTTAAGTTAGGTCGTTGCGAGAGGCGGGCCGTACCCCGGGGGGCAAAAACTTTGGGAGCTGGGATAGAGCGGGGAAATTTGCCGATCTTAAAAATAAAAGGGTTTAGGGTTATGGTGGTGTATAGAAAAACCAATTTTTTTGAATTGAAAAAAAACCTTTTCTTGTGATTGGTTGCCTTTTGGGGGGTTAGAGGGGATTGAAAACTAAGTTTTCACTACAAAAAATGGTTATTAGTGACAATTTTAAAAAATTGTACAAAAATAAATTTTTTTATAATAGTTATTTGGACCACGGTGGTGTCGGACGTCGTCGCAAATACCCCCCCCCAAAAAAATTTATTTTTTACCAACCCTTTCCCAAAAGTTATTTATGACGAAAAAAAATTTGGGCGAATATCCTTTTGTGTCATCGGAAAAACTTACCAAAAAAATCAAAAAATTTGTCGCAATTTGTACTTAGTGACAATTTTTTTTTGCAATTTATCATCGCTAAAGTTTAAAACTTAGAGGTGGTTTACCCATTGTGAAAATTTTTTTTTGGGGGTTTCGAATAACTAGCAAATTTTTTTGTAGGCCAAAAAAATTTTAAAAATTGTAAATTTTTAAAAATTTGGGTTTTTTAAAATTTTGGTTTTTTTTTTGGGGGGGGGAAAAAAAACAAATTTGGTATATAAAATGAATCTTTTCAATAAAGGAATCTCTCAAGTAATTGAAAAGTGTATATATATAATATATCTTACTGCACCTTTTTTTCCAAAATGTAAAGACAGGGTTTTTAAAATTTTTTTGTTTTCCATCAATACAACTAATACTGTTTCTCCAGCGATACTTCATTTTTGGGAAAAAAATTTGTTTTGGCTAGTCCACTCACTCTCCTTCGAGTCCCTTTTCTTTTTTTACGAAACAAGGGGTGTAAACCCCTTTTTAAACTGCAGCAAGCCCTATAGAAATTAATCGCTTATATCCCCCTCAAAATGTTAAAAGGGTTTTTTAAAA